>JAJIBD010000518.1:0-55741 GCA_021461705.1 Cryptotis parvus
TTACTCTGTCACAACAATGTTTTAAGACAGGCTGTAGTAACATCACAGCAGATAATGCATTTGACTTACCCCGAAGCCGATCTGGGTTCAATCCCTAGCATCACATACGGTCCCTCAAGCACCACCACATCAAGCCCCCTGAGCATTGACTGGTGTGAGCTAAAAAAAGAAAAAAATATGATGCTTTAAAATTTTGTCTGTTTCTTTCTTTGAATCTTTTCATAATGTTAGAGTTGCTTTATATAAATTGAAAGTCAAGTATTCAGTAAATTTTGCTTAGCATGATGCAATTAACTGAGTACAATTATATTTATTTTAACTGATATTGTTAAATAAAAATTAAGTGTATAAGCTCTTATACAAAGAGCTATCAGAAAAATAGTTTTGTCTACCCCACAATGACTATAAAAAACTTATTTTTTATCATCTTTTTAATATTTTTAGTTAATTGGTCACTTAAACTTAAAAACTGCTTTAACCTTTTTGTTTAAAAATGTAAATAAATCAAACATGTGCTATTTTACTATTTTAAGTGAGCATTTTAAATATTATTTTAAACCCTCTCAAATTTTGAACACACCATATGTAAAAAATTTATAAAAATGTTCTGCCTTGCATATTATATTAAGTGAGGTAGTGCTTCAGAACTAGGTTACACTGAGCAAACCTCAAATGCCTCCATCAATAAACCCTATTTTGTATTGTTTCAGAAAGGTCATCAGTCTATGAGAAATTGAGAAGGGCCTACTGATTTTTTACGTTTTGACTTAGCCTTAGCAGCCATACTGTCAAATATGCCCTTTAGAGGTAATTTTGACCTACTGGAAATAGACTGTTTGGCCACATCACTATGAAGGAAGGCATTTGATGGGCAGGTCTGAACAAGAAAAGAAATAGTTCTCACAAAAATTCTTTATATGCCATTTTCACTTTCATTTTGAAAAAATGAAGAAGTGAATATGTTGATCCAACAATTATAGTTATTATGCAGACTCATAAACTTAAGATCTTCAGAGCTCATCTTGCATGTAGTCTACTAGTTCCTTAATCTGAGGGGATAAAAAGGAAGCATTGCAATAGGAAAGGAAGATAAGTTGAATGTTAAGATTTGCAACCTGAGTGCTCCATTCTTATTACAAATGAGACCATCACCATTTTGAAAATCTCATCTTCAAAATTATAGAAATTGCATGTAATAAATATGAATGGCAAGTATTATTGGGAAAATCTTTTCTAGAAAAAGCTGATACTTCGCTAAGCAGGCTTTATCTTGCTTGGTTGGCGCTGGTATCTTTTTATTTTTTTTTAATTTTTTATTATACCACAATGAAACATACAATTACAAAGGTGTTCATAATTGGTTCATGGTAATACAGTATACCAGCACCCATCCCTCCACCAGAGCCCCATTTCCACCACCAATGTACCCAACCCCCCCCACATCTCTCTCCCTCTTATTTTACACATTGTGGTTAGCCCTGCAGGTATTTAGAGTTTATCACTTAAGTCTATTTGTGTATATTCAATGGTGAGTTTTAATCTGCCATTACCATTTCCCACATTTAGTAAAACACTGGTATCAATTTATGTCCTATTAATGAGTGCAGTCATTCTATATCTGTCCTTTTCCTTCTGACTAATTTCACTCAGCACGATAGTATCCATGTCCATCCATTTGCAGGTAAATTTCATAATTTCATCTTTTCTGACAGCCACATAGTATTCCATAGTGTAGATGAACCACAGTTTCTTTAGCCAGTCCTCTGTTCTCGGGCATTTAGGTTATTTCTAGATTCTAGCTATAGTGAATAGCACAGAGATAAATAAAGAAGTACAGATAGTGTTTCTACTATGTGTTTTTCGGTCTCTCGGGTATATTCACAGGAGTGCTATTGCTGGATCAAATGGGAGCTCAATATCTGGTTTTTCGGAGGAATGCCCATATTGTTTTCCAAAAGGGCTGGACCAGTCGGCACTCCCACAAACAGAGGATCAGAGTCCCTTTTCCCCACATCCGGTTGTTCTTGCTGTTTTGGATGTGTGCCAGTCTCTGTGGTGTGAGATGGTACCTCATTGTTGTTTTGATTTGCATCTCCCAGATGATTAAAGATGAAAAAAACTTTTTCATATGCCTTTTGCCATTCGAATTTCTTCTTTTTTGGAAGCTTCTGTTCATTTCTTCTCCCCATTTTTTGATGGTGTTGGCTGTTTTTTTCTTGTGGAGTGCTACCAGTGCCTGATATATCCTGGATATTAACCCCTTGTCAGATGGGTATTGGGTGAATATCCTTTCCCACTCTGTGGATGGTCTTTGTATCTTGGTCACTGTTTCTTTTGAGGTGCAGAAGCTTTTTAGTTTTATATAATCCCATTTGTTTATCTTTGTTTCCATTTGCTTGGTCAGTGGTGTGTCGTCTTTAAAGATACTTTTCCTTTCGATGTCATAGAGCGTTTCTCCTATGTTTTCTTTGATGTACCTTATAGATTTATGTCTGATGTTGAGATCTAGAATCTATTTTGATCTGAATTTTGTGCATGGCGTTAGAAGGATGTCTAAGTTCATTTTTTTTACATGTAGCTGCCCAGTTTTCCCAGCACCATTTGTTGAAGAGGCTTTCTTTGCTCCACTTAATATTTTTTTGCTCCTTTATCGAAGATTAAGTGGTTGTATATTTGAGAATGTGTTTCAGGATACTCAGTTCTATTCCATAGGTCTACAGGTCTGTCTCTATACCAATACCACACTGTCTTAATTACAACTGCTCTGTAATAGAGCTTGAGGTTGGGGAAAGTGATACCTCCCATCTTCTTTTTCCCAAGGATTGCTTTAGCTATTCGTGGGTTTTATTATTCCATACAAATTTCAGGAGTGTTTGTTCAATTTCTTTGAAGAACATCATGGGTATCTTTATAGGGACCACATTGAATCTGTATAAAGCTCTAGGGAATATTACCATTTTGATGATGTTAATCCTTCCCATCCATGAGCAGGGAATATGTCTCCATTTCCTCAGGTCTTCTTTTATTTCCTGAAGTAACGTTTTGTAGTTTTCTTTGTAGAGATCCTTTACATTCTTTGTCAAACTGATTCCTAGGTATTTGATTTTCTGCGGCACAATTGTGAATGGGATAGTTTCTTTAATGTCCCTTTCTTCTCTTTAGCTGTTTGCATAATAGGAAGGCCATTGACTTTTGGGTATTGATTTTGTACCTTGCTACTCTGCTATAGGAATGTAGTATTTCTAGGAGCCTCTTGGTAGAGAGTTTCGGGTTTTCCAGGTATAATATCATGTCATCTGCAAATAGTGATAACTTGGCTTCTTCCCTTCCTATCTGGATGCCCTTAATGTCTTTTTCTTCCCTGATTGCTATGGAAAGTACTCCAGTACTATATTGAATAGAAGTGGTGAGAGTGGGCAGCCTTGTCTTGTCCCTGATCTTAAGGGGAAGGCTTTCAGTTTTTCCCCATTGAGAATGATGCTCGCTGTGGGCTTGTAGTAGATGGCCTGGATTATCTTGAGGAAGGTTCCTTCAATCCCCATTTTACGGAGAGCTTTCATCATGAACGGGTGTTGAATCTTGTCAAATGCCTTCTCTGCATCTATTGATATGATCATATGGTTTTTAATTTTCTTTTTGATGATATGATGTATTATGTTGATTGACTTGCGGATGTTGAACCATCCTTGCATTCCCGGGATGAATCCCACTTGGCAATGGTGTATAATCTTTTTGATGACTCTTTGGATTCTATTTGCTAGTATTTTGTTGAAGATCTTAGCATCTGTATTCATCAGGGAGATTGGTCTGTAGTTTTTCCTTATTTGTGGCATCTTTGTCTGCTTTGGGTATCAGGGTGATATGTGCCTTATAAAAGCTATTTGGGAGTGTTTCTGTTTCTTCAATTCGCCGGAAGAGCTTAAAAAGAATTGGGAGTAGGTTCTCTTTAAAGGTTTTGTAGAATTCACTGGTGAATCCATCTGGGCCTGGGCTTTTGTGTTTGGGGAGACTTTTTGATTACCGATTCTATTTCCTCGATGGAAATAGGTTTGTTGAGGTATTCCAAATCTTCTTGTTGCAGACTTGGGAAGCTATAGGAACTCAGGAATTTGTCCATTTCTTCTAGGTTCTCTTGTTTTGTGGTGTACAGGCTCTCATAGTAATCTCTGATGATCTTTTTGAATTTCTGTGGTTTCTGTTGTGATGTCCCCATTTTCATTTCTGATTCTATTTATTTGGGTTCTCTCTTTTTCCTTTTCTTACAAGTCTTGCAAGTGGTTTGTCAATCTTGTTTATTTTTTCAAAGAACCAGCTTTTGGTTTCGTTGATCTTCTGGATTGTTTTGTGACATTCCATCTCATTGATTTCTGCTCTAAGTTTTATTATTTCTTTCTTTCTGCTTGGGTTGGACTCCTTTTGTAGATCACTCTCTAAGATCTTAAGTTGTGAAGTCAGACTATTTATGATGGCCTTTTTTTTCTTTTCTGATGAATGCTTGAAGAGCTATGAACTTGCCAATTAACACTGCTTTCTCTGTATCCCACAAGTTCTGGTAAGTCGTGTTTCAGTCTCATTTGTTTCCAGGAATCTTTTGGATTTCCTCTTTGATTTCTTTTATGACTTGCTGGTTGTTCAGCAGTGAGCTGTTTAGTTTCCAGGTACTTGGTATTGGTCTCCGTTTTTGTGTACAATTAACTTCTATTTTCAGTGCCTCATGGTCTGAAAAAATAGTTGGCACAGTTTCTATCTTCTTGATTTTATGGAGGTATGATTTATGGCTCAGCATGTGACCTATTTTGGAGTATGTTCCATGTGCACTGGAGAAGAAAGTGTATTCAGCTTTTTGGGGATGAAATGCCCTGTATATGTCTACCAGCCCTCTTTCTTCCATCTCTTCTTTAAGGGCCAGTATTTCCTTGGTAAGTTTCAATCTTGTTGATCTATCCAGGATTGATAGAGCAGTGTTGAAGTCTCCAACTACAATTGTGTTGCTGTCAATGTCTTCTTTGAAGTCTATTAGTAGTTGTTTTAGGTATTTTTCTGGCCCCTCATTGGGTGCATATATGTTTAATAGCATGATTTCTTCCTGATATATGCATCCCTTGACTATTAAGAATTGACCTCCACTGTCCCTTCTGACCTTCTTCAGCCTGAAGTCTATGTTGTCAGATACCAGTATGGCTACCCCAGCCTTTTTGGATGGATTGTTTGAATGAAGGATTGTTTTCCAGCTTTTTATTTTGAGCCTGTCTTTGCTCCAATTGTTCACGTGTGTTTGTTGAAGGCAGCAGAATATCGGATTCAATTTTTTGATCCATTGTGCCACTCTGTGTCTCTTAACTGGTGCATTTAGACCATTGACATTGAGAGAGATTATTGTCATGGGATTTTGTGCCATCTTTCTGAATAGGTTGGTTGTTCTTTTGGGTTATGTCTTGTCTTATAGTAGATCTTTCAGTCCTTCTTTTAAGGTTGGTTTTGATTTTACAAAGTTCCTAAGCTGTTTTTATCCAAGAAGTTGTATATCTGTCCTTCAAATCTGAGCGAGAGTTTAGCCGGATAAAGAATTCTTGATGAGGCATTCATTTCATTAAGTTTTTTCACTATATCCCACCACTGCCTTCAGGCTTGGAGGGTGTCTTCTGAGAAGTCTGCTGAAAGTCGAATGGATGCTCCTTTGTATACAATTTCCTTCTTTGATCTTGCTGCCTGAAGAATTCTGTCTCTGTCTATGGCATCCATTACTTTGACTAGGATGTGTCTTGGGGTCTTTCTATTGGGGTCTCTTCTTGCTGGTACCGCTGGCGGGCTTCTTGGATCTGGATGCCTTCGCCTTTAACTTCGGGGAACTTTTCAGCCAGGATGTTTTTAACTGTTTTAATTTCCTTGGGGTTACTTTCCTGTCCCTCTGGGACTCCTATGATTCTTATGTTGTTCCGCCTGGCTTCATCCCATTGTTCTCTGTTTCGTTGCTGATCCATTATCCGGTCTTTTTCCATCTTATGTAGATCTCTGAGTGCTTTCTGCAGCTCATCTTTAGTCTCACTTGATTCTCTCTTCCACTGCTGTCATCCTACTATTCAGAGCCCCGATTGTGTTTTTCATTTCGTGTACTGAGTTTTTAAGCGATGATATTTCTATTTGCATGGTTCTCATTTCTGCTCTCATTCCCTCCCGTAGTTTATTGACAGCCCTTTTAACTGCTTCTTTTATGTTCTCCTGTATTTTATTGGACATCTGCTCAATTTTTTCGTTGAGCTCCTTAAACATCCTACCAATTTCTTCTCTGATTTCATTGTCAGAGTGATCATGCACATCTGTATTCTTTTTGAGTCTTCAGGGTCGATTCCTTCATCTGTTCTTCGAGCTGGGGATCTGCGTTGTTTCCCCATGGTGTTGTGGTGTTCAGGGATAGATTCCTCTAGTGTACTGTTTCTTTTTTCTTGAGGGTATTACCTTCCCTTGGTGTTGAATTTCCTAGTTTTTCTATTAATAAGCGGCCACGGTTGGCGGCTGCCCGCCCATCCAGCCGCACACCCCAGGGAGGTAGGTTACCTGAAGTGGGGTCAGGCCGGTGTGAGAGTTCAAAAGGATCGTTTACTTCCGGTTCAGCTCGGACTTCTGGGGGTTGTAGTTCCACCTTCTGCCGAGACCTGGGGCTCTACCACGACCCCAGGCGCCCGCCCAGTGATCCGCACACCCCAGGGAGGTAGGTTACCTGAGGTGGAGTCAAGCTGGTGTGAGAGTTCAAAAGGACCGTTTACTTTCGGTTCCGCTCGGACTTCTGGGGGTTGTAGTTCCACCTTCTGCCGAGACCTGGGACTCTACCACGGCCCCAGGTGCCTGCTCGACCAGCCGCACACCCCCAAGGAGGTAGGTTACCTGAGGTTCTTTTATTTTTTTAATAAATAAAGAATTTCTTCTTTTTCCTTGAATTAACTTTTAGAAACTAATGGGGATGAATGAATGATATGGCTAGAAAGAAGTAAAGGGAGTAAGGTTTGCTCGTGACCAAATGGTTGGCTGAAGAGATAGCAACAAAATCAAAGATCACTCTGGAAGTGGAATGCAAGATATATTGACCTATTGACTTATCAGGAGCTTGCTAGTCACCAAGCTGCATTCCATGTTTCATTAGAACCACTCCGTAAAAGTAACGGACTGCCAGACCAGACCACCCATTCCACAAGTCTTTGTTCCTTTGGCACCCAAGACACCTTTAAAAAACCTGATTAGCATCCTGGGCAAAGCTCTAACCAAACCTCATTAGAAGTTTCTAGCATCAGCCTGGGTGGGCACCCCAATAAACTTCTCTCCTCCCTTCCCTTTCTTTGTCCCTCTGTGCCAGATCACGTCAGCAACTTTTCAAATAGCATTGACAGCTCTTTTTCTTTTTGCTTTTTGGGATACACCCACCCAGACATTCTCAGGGATTATTCCTGGTTCTGTGCTCAGGAATTACTATTGGCACTGTATTGGGGACCATATGGGATGCCGGGATCAGCCACATGCATGGTAAACTCCCTACCCACTAGACTATTGTTCTGGCCCCCAGCATTGACAACTCTTGAAAAAATCATTCTATTTTGGGAGTAAACAAAATAATATTATGAACTGTGATTTCAATTAATGTTGGGGCTTTGCACATTGTGGTTTAAGGAGCATAATAACAAATGGGAAGAACTATAGTAGTGGAACAATTGTAATGATTAGGAACCCAGTACTAATGAGGAGGAACAAGGTCCCTGAGAAAGAAAGTGAAGATAAGCTACCAGAAGAAACCTGTGCATATTTCTTATGTAGAAGCACAAAACTTTACTCATGTTAATGAAAAGTAGGTCACTTGAATAAATATGTGATCCACAAGCAGTGGCTGGCAAATATTTCATTGTGTTTATGCTATTCTTATAACACTAGGGACAAAATTTAGATGGAATGGTAGGAATTTAAAGAAGAGGGAAAACTATAAAATAATATAAAAATATTGTATGGTAGGTTTATGGAATTTATAATATAATTGGAACACCTTTTCCATAATTTACTAAGAATTTTTCTTGTCAGTGACTGTTGCAAGAAACCTAAAAGGCTAAAAGCCTCTGCATCTGCCCTGGATTGTCTCCTGCAGATCGCTTTGTAGATAGGGGGGTAGTTTAAATGTGGCAGTTTATCTGACCATGTATTCTGTACTGGCTGGTATAAATATTCTCTCATGCTACCACAAGCATCGTGGGACTAGCTAGATTTTACCAGCATATTTGCCTGGCCAAGTTGGATCTCTAAGTAATTAGACCAGAGAGAAATGTGGTTTGCCTTCAAGCAAGCAAGCATGGTTCCCTAATAACTCAAAGGCAACTAAAATACAAAACTACCGTGAAGTAGACGAGACTCTTGTGAAAGCTTGGAGAAATATTTAACTGGCATTAGTATAGTCTTGGGACAGAGGCATGCCATCGCAGAAACCCCTTGTCTACTCTATAAAGGCATTTCCAGGCAGATCGTGGCTCAAGACATTAGGTGAAGCTGGGAGAAATTACCTGAGGGCATTTGACCCTCCCTGTCAGGGGAAGTTACATTTAGCTTATAGCTCCTCCCAGCTCTGCTAGGAGGATTTGAATTAGCTCTGGGTTCTAGTAAACAGCCAGAAGGCCTCCTGAAGTTGTTACATTTCTATCAAGCTATTTTCCTGTTTTGATCTCTAGATTACCCATCCCAGAATGGGCCAGGCTGGGAAGTTTGGGTGGATTTCTAGCTATAAAATAAGTTGCAAGAAGAAAGAAGTCCTTCTCTTTTCCCCTTTTGCCATATAGGCTTCCCTTGGTGTTTTGCTTCTCCATCCTCTCCATTCTCTGTTGGGCCTCACCACATGGTGGCAGCCATCTTGGCCTACACGTGGCTGGGGCCTAGCTGGGAACCCAGAGTCTGGAGGTTATCCCTGCTCTTGGATTGTATATCGGAACCTTTGTCAGTAAAGCCCTTTTAAAACTGCATCGGATTCCTGAGTTTTCATCTCCCCCTCCCACCCCGGCTCGGAGGTAGAAGGGAACTTGCATCCCGGCACTGTTGGGGACCCCAGCGGTTTCCCGATATCTAGCATCCATGGGTGGGCTCCCTGCAAGTGACTATTATTTCTATACTGCACTTGGAAGTTTAAAAAGAAATCATAGGCTTGTATCATTCTACATAAAATCAAATCATGATCTGACCTTTTGCACATAACTTTTAGGCTCATTTCACCCAGTAGTCCACTGGCCAGATCTATCACATTGGTCAACTGCTTCCTCCAGAACTCACTTTTCAGAACTCTAACTGCTTACTCTGAAACAGTTCCTTTCTTGAAGCAACATTCTCGACTGATCTTATGCATTTATCTTAAGCATTTATCACATTCTGCCAGACTACCTAAAATGCACTATACTTGTGTTACCAGTCTCTTACGCTCTATCTCTTTATTTCATTAAGAGTTAGTTCTACAATTTAAAATTATATATTTAAAAATAGTATAGAATATAATTGATTAACGAATGACTTTTTTTGTAACATTCTCAAATATCCTTTGTTGCGATTTATAATTATTTTGTAAGCAAAAAAAGCTGTTTTTGCTTTTATTTAGTACCCAGTTTGTAACTATGTTGGTTTGCATTATGATATAATATGTTAATTTTAAAATTTCTTAAATCTTAAAGCTTATAAACTTAAATTTATTGTTGATTTTATACTTTTCATCATCATTATTCTAACTGCAAAATGATTAACTTTCTCAGTTTCATTTTTAGACTTTGAATCACTTTAATAATGTTATCAATTTCTAGTTATCATTGGTACTTTTAAATAATTTAAAAAATAATTCAAGTGTGTATTGTCAGAACAATACAAAATCCCCTACCCCTGAGTTCTTTTCTGGGAAAAGTAAAAGTTATCTGGGAAAAGTAAAAGTCAAAATACAGAAAATCCCCTACCCCTGAGTTCTTTTCTGGGAAGAGTAAAAGTTATCTTCATTCACTGCTGGTGGGATATCAAAAAACTAGTAACTGAATGTTTATGTGACCCAGCAATTCCACCCTGGAAATATAGGCTAAGGGCCTAATAACATTATGTAGAAAACATATTTGCATTGCTATGTAACTGCGGTGATATTTACAATAGCCAAAATCTGGAAACAACACAAGTGTCCAAGATGAATGATTGGATAAAGATTCTAAGTTAAATATGGAATACAATTTGGAATTAAGTAAAGATGAATTCATGCAATTTGCTGATACATGGATGATCTGGATAGTATCTTGCTGAGTAACATAAGTCAGAGGGAGGAGAGACAGAGACTAATTTCACTCCTGTGAAATATAAAGAAACAGTAATGGAGTGACAAACTCCTAAAGACAGTAGAAATGAAGCTCAGGAGAATCAGTTCTTAGTAGGAATCTTGCCAGTGGGAGTAGGTGATAGGGAGGGAAGGGACCGCTTTGTTCAGGATAAATGGAAGTAGACAAGACCTAGGTGCTAAAAAGGGGCAAAATGACATACATGATACCCTCTCATTAGCAATATTACAAACAATAGTGCCAAAAAGAAGAATAAAATGAAAACTGCCTGCCATTGAGGTTGACTGGGGTGTGGAGGACAAAGATGGATGTAATTATGTAATTGGATAGAGGGGAAGGGATTGGTGTTAGAACATCACACACCTGATACTGAATAATGAATAACTTTGTAACTTCATAGTTCACGACTGTTCAATACAAAAATGGGAAACATTAAAAATGAACAATGTGAACCACATAAGCATAGATGAAGTTTAATATATGCACAGATAATTTACATGGCAGTAAATCTAATGTAAATTAAGAAAGAACTGGATATTTATCCTGTGGTAAGTATATCGGGTATCAAGGAGAGAGGGAATTCATCCTAATAAGCGTGGATGGACATTGAAACAACTTCGTTCTTCTTCAAGGTGAAAAGAAAAATTCCTGAGAGGGAATTGAGTCAACAATAAACTTAAAGCAGATGATCTCCTGCAAAATAAATTTGTTCAGGCCATGGAACATGGAATGACATTAATATTTGTTTTGGGGAAATGACAAAGGACTGAGTTAAGGACAGCATTTTGTCTACTCACTCTCTAGCCCTTCACTGTCATAGCATAAAGTCTGCATTTTGAGTAACAGTAAAGGATTTTCCTGAATAATGAATAACACCCCTAACTTTGTCATTCACAATTATTCAATACAAAAATGGGGAAAATTTTAATATGAATAGTATGACACACTTTAACAAAGTTTAGAATACTTATAGAGTATTTACACAGCAGTAAATCTAATGTAAACTAAGGAAAAACTGGTTAATTATCACGTGGTAGGGATACCAGGTGTCAAGGAATATATAGATTTGTGTTGTATATATACTTACATATGTCAATATATATAGAGTTCTGCATGGTCAATGATAACTTTTCTTTAAGAATACTGATTCAATTTTCAGCTGCTTGGGCTTCCTACTATATTCTTTCAGTGTTACTTAAAGTAACACTGAAAGTTAAGTTTAAAGTAAATTTAATCTTAAATATTTTAAGACACCGTCATTTACAGTTATTTGTAGTGGAGTTTCAGATATGCAATGTTTCAGTACCAATCCCATCAACAATGTCGAATTAACTCTACCAGTGTCCCCAGGTTCCCTTCCTTTACCCATTTCCCCATCTATCTCTATGGCAGGCATTTTTATTTTTTATATGTATTTTATTAAACCACCGTGAGATATACAATTACAAAGATGTTCATATTTGGGTCTTGATCATACAGAGTTCCAGCACCCATCCCTCCACCAGTGCCCATCTCCCACCACCAATGTCCCCGGTTCTCCCTCCCCCCCCAGCCAGCCTCCATGGCAGGTTCTTTATTTCTTTCCCTTTCTCTCTATCTTTTTCTTTTTTCCTTCCCTTCCAGATTGTGGATTACAGAACATACATTAAAGGGTTGTCATGTGTATCTTTTTGTCTGTATATAATGCTCAGTTCTAGGTTGGTATTAGTACTTTCGACAATTGTTAGCACACTGTTCCATTTTCTGTCTTACCTAGCCTCTGATTCCCACACATTTGTGATGATTTCCACCTTTGACAAAACCTCCTGATACATGTTTTACTTGACCTTGGATATTGGTATCATAATACATACATATATATTTATGTCATGCAAGTAAATGCCGTCATTCTATATCTGTCTCTCTCCTTCTGGCTAATTTCACTCAACATGATCTTCTCCATGTCCATCCATTTATAGGCAAATTTCATAACTTCATTTGTCCTAACAGCTGCATAGTATTCCATTGTGTAGATGTACCAAAGCTTCTTTATCCAGTCATCAGTTCTCGGGCACTCTGGTTGTTTCCAGATTCTGGCTATTGTGACTAATGCTGCTATGAATATAAAAGTAGGGATGGTGTTTCTGGTGCATATTTTTGGCTTCCCAGAGTAGGTTCCCAGGAGTGGTATAGCTGGGTCGAATGGGAGTTCAATTTCTAGTCTTTGGAGGTATGTTATGGCAGGCATTTTTAAGGCACTTTAGTTTCCAAGATGTATCCTGGTAAGTTTGTATTCTTGAAACATTCTAGCTCAACATCCTGCCTGAAACTAATCACTCCCTCTTCAATGGGAATGATTTTCCCCAACAACTTAAGGTTTATTTATAACCTCATTATTGCCTCAAAATCATCTTGAGAATTGATCAATGGCAGAAAACCAGAAATTCTATGTTTTCTCCCCCATAGGTGGCATTACAACAGAAAGAGAATTTGGAGGCTGGGTGAGAGAGCAGTTGGTGGGTTCCTTGGCAGAGTGTACGAGATTTTTTTACTTCACTCCTGCCCCCGCAGACAGAAGTCAACAGTGAGTTCCCTGAGTGCTCTTGGAAACATGACAGGTGCATGCTGAGTGATGGGGAGGTACTACTTTGCACCCAGCTGATAAAAAAAAAATCAAAAGTTAATTCCTCATCATGACTAAATTTGTCCATTTTTGTTGTGAAACAAACTAGTTTTTATTGAACAAAATTTTAAATTTATGGTTCAACAGAAGATGTGAGGGAGAGAAACAGAGAAATACATGGTCAAGAGAGAACTATTCTTTACCAGAGAACAAGCAGAGACACAGAGACAAGCAAGTAAGATACTTGTTCAAGGGGAACACAAGTGCGAATAGCAAGCAAAATTGCCATTCTAAATTTTGTATTAATCTATATGTTTTCAGTAACATTTTATTTTTAAGTTTTACATTTTATCCTTTTTCAAAAACGCATTATACTACCACCCTCAAGAACATCATGCGACAATTAGAATGGGAAGGAATGAGAGTGAATATAGACGGTCAGCAACTACACCACCTCCACTTCACTGATGACATTGTTCTAATAACACCAAACATTAGCCAAGCAGCACAAATGACTTTGACCGTTAACGTGGAAAGGTAGGTCTACAGCTGAATATCAACAAAATAATGCTAATGAAAAACGAACTAGTTCCAGATGCTCTATTCACTCTCAGTGGAACAAACATGTCTGAATGCAGGAGTTAGGTGTACCTAGGTTGAGAACTCAACTTGATGAATGACCTAAAACCTGAGTTGCGCAGGAGGAAGAGAGCAATGTAACACATTCAAGAACTTCGAAGAAATAGCTAAAAGGACAAAAAAAAACCTCAGGCTCCGGGAGGGGGCACATCTCTTCAACTCCACCATTCTCCCTGCATTAACATATGCCTCAGAGACCTACGAAAGCAGGAATGAGAACACTATTTGGGTTTCCCAAAGAGGAATGGAAAGAGCTATGCTTGGAATATCACACCTCACTCAAGTGAGGGAAGGAATCAGGAGTTCCAAACTCCATCAGTGATCGAGAGTCAGGGACCCTGTCTCGTTTGCCAAGGTGTTGAAAATCAGATAGGCTGGAGATGTAATGCGATTTGGAGCGACCGCTGGACTAGAGTCGTTACTGACTGGATCCCCACAGAATGTCAAAGATCAAATGACCACCCACCTACAAGATGCTCAAATTTCTTTGTCAAGACCCTGAATGAACGTATTGAGGTATACCTGGAGCAAGCAGATACCATTGGGTTACTCTGGCTCGTGACAGGGACAAATGCAAATATTACTGGTGCCTGCTTGAGCAAATCAACAAATAAAGGGTTGCCATGTGATCAAGTGATTATACTGCAGTGAGATATAAATTACAATGCTGTTCATGACTGGGTCTTAGTCATACAGTTTTCCAGCACCCACCCCTCCACCAGTGTACATGCTCCATCATCAGTATTCCCAGATTCTCTCCCTCACCCCCGCCACCTTCCTTTATGGCAGGCAATTTTCTTTTCTCTCACTCTTTCTCTGTCTCTCACTCTCTTTCTCTTTCTCTCTGCTTTTCTATATTTCACTCTATCTCTGTCTCTCTACGTACTGATTGTGACTTACAATGCATACATTTAGAAGTTATCATGTGTATTGTTTTAGCATGTTCAATATTCAGTTCTGTCTGGTGTTATCATTTACAGCAATTATTAGCAAACTGGTCCCTTCTCTATCTTACCTTACTCTGAACCCCACACACTTGTGGTAGAATCCAACCATTGACAAGTCCTCCTGCTCCCTGTTTTGTCTGGCCTTGGATATTAGTCTCATATTATTTTTTTTCCTGCAATTCAAAGCAGTCATTCTCTTTCCTTTTCCTCCTGGCTAATTTCACTCAACATGATACTCTCTATGTCTGTACATTTATAGGCGAATTTTATAACTTTGCTTTTTTTCTATCAGCTGCATAGTATTCTATTGTGTAAATGTTCTATATATTTTATTGGCAGAGCTGTCTGTTCTCAGGCACTCAGGTTGTTTCAATATTTTGGCTATTGTGGATAGTGCTGCTAAGTGTTGGGCTCCTTCTGTTTCCAGCTCTCTGCCTCCTTCTCATCAGGTGTCAAATTACCAGCTAAATTAAGTGGTTTGCCAAAATGTTTCTTTTCTCTTTTCCTTGATCCCTTTGTATGCTCTGGTTTTGGAGCTATGTTGTTTTTGTATAGATACAGGAAACAGTTAAGGTTAATTTGTTATCCCTGAGGTTGCACCATATTTATTAACTAATTCAATTACCTGTAGATTAATTTTAATTCCTCACACCCCAAGAAGGTGTACCTTTGAGTACTTGATAGGACTTGGAGGGTACCTTTGAGTATTTGATAGGACCAGGAAGAGAGACCACCCAGCCTATGATGCAGGACAACCTGTCTGACCCTGCGGCAAGACCTAAACCAAGCTTTTGTTCTGACCAAGAGCTAAGAAGGCAAAGTTTGCAGAAGGTGCACTATACTTACTTAAAAAAAATCGATAGGACCCTGAGGGAGTAAGATTATCAATCTGGTCAGAGGAGAGGAATGCAGTATATAATGTGTGTTGTGATATCCCCAGGAAAGAACACCCTAATCCCTGGTGTAGATAAATGTTTCTCTTACTCTATCTATATAAAAGAGCTGCTACTGGCTCTCCCGTGACCAGCTGCTCAGGAGGCGCCCGGGAGGGATGGTGGGTTCTAGCCCTGGCCCACCACCCCAGCAGAGCCTCACAACAAGCCAGACGACCCCCACTCCTTGAGGGCCTCCATTTTTCACATCCGGACTTCTCTCTCGTCAGAACTCCACCCAGCAGACCAGGCTATCAGTGCCCAGCTCATTGAGTTTCACCCTGCAGCAGTCTTTCTTAAATCCAGCTCAGGTATGCCGGTCCAGAGACTCGCAAACATGGGGCAGAGCTGCTACTGGCTCTCCCCGTGACCAGCCGCTCACGAGGCGCCCAGGAGGGGATGGTGGGTTCTAGCCCTGGCCCACCACCCCAGCAGAGCCTCGCAACAAGCCAGACGACCCCCCACTCCATGAGGGCCTCCATTTTCCACATCCAGACTTCTCTCTCGTCAGACCTCCACCCAGCAGATGCTGGACTTAGAGATGCCTACAAGAATATGCTACCTGCATGGCAGAGCAGCATACAACACTGGCAAGCTACCCGTGTTGTATTTGATATATATGTCAAATACCACTAACAATTATAAACCTCATTCCGGAATGGATTGAGGCTCTTTATGTTTCTGGAGCAAGCAGATGTCTTGGGCTCTACTAGCATGAGACAGGACATATGGAGATGTTACTGGGGCCTGCTCGAGCAAATCGATGATGAACGGGAAGACAGTGATACAGTGATTTATATAAAACTACTAAAAATCTCTTTGAAATAATTGTTTATTAGCTCAAGAGTATGCCATCCGCACAGCAAGCCTGGCAAGCTGTTAGTGTCATATTTGATATGCCAAATGCCAGTAACATTTATATTAGGTCATTTCCATGACCTAATATAATGGTTTCAGGCTCTTTATGTTCCTGGAGCAAGCGGATGCCTTTGGTATCTACTAGCATGAGACAGGACATATGGAGATATTACTGGTGCCCGCTCTAGCAAATAGATGATTAACGGGAAGATAGTGATAGTGATAGCTCAAGGTAGGAGAAATCAACAACCTGAGATCCCAGGAAGCTGGGGCAGAGAGCCTTGTATTTCTTGCAACTGGTGAGTGGTCCTTCTCACTTCCTTTGTCTTTAGAGTAAAAAGGCTTTATTCCTTTTGCCCCAGCCTTTGTGAATTCTGGGACCCTGCTTTTGTGAAGCTCTACCCCTTGCTTAAATAACTATTAAAGGGACACTCTTGTTTGACTGGGTGTTGAGTGTGTTGGGTGTGGTTAGAGTAGGTAGTTTGGACGAGGGTTTGAGGGTCAGAGGTCTGAGTGAATTAGTCTGATCAGCTCTTCTCTGCTTAACTGATCTTTCTATCTTTTACTCTTTCTCCCTCTCTCCACACTCTCTGATCTTGCTGTTAGTGTGTAGATAATTAAAACTTTGGACTGTCAAAGAACTGGTGGTGATGTTCTATGTCCATCGGCTAGAGGGGACAGCTGTTGATCCCTGAGCCCAGCCAGGGAACTCGATTGGACCCTAATATTGTTGGGGACTCGGACATCTTAGACATTTGGGACAGTCTCTACATCTATGAACATAGAAGTGCAGTTGCTGTCTCTGCTCTGTGTTTTTGAGCCTCAAGAGTATATTTCTAGGAATGGAACTGCTGTGTAAATGGGAGCAAAATTTCCAGTTTTGGGAGTATTATCCATATTGTTTTCCAAAAGGGCTGTACCAGTCAACATCCCCACCAACAATGGATGAGAGTCCCTTTTCTCCCAGCATCCTCACCAGCACTGGTTATTATTGCTCTTTGGATATGTGCCAGTTTCTGAGGTATGAGATGATATCTCATTGTTATTTTGATTTGCATCTCCCTGGTGATTAGTGATGAGGAGCATCTTTTCATATGCTTTTTGGCCATTCAAATTTATTATTTGAGGAAGTTTCTGTTCATTTCTTCTACCCATTTTTGATGTGGTTGACTGTTTTTTCTTGTAAAGTTCTACCAGTACCTTATAAATTTTGGATACTAACCCCTTATCAGACTGTCATTGGGTGAATATGCTTTCCAACTTTTTGAGATGTCTTTGTATCTTGGTCACCTTATCTTTTGAGATGCAGAAGCATTTTAATTTCATGTAGTGTTTCGTCATTGAAGATATTGAGCTCCCATTTGATCCAGCAATAGCACTCCTGGGAATATACCCTAGAGACCGAAAAACACATAGCAGAAACACTATCTGTACTTCTTTATTTATCTCTGCGCTATTCACTATAGCTAGAATCTGGAAACAACCTAAATGCCCGAGAACAGAGGACTGGCTAAGGAAACTGTGGTTCATCTACACTATGGAATACTATGCGGCTGTCAGAAAGGATGAAATTATGAAATTTACCTGCAAATGGATGGACATGGAGTCTATCATGCTGAGTGAAATTAGTCAGAAGGAAAGGTACAGATATAGAATGACTGCATTCATTAATAGGATATAGATACCAGTGTTTTAATAAATATGGGAAATGGTAATGGCAGATTAAAACTCACCACTGAATATACACAAAGAGACTTAAGTGATAAACTCTAAATATCTGCAGGGCTAGCCATAATGTGTAAAATAAGAGGGAGAGAGATGCAGAGACAGAGAGAGAGATAGAGAGAGAGAGAGGAAACTGGGGTACCTGCTATTAAGGCGGGTGGGGGATGGGAGGGGAGGGTACATTGGTGGTGGAAATGGGGCACTGGTGGAGGGATGGGTGCTGGAATACGGTATTACCAAGAACCAATTATGAACACCTTTGTAATTGTATGTTTCACGGTGGTATAATAAAAAAATTAAAAAAATTTAAAAAATAAAAATAAAAAAGATGTCTAACTTCAATGTCATGGAGGATTTTGCCTATGCTTTTTAGGTGTACTTTGTGGATTCAGTCTGATACTGAGATATTTAATCCATTTTAATCTGATTTTTGTGCATGGCATTAGATATAGGTCTTCATTTATCTTTGATAAGATAGCTACCTAGTTTTACCAGCACCACTCTTTAAAGAGGCTTTCCTTGCGCCACTCATATTTTTTATCTCCTTTCTAAGAATAAGTGTCATATATTGAGGATATGTGTCAGTATGTTCAACTCTGTTCCACAGGTCCACAGATCTGCTTCATTCCAGTACCTTGCTGTTTTAATTACTATTGATTTGCGGTAGAGTTCAAAGTTGGGAATGGTGATGCCTCCCATCTTCTATTTCTTCAAGTGTTGCTTTAGTTATTAATGATGGTTTATTGTTCCATACAATTTTCAGGAGTGTTTGATCAATTTCTTTTAAAAGTATATGGGTAATCTCAGAGGAATTACATTGAATCTATGCAATGTTTTAGGGATTATTGACATTTTGGCAATGTTGGTTTTTTCAATCCATAAACAGAGAATGTGTTGCCAATTCCCCATGTCCTCTTTGATTTCTTGAAGCAACGTTTTGTAGTTTTCTTTTATACAGGCCATTTACATTCTTAGTTAAGCTAATTCCTAGATGCTTGCTATTATAAGGGACAATTGTGAATATAATCGGTTTTTAATATCACTTTATTTCTTTCATTATTCGCATATAGGAAAGCCACAGAATTTTGTAACTTGTATTATGTAACTTGCCACACTACTATACATATCTATTGTTTCTAGGAGAGTTTTGGTAGAGACTTTAGGCTTAACAAACTATAGTATTAAGACATCTGCAATATTTATATTTGACTTCTTATTTTCCTATATGGTTACCTTTAATGTCATTTTCTTCTCTAAATGTTTTGACAGGTATTTACAGTACTATGTTGAATAGTCTTGTTGAGAGTAAGAAAACTTTTATTGTCCCCAAACTTGGTGAGAAGACTTTTAGTTTTTCCGCATTGAGTATAGTGCTTGCTGTGGGCTTGTGGTAAGATTGCTGACTCTGATGAAGAAGGTTCCTTCAACTCCCATTTCGTGGAGAAGTTTTAACATGAGTGGGTTCTGAATCTTGTCAAATATATTTTCTGCATCAATTTATATGATCATATGCTTTTTATTTTTTTCTCTTATTGATATGATGTGTTGTGCTCAATTTGTTGGTGATTTTCAAAGATCTTAAGATGTGAAGTTAATAATTTATGTGTGCCTTTTCATCCTTCCTCATGAATTCTTGAACAACTATAAATTTTCCTCTAAACATAGCTTTAGCTGTATCCTACAGGTTCTGGTAGTTTGTATATTCATTCTCATTTGTTTCCAGGAACCTTTTGATTTCCTCTTTGATTTCATCTAAGACTCATTGGTTGTTCATCAGTGAGCTGTTTAGTTTCCATTTCTTTGATTTAGTTCTTCATTTCTATATGTGATTAACAACTATTTTCAATGCATTGTGGTCTGAAAAAATAATTGATACAATTTCTATTTCTTTTTACTGAGGTATGTGTTATGTCTCAGCATGTGATTATCTTAGAGAATATTCTATACTGTCTTCACTGTATCACTGTCTTCCCGTTCAACATCGATTTGCTGGAGCTGGCCCCAGTAACATCTTCATATGTCCTGTCTCATGCTAGTAGAGCCCAAGGACATCTGCTTGCTCCAGGAACATAAAGAGCCTCAATCCATTCCGGAATGAGGTCTATAATTGTTACTGGTATTTGTCATATCAAATACAACACGGGTAGCTTGCCAGGCTCTGCCATGCAGGTAGCATACTCTTGTAGGCATCTCTAAGTCCAGCATTTATTGATGAACTGCACAGCTGCAAGCGGCGCGCCAGCCGGGCTGTGATAGGCTGTTGGAGTTCTGACGAGAGAGAAGTGCAGATGTGGAAAATGGAGGCCCTCATGGAGTGGGGGTCGTCTGGCTTGTTGCGAGGCTCTGCTGGGGTGGTGGGCCAGGGCTAGAACCCACCATCCTCCCGGGGCGCCTCGTGAGCGGCTGGTCACAGGGAGAGCCAGTAGCAGCTCTGCCCCCATGTCTGCAAGTCTCTGGACCGGCATACCTGAGCTGGATTTAAGAAAGACTGCTGCAGGGTGGAACTCGATGAGCCGGGCTGTGATAGGCTGGTCTGCTGGGTGGAGTTCTGACGGAAAGAAGTCCAGATGTGGAAAATGGAGGCCCTCAAGGAGTGGGGGGTCGTCTGGCTTGTTGCAAGGCTCTGCTGGGGTGGTGGGCCAGGGCTAGAACCCACCATCCCTCCTGGGCGCCTCTATACACACTGGGGAAAAACATGTATTCAGCTTTTGGGGGATGAAGAGCCCTATATATATCTACTAGCCCTATTGCCCCCATTTCTTACTTCAGAGCCAGTATTTCCTTGCTCAGTTTCAGTCTCAATGATCTATCAAGATGTGATAGAGCAGTGTTGAAGACTTCAACTACAATTGTATTACTATCAATGTCTTCCTTGAAGTCTAATAGTGGTTGTTTGAAATATTATTTTCTGGGTCCTTGTTGTGTGCATGTATGTTTAGGAGTGCAATTTCGTCCTAATGTATACTAAAGTTAGATCTATTAGTGATTCCTAAATACGACTATATATGGTTAACATTTTACCTATAGTTGTCCATACAGATACTTAAGTGTTAGAGTTGAAGATGTTTCACTTGGGTAAGATTATTGGTTTCACTGTAGCCAAAATATTTGATTATAAAGCTAATATTTTGAAGCTGATATTTCTGAAAGTACACTATCACTATCTTCCCGTTAATCATCTATTTGCTAGAGCGGGCACCAGTAATGTCTCCATATGTCCCGTCTCATGCTAGTAGAACTCAAAGACATCATCCTGCTCCAGGAACATAAAGAGCCTCAAACAATTATATTAGGTCACAGGAATGACCTAATATAAATGTTACTGGTATTTGGCATGTCAAATACTACACGAGCAGCTTGCCAGGCTTGCCATGCGGGTGGCATACTGTTGTAGTCATCTCTAAATAAAGCATTTATTGATAAACCGTGTGGCCGCTAGTGGCGGCGTGAGCCGGGCTGTGATAGTCTGGTCTGCTGGGTGGAGTTGTGACTAGAGGGAAGTCCGGATGTGGAAAATGGTGGGCCCCATAGAGTAGGGTAGGGTGGTCTGGCTTGTTGTGAGGCTCAGCTGGGGTGGCGGGCCAGGGCTAGAACCCGCCATACCTCCCCGGCGCCTCACGAGCAGCTGGGCAAATGGAGAGCAAGTAGCAGCTCTGCCCCATGTCTGAGAGCCTCTGATTCAGCATACCTGCGCCGGATTGAAAAAAAAAAACTGCTGCAGTGTGGCTGTCAATGATCCATGCTGTGATAGTCTGGTCTGCTGGGTGGAGTTGTGACGAGAGGGAAGTCTGGATGTGGAAAATGGCGGGCCCCATGGAGTGGAGGAGGGTGGTCTGGCTTGTTGTGAGGCTCAGCTGGGATGGCAAGCCAGGGCTAGAACCCATCATGCCTCCCGAGCGCCTCACGAGCAGTTGGGCAGAGGGAGAGCAAGTACACTGCATTTCATAAATTCTAAGGAGTCCATTTTCCCAGACTTGAATGTATCTAAGAGGGGAATATGTTGTATTTGAGTGGCATCTTGATAGCATTTTTAAAAAAATTTTATTTTTGCAATTACAAATATATAAAATTAAAAAGTTCATATTTGAGTTTTGGTCATACAGTGTTCCAGCACCCATCCTGCCACTAGTGCCCATCTCCAACCACCAACATCTTCGGTTCCCTCCCCCTCCCCAGGCTTCCTCCATGGTAGGTTTTTTATTTCCTTCCCTTTCTCTCTCTTGATAGCATTTTTATCTTACTTGATGGTACGTGGAATAATGGTATGTCCTGTAGTTCATTGCCACTTAGATTTTCTGAAGTAATTTAAGCATGAATTTAAATTTGTAACTTAAATGTTCTGACTTGGAGACGTTTTTTTGCTTTTTGGGTCACACTTGGCAATGCTCATGGGTTATTCCTGGCTCTGCACTCAGGATTTACTCCTGGCAGTGCTCAGGGGACCAATGGGATGCCGGGGGATTCAAACCTGGGTCTGCTGTGTGTAAGGGAAACGCCCTACCTGCAGTGCTATCACTCCGGCCCCAAGACATTTTTTATTGTTACTACAAGATGAGAGCTACTATAAGAGTATCCCACCTGCACAGCAGAACCTGGCAAGCTACCTGTGTTGTATTTGATATGCTAAAAACCAGTATAGACCTCATACCCATGACCTGAAGGAATGGTTTGAGGCTCTTAATGTTCCTGGAGCGAGCAGATGCCCTTGGGCTCCACTAGCATTTGACAGGACGTATAGAGATGTTACTGGTGCCTGCTAGAGCAAATTGATGAACAGGAAGACAAGTGACAAGTGATGTATAAATATATATGAATATATAAATGTATTATATGTATATATATGTATATATATGTATATCCCTGAATTATTAAGAATTGGCTTTCACTAACTTTCTAATCTTTCTCAGCCTGAAATCTATGTTGTCATATATAGTATGGCCATTACAGTCATATTGGAGGAATTGTTTTCATGAATAAACTCTCAACAATTGAGAGTCGAGGACACTGTTTCATTTGCCAAGGCATGAAAATCAGATGGACTGGACATGTAATGCGATTTGGTGATGACCACTAGACTAGAGTCATTACTAACTGGATTCCACAGGATATCAAAAGATCATGTGGCCACTCACCTATAAGATGGTCAGACTTCTTTGTCAAGACCCTGAACAAATGGTTTGAGGATCTTCATATTCTTGGAGCAAGCAGATACCATTGGGCTACACTGGCACGTGATAAGGACAAATGGAAACGTTACTGGCGTCCACTTGAGAAAATGACGAATAACGGGGTGTCAATTGATCAAGTGATCAATTTTCATGAAGGGTTGTTTTTGAACCATTACTTTAAGTGTGTGTTTGCTCTGACTATTCAAATGCATTTTTCGTAGGCAGAAGAATGTTGGATTTAAAATTTTTATCCATTTTCCACTCTGTACCTCTTCACTCACAGGCTTATGCCATTGATATTGAGAGAGATTATTGTCATGTGGTTTTTTTGCGATCTTTCTACGTATGCTTGTCCTTTTTGTGTTTGTCTTATCTTACAGTATCTCCTTCAGTTCTTTTAATATTGGTTTTAGGTCTATGAAGTTCTTGGGTAGTTATTAAAATCATCTTTATAGGTGTTTCGTAGACCACTAAACATCTATAAAGATGTTTAGTGGTCTACCAAATCTGAATGAGATTCTAGCTGGGTAAAGTATTCTTGAGGAGACCTTCATTCAATAATTTTTTTTCACTATATCTCACCTTTTTCATCAGACTTGTAGGTTTTCGTCTGATAAGTCTGCTGTAAATTTAAGGGATACTCCTTTGTTGGAGGACAGGTTTAGCTTTTCTGGGAGTTTTGCTGTTTTGCCCACTCCCAGCTTAATCTACTTAAGTCAAGGTTCATTCTAATGAGACTTCTCTTCTATGTAAACACTGCTAGAGGGTGTGGCACTTACAGAAGTCACCTTGATTGAATAACTTCTGACTTATACATCTACTAAGACTTCTATGTTTTCTAGATTGGGCACAGCTCTCTTTACACCCACTGCACCCAACGTGGGACAGTTAGAATTTACCAGGAGCCTACCACCCTGGCTACGCTGAGACTATAGGAAGGCTATAGGAAGGATCATACTAGTTTGCTCTAAGCAGGTGAGTGTGACCCTTTCAGTACACGAGAACAAGATACTCAGAATCACCCTGGTGCCGATAATTATAAGAAGGACCTGTGGGTACCATCTTGATTACATGAAGCTCATGAAGTTAAGATGTATTAGTTTATACAAGCCCCCTCTCTCTCCAGTGTTTTACATAAGAGATAATCTCCTTAGTCCTTGACATAACCTTTGTTTATACCTGCAATAAGGTGTGGCACTACACTCTGTTTAGAGTTCTTTGTTTCCATCCCCTCCCGGTTGGATTACTTTGGTGTATGTAAGGGGCTGACTTGAGGCCGCTTCATCTTTTGCCTTTTGGTTCCTCAGCCTTCAGCTTTTTGGCTTCTGCGGCTTTTGGCTTTTGGATTTTTGCTCTTTGGCCTTTTGCTTCTCCTGGGTAGGACTCAGCTCGGGTGAGATCCTTTCTCTTTGGTGGGAGACTTAGGCTCTTTTGTATGGTCTAAGTTCTGACCAGAGCTAAAGTTTGTTCATTATATTGGAGTGCTATGGAAGAGCTTTTTGTACTATTAAAAAGCCATTTTTTGGAACTGCACTGGACTCGTGAGTTTTCATCTGTTCTTCCGGGCGTCCTCGGAGGTAGAAGACAACCTCTGACCTGACACTGTCGGGACCCCGGCGGCATTCCCGACACTCCTTTGTATGAAATTTCCTTCTTTGATCTTGAGGCTTGCAGTATTGTGTTTCTTTGGCATTCATTATTCTAATTAGGATATACCTTGGAGTCTTTTTTGTTAGGGTCTATTTTAGTCGGTACACTTCAGGCTTATTTCATCTTATTTCTGTATTCAGTTCTGCAGATTTTTCCAGCAATGATATCTGTAACTGTTCCTTATTTTGCTTGCGTCCTTGTCCCTCTGGAAATCTGATGATTCATATGTTGTTTCTCTTGAATTTATCCCAGTGTTCTCTTGCTCTCTCTTGAGCTATTTTGAGATCCTTGTCCTTCTACTGTATTTGCCCAAGTGCTTTTTGAAACTCATCTTCAAGCTCACTGTTTCTGTCTTCAGCTGTTGTTATTCTACTGTTGAGGGTACTCATTGTGATTTTCATTTCATCTATCCAGTTTTTTATTAAAGACACTTTG
This sequence comes from Cryptotis parvus, assembly GCA_021461705.1. Taxonomy (NCBI): domain Eukaryota; kingdom Metazoa; phylum Chordata; class Mammalia; order Eulipotyphla; family Soricidae; genus Cryptotis; species Cryptotis parvus. The sequence continues at coordinate 25,276 of JAJIBD010000518.1, forward strand.
TTTGCAGTTTAGTCATTTCTGTTCTCATTTTCTCCTTGTAATTTCACTGGCTACCCATCCTGCCATTTCTTTCATATCCTCCTCTATTTTATTAGATAATCATTTCTCTATTTCATTGAGCTTATTAAATATCTGCACCATTTCAACTGACTTTTTTATTAGAGAGATTATGTATGTTGTTCTTCCTTGTTGAGTGTTCATGGATCTTTTCCTGATCCAATCTTCCTGGTGAGAATCTGTATTCTTTCCCCATGATGCTGTGGTAGTCTGAAAATCACCACCTTAAATGTCATACTAATTGAGATTGGGCAGGGGTCTTTCTCTTTGATGTTGTTGTACTGACTGGCAAATTCTTAGATATTCTTGTATTTTTTGTTGAGATTTGGCATGGTGAAGAAATATGCTATGCTGAGTGAAGCATAGAGACCATTGGTTTTGAGACTGTAGGTCAATATTACCTTGGAAGATTCATTCCACATGGTTGAAGATTATGTCCCTCCCTAGATGTTTGAGCCCTTTCCTCTTTTTTATTTTGTATTTGTCTACTATAATGTTTAACTTTAATGGTATACACAATGTAAAATATGTCACACAGTTTTCTAAGATAGATAGTTACAGTTTACCTACTCTCAAATTTTGCTATGAGCATTATATTCCATCTTTGGGTGTAGAGGGCTCATGTGTGGTGCTTAGACACTTGGGGGTTTTCTGAGCCATGCACTATAGTGCTATGTATTTCCCGGTCACCCCAGCAATGTCTGAGTCCCACAGGCCTTTGCCTCAGTGCTTGGGAGACCATTTGGTTTTAGGTTCAGAGACTGGTTACATGTAACACAAATACCTAAGTTCCTGGTTCCATCTCTCTGGCCCCAGAAATATCTTTCCATTTACAAGTTTGTGAAACATTTCTGACTTGTTCTTGTCAAGAACTGTGAGATGCAATATTTTATTTACAAGTAAGCTTATTGGTATGATGAAACAATTTTGGGTTTAAGAGACGTCTGCATTGGAAATGAAGATGGCATATTCATAGCCAAAGCACAATTAAAATGGTATCAATGTTATGAGAGTTACTTGAACTAGCTTTGAAGGCAACACAAAGGAGGATATATGACATTGGACACGCAGGTTGTTAAACTACAAGACAGATGCTTTAATATATAAAACCAATACTTTCATAATGGGCAACATCTCTGCCTTTTGTCCAAGGGGTTGGCATCTACATCACTCGACTATAGAGCAATCTGTTGTCTTCTCTGGAGAAGTCCCTCTTTCTTTAAATATATTATTTGGAAAGATTATCTGAAAGTCAGTACTTGTTAAAAGACATGAAAAAGGACTAGAGATTCCTGAAGAATAGTCTTCCACCATTCATTATCTTATCTTATAGTTTGTTTCTAAATATATTGTAGGAAAATTGATCTATACATGCTGAAAGGTATCACTTTGGCTCTTAAATAGCAAGCTGTTATCAAACTTATGTTTTAATTTAGAACTAAAAATCATGAAACATAACAAATTATATGCTCATTTTATTATCACAAAAGTCTATTTTTTTGGTATTTCTCACACTCATTTGACTTTCACACACATGAATGACTTTTGCTGACCTGTTTCTATAACAGTTAAGTTCTTAATGGTTAAAATTTTTTCTAGTCTCGTCAATCTATCCATAGTCGATAAGGCAGTGTTGAAGTCTCCGACTATTATTGTGCTACTGTTAATGTCTTCTTTGAGGTATATTAATAGTCATTTTAAGTTTTTTGCTGGCCCCTCGTTTGGTGCATATATATTTAGTAGTGTGATTTCTTCCTGATATACATACCCCTTAATTATTAAGAAATGGCCTTCATTGTCCCTTTTAACCTTTTTCAGTCTGAAGTCTATATTGTCAGATACGAGTATGGCCATAGCTGCCTTTTTGGAGGGGTTGTTTGTGTGGAGAATGGTCTTCCAGCCTTTGACTTTGAGTCTGTGTTTGCTCTAGTTATTCAGATGTGTTCCTTGTAGGCAGCAGAATGTTGGATTCAGTTTTTTAATCCATTTTGCCTTCCTGTGTCTCTTAATTGGTGCATTTAGATGGTTGACTTTGAGAGAGATTATTGTCATTGGATTTTATGCCATCTTTCTGTTTAAACTTGTGGTTTTCGGTTGTCTTATTTTACAATAGACCCTTCAATCCTTTTTTAAAGTTGGTTTTGAATCTATGAATTTCCTGAGTTGTTGTTTATCCATGAAGTTGTGTATCTTTCCTTCACATCTGAAAGTAAGTCTAGCTGGGTAAAGAATTCTTGGTGAGGCCTGAAGTTCATTGAGTCTTTTCACAATATCCCACCATTGCTTTCGGGCTTGGAGTGTTTCATCAGAGAAGTCTGCTGTAAATCTCAGGGGTGCTCCCTTGTACGTGATTTCCTTCTTTGATCTTGCTGCTTTCAGTATTCTATCTCTATCTATCGTTTATGTCATTTTAATAAGGATGTGTCTTGGAGTATGCTTATTGGGGTTTCTTTTTTAGCTGGTATCCTACGGGCCTCCTGTGTCTGGGAGCATGCTTTCTTCAGTTCAGGGAACTTCTCAGCGATGATGGCTTTGACAGTTTCTTCTTCATCAGGGTTTTCTTCTTGCCCTTCTGGGACCCCAATGATGCATATGTTGTTCCTTTTGGCTTCATCCCGATTTTTTCTGGTAGTCTCTTCATTGATTGTGAGTGTTTTTCCATCTTCTGGTGTTGTCTACAGAATCTCTCAACCTCGTCTTCTAGATCACTAATTCTTCAGTAGCTGTTACTCTGCTTGGAGGCCTTCCCCTGTGTTTTTCAGTTCACTTACCTCATTTTTAATATCTGTCATTTCTGCTTGTAGTTTGGTCTGAAATTTACTCAATTCTGCTCTCATGTCCTCCTGTATTTTATTGACTTTGTATACCATTGTTTCTTTGAGTTCCTTGTGCATCATTAACAGTTCCTTCCGAAATTCCTTTTCAGAGAGGTTATATAGCTCATCGTTATTGCTTGACTCATCTGTATTAGTGACTTCAATCGTAGAGCTTAAAGGAATTCTGCATTGCTTTACCATAATGACTATCGTAGCTTGAAAATGTTTGTTCTGGGTGAATAGTCAATAGAGTTAGTAGGTGCCTGAATTACTTTGCAGCTAGGGATGTATAGCAAAGCCTGTAGGGGCAAATGCTCAGTGGTATCTCAGGTAGATAGTTAATGTTTTGCACCGACGCGCTAGCAGTCCGTGCAGTTTTGAATTTTGGGGTGTCGGTGGGTGGTTCCGGAGTCTGGGGGTAGGGGTGGGAGTAGTGCAGTGGAAGGTCCAAGGAAGTTGGGTGTGGCTTGGTGCCCTTTTGAAAGTGCCAGCCCTTTATCCTGAGAGGAGTGGCTCGGGGCTGCCCGCCACGGAACACACCTTGTGGGAGAGTGGAGATCTACTGGGTGTCAGGGGTGGATGGCTTCAGGTGGGAGGTCTGAGGAAGCTGGGTGGGGCTTGGTCCCCTTCTCAAAGTGCCAGGCCTTTATCCTGGAGAGGAGTGGCTTAGGGGCTGCCCGCCACGGAACGCACCTGGTGGGGAGAGCGGGAATCTGCTGGATGTCTGGGGTGCATGGCGTCAGGTGGGAGGTCCAAGAAAGCTGGGTGGGGATTTGTCCCTTCTCAAAGTGCCAGCCCTTTATCCTGGAGAGTAGTGGCTCAGGGGCTGCCCAGCCACGGGAATGCACCTGGTGGGAAGAGTGGGGATCTGCTGGGCGTTGGGTGTGGATGGCGCCAGGTGGGAGGTCCGAGGAAGCTGGGTGGGGCTTCTCAGAAATTTTTTTTTTTCTATTTGGCTAAACTTGGAAAAGTATTTGATTATAAGAAAGAAATATTCTGTAAGTGGGCTTGGGGAGATAGTATTGTGGTTAGGTCAGGTTTTGTCCAAGGAATCACATCAGGTCCCATGGGCTGTTCTGGGAGTTATCTCTGAATGCAGAACTAGGTATGACCTTTAAAAACACCTGGGTGTGGCTCAAAAAGTAAAGCATGTAAATAAATATTCTGAAAGTGTATTTAATTTAGATAATGACTGCTATTATGATATTGAAATGATAATCAATTCCCCACTTTTAGTGAAAACGTCTATATAAGTCAATAAGCATTAAAAGGAAGCATATTTTGGGCTGGTGCGATAGCCCAGTGGGTAGGGCAATTGCCTTGCACGCAGCCGGCCCATGCCAGCCCGGGTTCAATCCCCGGCATCCCATATGGTCCCCCGAGCACCTCCAGGAGTATATTCTGAGTGCAGAGCCAGGAGTAACCCTTGAGCATTGCCGGGTGTGACCCAAAAAAGCAAAAAAAAAAAAGAAAAAAAGGAAGCATATTTTTCTTTCTTCAGTGGCTGAAGTGATTCTCTATATTCCCTGCTTGATAATAATCTTTCAAAGCACAGAAATTGTATTTTACCTGTGTGGAGATCAAAATCTTGATGCTATATACAGTATGGTTATAGAATCTTGTGTGGTGCATTTTTATAGAGAGAGAAGGAAAATGAGTAATACTCCTTCAGCATACATTTTTGTACCATGATATTGTTAAGTGCTATTTTTTTTTCTCTTATTTCTAACAGCAGATATATTAAGTAGCTAGGGAGGTGTACATCATTTTTCCCATTAAGAGTAGTGTGTTGTATAAATACTTCAAGAAATGAAAAAAATAGAAGGATTCAAATGTATATCCTTTCCAAACAAGTACAGTGTGCTTCTAGGAAACAGTCTAGGAGTCTAGAAATCTTACCCTCCATGTTCTTTTCCTTTATGGTAGTATTTATATAGATAGGCAGTATTTATATAGATAGTATTTATATAGATAGGCAGTATTTATATAGATAAAGAATTTCATTTTGCCTATTTTAAGCACTTTTCATAATAATTCTAGAAATAACTAATATTAATAAGGTTTGTGTAGCTGCATCATGAGTTATCTCAATGTTATGTGGTAACTTTGGGGCAGAATCTGACCAAAAAATAATTTCTAGAGACTAACGTAAATCTTATTTCATTAAAGTACACCTGATACCAATGAACTATGCAGAAATATATTACAACAGATTGAACAGCAGTGTGGCTCATTTTAATGAAACCAACCATCAATAAATCTAGACTCCCAGCACACAAGTGAAGAGATGATAAATTACTTCATAATTTTTATTGTATAAAATAACTTACTAGCAAGTTATTCTAGGGGTTTAAATCTCCTCTTAGTATTAGAGTAAAAAATTGTACTCAATAATACATGCAAATGTATTATTTGCAATATAGTTACAAAAGAGCAGGTTGAGGAGGTGCAGGTAATTAGAGAGTGCCCAAAAGTCCATTTGAGATGTTGGCACAGATAGGTAAACTATTTCCTGCTAAAGTATTCTAGGTATGAAGAATTTCAAAGTAAAAGATTGCCACAAACACAAAACCAAAACCAGGATCTTGACAGATAATTGCAATCGGAAGGTGTATAAATGACTGCCACTAGGATTCTAATGAGAAAAGTGTTGAGCCTCCTTATGTTGGGACTTTTCCATGTGGGATGTAACACAATGATGGGAACTTTATGAACACTCACATTGGCAACAAAAGAAGATATAGTGGAATAACCTGCCCATGTAAGAATAGTTTGGCAGGTTTGTCCGAACTTTGACAAGCCACACTGAACATCCAAAGCAATATTATATTTTCCTCTGTTTTCTTCTATACTGAACTATTTTGATTTGTTCCATGAGTTTCCTCCTGTGTCATAGAAATGAAATTTGAAGCACAAAGCTGTCAGTTTGGATTCATGATTATAAGTATATGCACAGTAAATTTTGCATATATATGGCTCAATTTTTCTAGGTATGTGGTCTAAAAAGATTCAAGTGGTAATATACAAATCTTTAAAAGCATTCCATTCAAATCCACAATTTAGATTTGAACATAATAATGATAAAAATTACAGAATAGTAATAATATAGCAATCATTTTTATCTTCTGAATCTTTAAGGCTATTTTAAAATGAAAATGGTCATTATTGTACACTTTACTTCATTTTATGTTGACATATTATCTTTTTATCTAGTTTTAATAAAAAAATTACCTTAGTAATTTTAATCTCTTTGAAATCGTATGGGGCTGATTCTATTAGCTTTTTAAATATTTATATAGCTAACAGAAGTTATCTTATTTTTTTAAAACAGTAGTCCGAACTTTACAAGAAGAAAACAGCCAACCCCATCAAAAAATGGGGAGAAGAAATGAACAGAAACTTCCAAAAAAGAGAAATTTGAATGGCCCAAAGGCATATGAAAAGTGGTTTTCATTACTAATTTACAAGGAGATGCAAATCAAAACAACAAAGAGGTATCATTTCATGTCACAGTGACTGGCACACATCCAAAATAGCAAGAACAACAATTGCTGGCATGGATGCTGGGAGAAAGGGACTCTCATCCACTGTTGGAAGTGCCAACTGATCCAGCCCTTTTAGAAAACAATATGGACATTCCTCCAAAAACTAGATATTGAGCTCCCATTTGACCAAGAAATACCACTCCTGGGAATATACACTGAAGACCCAAAAACACACAGAAGAAGCACTATCTTCACTTCAATGTTCATCACAGCACTATTCACAATAGCCAGAATCTGGAAACAACCTAAATGCTTGAGAACAGAAGACTGGCTAAAGAAACTGCGGTACATATACATAATGGAATTCTATGCAGCTGTCAAAAGACAAGGCATGAAATTTACATGCAAATGAATGGACATGGATATTATCATGCTGAGTGAAATTAGTCAGAAGGTAAAGGACAGATAATGAATAACTGCATCATTAGTGGTATATATGTATATACTAGTGCTCTACTAATTGTAGGAAATGTTAATGCCACACTAGAACTGAACATTGAATGTACACAAAGGGATTTACATGACAATTCCTAAATGTCTGTAGGGCAAGCCACAATGTGTAAGAGAGATAAAAAAAGAGAGAGAGATAAAGAGAGAGAGAAGTGCTATGATGAGGCATAGTATCTGCTATAGAGGCAGGCTAGGAGAGGAGGGAAGAATTTGGGGACATTGGAGGTGGGAATAAGGGTACTGATGGAGAGATGGGTGCTGGAATAATGTTTGACTGATACCCAATCATGAACCTCTTTTATATTGTATATAGCAGGGTATTGCAATAATAATTAAATTTTAAAATAATAATAATTAAATTATTATTTAATTGCAATAATAATTAAATTATTATTTAATTGCAATAATAATTAAATTAAAAATAATGGTCTGAATTTATAAGGATATGCTAGAAGTTGTTAAACAACATTAAGAGATTAATGAAGACAAAGAACACCCAAAAATCTAAGCGAAGGTTTTCTAGAATACTTGATGGGCACTAGAATTTGTTCTGAGATATTCAGAGTAGATAAGGGAGCATTATGAATGGTTCTATATTTCACACAAAATTGGGAGACTTAATTTTCCATTAGTATAACTGCAAAGTTTTGCTGATCATTATGGACAAGAAAAACCTCAGTTGTAGAATGTAACCCTTGAGTAGAAACTTGCACGAATGTCATTATAGAGGTTACAAACAGACCAAAAGCAAACACTGTCAAACAGCTTGACAATTTGACAACTCAAGATCACTATTCCCACTTAAAATGAGGTTGATAAATCCTGAACTGACAAAATAATTACCTAAATATATATCATTCAAAAAATTACTAGTACTCCAAAATGTAAGAAAACATGACCTAAAGCTAACAGAAAATATATTCAATGAAACCAATCCTCACAATGTTGATAGTATTTGTAAAGATGTTATTAAAATAATTTAAATAATTTCTGGAAAAACAAAAATTATTGACATGACAAGAGTCAGAGTCATAAAAAATGGTTGAAACTTTAATTGGAAACAATGCCATATTATATCTCATATATCTGGGGGAAGTTAAAACATGTTAGATAATTTGACATAACTAAATGCATAAATATTGTAATTTTGTATATATAAATCTTTGAAAGATATGGTGACTATTAATGCATTTGAAAATATTTGATATTTTAAATATGAATGTCATAACTATAATCCATATATTCAATATGCCAGAAAATCTTATAAAGCACATAGACCCAATAACTATATAGTTGAACTGTATGACAGAAAATAAACCAATATTAATATTGAGGAAAATGTGACTTAGATGTTTAAAGTAAAATTTCTCAGTTAGGAATGATGCCACTAAATACACAATTTCAAAAAGAAATAGAAAAACTCATTGCCACCAGAATCATACTAAAATATATGAAAAGATCATCTTTTTGTAAATGTAAATAGTACCAGTCATATAATATGTATCTTCTCAAACTTAATAAAATAAACTGATAAACATGTCTTTTCATTTTTAATAAAAATGTTCTGCTTAATTCAAAGACATAATTCTGTTTACTTTGATCTCATTAATGAGTATTTTAAGCAAATTTTATTTGTTAAATATGTATATTTTAAAAAGTAATATGTTGTGGGGGGTCACACCCTGCAGAGCTCAGGGCTTAATTATGGCTCTGTGCTCTGGTATGCTTATGGTATTTTCAGGTATCAGAACTAATAGGAACAAAGGTGAAGCTGTAAATTTAAGCAACGGGTAAGCTTGTAAGGCGATCACCTTAACAAGTGTACATCTTTCTGACCCTTAAAATGTATAGTATACAATAATGCAATTACTAAATGTACAAAATAAAGCAAAACAATAAACTAATAGTTGATAAGATGAGTTTTAATATACACTTAATAAATTAGGAAGTAAAAAGAATGATGGCAAAAAATAGCAAAACCATATGTATTTAGTTTCTGAGGCTGTCAGAACAAAGTGCAAAAAATGCCAGTAGTTTAAACAACAATTTATTTTCTTATCATTTTTGAAGCTGCAAGTGTAATATGAATGTGCTGGCAGAATTGGCTTCTCTTAAAGCAGTGTCTGCCCTTAGTTGCAGATAAGATGCCATCATTTATTGTTGAATATCAGCTTATATTTTTGGTAAAGTGGAGACTGTACACAGAATACCTACTCTCTCAGTCCACAAGTACTGTATATTCATAAGACAGTTATAGATATAAGACTTTCCATAAAACAGAAACAAGAGGTGAACAGAGCATACTAGTCATCTCTTCCTTAAACAATGTAAATTTATTATTTCCAGGCTTCTAATTCCTTAAGTTACTTTCTTGCCTAAACAATTACAATTATGACTTCCTTATGCAATACCTTAAGTCACGTTCTTCCTAGGAAACTGATTTATCTAATCAAAGTAATTATTTATAAATATCTTTTAATTTATTTAGATTATTTTGAGGGAAATTTATTAATCAAATCATCACCCTGTGTTGAATTCATGCAATTGCAGTTTTTCGTGTTTTTTTTTTTTTTTTTTTTTTTTGCTTTTGGGGCCACACCCGGCGGTGCTCAGGGGTTACTCCTGGCTCTTTGCTCAGGAATTACTCCTGGCGGTGCTCGGGGACCATATGGGATGCCGGGGTTCGAACCCGGGCCGGCACAGGCCGGCCGCATGCAAGGCAAACGCCCTGCCGCTGGGCTATCACTCCGGCCCCAGTTTTTCGTGTTTTGACTGTCTTATAAAAACAAACCCTTATTAGTGTATGCTGCTGAAGTTACTGTGAAAGTAACCGACACTAATATATTTATTACTAATATATTTAAATTTTCTTTTACATGATGAGATAAAACAATTTTTACCTATTTATCTATCTATCTATATCACTTGATCATTTGTCATCCCGTTATTCATCGATTTGCTCAAGCAGGCGCCAGTAATATTTCCATTTGACCCTATCACGTGCCAGTGTAGCCCAGTGGCATCTGGTTGCTTCAGGAATACAAAAGAGCTTCAAACTGTTTCTTCAGGGTCTTGACAAAGAACTCTGACCATCTTGTAGGTGCCTGTATATTGCTCTTAAATTGTGTAACTGCTGTCCTAATTTCTTCTGGATATTATTTTTCATAAAACTATTTTTTAAAAAGAAAAATTAACCATTTCTGAACACTTGATCACTTGATCACTTGAATCCCGTTATTCATCGATTTGCTCAAGCGGGTGCCAGTAACATTTCCAATGGAACCTATCACGTGCCAATGTAGCCAAATGGCATCTGGTTGATTCAGGAATATGAAGAGCCTCAAACCGTTCCTTCAGGGTCTTGACAAGGAAGTCTGACCCATCTTGTAGGTGGGCGGCCACGTGATCTTTTGACATCCCGTCGGATCCAGTCTGTAATGGCTCTAGTCCAGCGGTTGTCTCCAAATCGCATTACATGTCCAGCCCATATGATTTTCGATGCCTTGGCAAAAGAGACAGCATCCCTGATTCTGGAATAGCGACGGAGGTCAGAACTCCAGAATCCTTTTCTCACTTGAGTGAGGCGTGATATTCCAAGCATAGCTCTTTTGATTCCTCTCTGGGAGACCCGAATAGCATTCTCATCCTGCTTTTGTAGGGCCCAGGTCTCTGAGGCGTATTTTAATGCAGGGAGAATGGTGGAGTCAAAGAGATGTGCCCTGAGCCAGAGGTTCTTTGTCCTTTTAGCTATTTCTTCAATGCCTTTGAAGGCATTCCATGCCTCTCTCTTCCTCCTGCGCAGCTCAGGATTTAGGTCATTCATCATGTTGATTTCTGGACCTAGGTACACATAACTGCTGCATTCAGAGATGTTTGTTCCATTGAGAGTGAATGGGGCCTCTGGAACTACTTCATTTTTCATAAACATGGTTTTCTTTAGATTCAGCTGTAGACCTATCTTTCCACATTCTCGGTTGAAGTCAGCCAGCATTTGTGCAGCCTGGCTAATATTTGGTGTCATTAGAACGATGTCATCAGCGAAGCGGAGGTGGTGTAGTTGCCGACCATCTATCTTCACTCCTATTCCTTCCCATTCTAATTGTTGCATGATGTTCTTGAGGGTGGTGCTGAAGAGTTTTGGTGAAATGGTATCACCCTGTCAAACCCTTCTTTTGACATCAATGATCACTTATTTGTAGAATGGTGAGATCCTGGTGGTGAATCCATAATACAGCTCACGAAGGATCTTGATGTATTGGGTTTGAACACCCTGTTTGGCTAGGGCTTCGATGACTGCTTCAGTCTCCACAGAATCAAAGCCTTTCTGTAAATCAATGAACATGAGACAGAGCGGCATCTTGTACTCCCTACAAACCTCAATGAGCTTGGGTACTGTGTGGAAATGGTCGATTGTGCTGAATCCTTTCTGGAAGCCAACTTGCTCGCATGGTTGTCCTTCATCTAGTGTTCTGCTAATCCTGTTCAGGATGACTCTTGTAAACAGCTTGTAGATGACAGACAACAGGCAGATGGGGCGATAGTTGCCGATGTCTTGAATGTCTCCCTTCTTGAACAGTAGAACTGTCCTGCTGGTTTTCCATTGGGAGGGCACCTTGCATTCAGACAGGTAGCATGTGAAGAGCCGAGCTAGTGTATTGATGAGTACCTATGGCAGATTCTTCAGGTGTTTGGTTCTGACTTTGTCTGGGCCTGGTGCTATTCCCTTATTTACCGATGAGATGGCATGTCGGATTTCAGAAGGAAGAACGTTGGGAATGACATATCTATTCTGTGGAATTTGGTATGCGGGCAGGTGTATGTGGCTATCAAAGAGATTTGAGTAGAAGTCCTGGATAATCTTCTCCATTTCCTTTCTGGAAGATGTGATAGATCCATCAGGGCGTTGGAGGGCAGTCATCTTGGTCTTATAGTTGGCAAAGTACAGGCGGGCAGCGCGAATGCTTTTCCTGGCTTCTGCTGTATTTTCCAGTATTTCTGCTCTTCTGTCTTTGAGGTCTTCTTTTATTGCTTCTCTGCACCTTTTAGCAAGCTTGGACACTAGCATTTGGTCTCCTGAGGCTCGCGCCTTGCCAGGTTGGCGAATGAGCTCAAGAGTTTCTGAAGACAAGCGTCCTTTTGTGTCTTTTTCTCTCTGGGTATTCTTCGTACAATCATGGAGGTGTTGAACCAGTCAGTTGTATTCTTCATTGATGTCTTCAATGATGGTATCTTCCCATGTTGCTGCAATGGTGCCAAAGAGTTCCCAGTTGGTGGTCATTCTGGAAGTTCTCTTCTTAAACTTTGCAGCCTTTTCTCCCCATTGTGGGAAGTAGAATTTTGCATGAAGGAGACGGTGGTCTGATCCTGTTTGGAATTTGGGGACAACAGCAACATCAGTCAGACAAAACCGTCGATTGAATATGATCTGGTCAATTTCATTGTGGAACTGTGTGCCAGGAGATTCCCATGTCCAACGTTTTGCTTCAGCCTTCTGGAACCGTGAGTTCCCATGAATGTTCTTGGTGGACATGATGAACTCAGATAGTCTCTCACCCTGTTCATTCCATTCTAGGCCATGGGTCCAGATGTGGAGTTCTTCAGCTGATCTTCTCAGTCCTATCTTGGCATTAAAATCACCTACTATGATCTTGTAGAAGGTGTGATTTTTTTATAGAACTCCTCCAGTTCCATGTATAATTTCTCAATTTCATCTCCTTTGTATGTGGATGTTGGTGCATAGACAATGAAGACAGAAATTGCTGGCAGTGGGCCACATCTCTTCAAGTGTAATTTTCCTATCCGGTTTGTTAGGCATTCAAATGAATCAATGTTGATGTCCATGTTTGTATTGACAAGGGCACCAATGCCCCCAACGCCTCTTTCATCGCATGTGCCAAGGAACAATTCTTCTCCAGTGTCAAATACAGCATGATGTAACTGACGCCTCATCGTCTCAGTCAGACCAATGATGTCGTACTTGATCTTTTGCGCTTGCACCACCAGATCCTCAATATATGCTTCCGATGCCATCGTACGTGCATTGAAAGTACAGACAGTCATTTTAGTCCATCTTTGTTTTGGCAGCCTAGGAGCCGTGAAATTTTATCAGGCACTGCTTGTTCGCCTTTCTTACTGCTGCCGTATTAAGGGCTCTTTCAGGGTCAGGAAAATAAACATTTCTGTTACTGGTTTTGGCATATCGAACACCCATCAGACAGCTTGCCAGGCTCTGCCGGGCGTGTGCTATATTCTCATTACTTTGTGGGGCTCTCTCAGAGGGGTGGGTAGAATATTCACGGTAATTTGTAGGTAAATTGTGCGCACAGCGGCCATGCACAATGGGGAAAGCTGGTTTCTGCTCTGCCGGGTGTATCTTTATTCTGAATACTATGAGCTAAAAGTCATCACTTAAAGATTCATTAGTATAAGTAATGCTATTCAGACAAAAACATTGCTTGGTGTCAAAAGTTAACATACAGGAAAAAAATCAAGGAAAAATTCAATAGAATTATAACAGTAAGAAACTTAGATGATGAAGAATAATTATGTACAAGTATACAACTGACACAAGGCTAGAATTAGAAAATGATAAGAAGATGTCTAGTATGGCAATAGAGACTTTTGAATAGATGGAAATAATATCTCTAAAACACATGTAGCCATTAGCTCTATTTTTGTTAATTTCTAAAGAATAAAGATTTTCACACAATGGGGCAGAGGGATAGCATAATGATAAGGGGTTTACCCTAATTTGTTCCCCAGATTTCAACTTGTTCATGAAATTCCCACCAAGTAGTGGGCCCTAAGTATGAGGCAGGAGTTATCTGGAGCACTGTTGGGTGTGTCCCAAAATCAAAACATGAAAAACAACAAAGAATCACTCAAAGAATTCAATGGTGCCCAGTTACTACCTTTAAATCATTTAAATATTTCAATTATGTCCAGTATAGTTGGTCACAAAGAATGAGACAGTACAATTTTCTGTCCAAACTAGTGTTACCTGAACATTCCTGAAAAAAGTACTGGTTGGCTAATTTTTAGTATACATCATTTTGCTGGTTCTCTGATACAAGATGTATTGTCTGCTCCTTAAGAGAGCAGACAATAAGTACAAAGGCTGGAATATTTACACAGTTGTGGCCACAGATAATAAACAATCAACAATTACACTTCATGTATAACTTTGAAGTTATGGTCAAAATCATGCTAAACCCTAGCAAAATGATTCCTCCTTGGCTGCATATTTGGTGAGGGCTTCATTTAATTGAGTCTTTTCACAGTACTCCACCATTGTCTTTGGACTTAGAGTGTTTTGTCTGAAAAGGATGCTATGAATCTAACGGATGTTCCTTTCTAAGTGATTTCCTTCTTTGATCTTTGCGCTTTCATTATTCTATCTCTAACTGTGATTCTTGTCATTCTGATTGTGATGTGTCTTGGGATATTCTTATTTGGTTTTCTTTTAGCTGATTCCTTCAGGTCTCATTGGAAGGCCTCTGCAGCAGAGTAACAATTGCTGAAGACATAGTGAGCTCCAAGATGAGGTGCAGAAATTCGTTAGACAACAGCAGAAGATGGAAAAAAGACTCACAATAAATGAACAACAACAAAAATAATAGAGATGAAGTCAAAAGGAGTAAACATAAGAATCATTGGAGTCCCAGAGGGACAGGAAGAAAACAGTGATGAAGAAGCAAGTGTAAAAGCCATCATTGCTAAGGAGTTCTCAGAATTAAAGAGCACTTGCTCATAGATGAAAGGGATTTGTTTTGAAGCAGTCGTCACATTGGGTTGGATACACTGCATTCCATATAGTGTCCTAGGTAAAGGCACAGAGTGATCCCGGAGCACAGAACTAGGAGAGAGTCCTTGTAATATATGGGTGTCCCCCATTCCAAAAATGATGTTTATGAAAAGTACAATAAATAATCTCAATAAAATAATAATAATAATAGGTTCAATCTTTCAGATTAAATATAAATAAAATTAAAGAAATCTTTAGTAGTGACCCAATTAAAGAAATAAACTTTTTGAAAAGAAGGAAAAGCTTTGGGAATTTCTGTACTCCATCAAAAAGAAAAGGAACATTGAAAAGGAAAATGAACATTGAATCATTGAAAAGGAAAATTGAAATGCCAGAGTAATGAAAAGAGAGAAGGAAATGAATAACGTGAAAGAGAGAAAGAAACAGAGGAATACTGTGACTATTTCCAAAAAAGTTATAACTGAGAAGTCGAATCTATGGTAAAATAATTAAAACTACAGATCTGATATCACACACACATTTCTAAGTGCAAAATTATATGCAATAAGGCACATCTTTATAAAATTACCAAATATTGATGATAAGGAAATGATGGTTTGGCTACTGGATGGAAGCAAGGTAAAATACAAAGCATCCTAATTAGGATATTACTACATAGCAGAAAACCACCAAATTAGGAGATAATATACGGTGATGTTTCCAATTCTAAAATAAAAAGTTTCATCTAAGAATTCTCTGTTTGGCAAAATTACCATTAAAATCATGGCGAGAAATAAAGTTTTTTCCAGATAATCAGGATCTACTGGAGCATGAAATCAAAATGGCTTAAAATGTTCAAATGAGCTATTTTATATGAAAAGAACCAAAAAAAATCACACAAAACAAATATATGAAGCAGAAGAAGTTAGGAAAAAATAAAGAAATTTGAATGAACATGAGACAAAGACTTTCAAATGAAAAACCACAGAGTAGCTCAGTCAAAAACATTTACACTGAGAGAAAAACAAATGTTAAACTAATTTATCTTTTACATATTAATATATAGTCCACATGTGAATAGTATCTTTCAAAATAAACAGAATAGGTATATGAACAGAAGAAATATGGATCTGGAGATATTTATAATCAGGTATTTATACCAGTATTACAGAAAAGATGGAGGCACATTTTATAACTGTGTGACAAACTAGAATTTAAATTTACAAATGATAATCACTTGTATTACTTGACTTCCCATTGTTCATCGGTTTGCTTGAGCGGGCGCCAATAACGTCTCCGTTTGTTGGGAATGATGTCCATTATTGTTACTGTTTTTGGTATATTGAATACACCTCAGGTAGCTTGCCAGGCTCTGCCCTGGCTCTGGGTTCCTCCCCACGGGGCCCAATCTTTTTCTATGTCAGGCAATCAGCCTTCCAGGCCCCATAGTGCAGAGCCCTGTGGATAGACAAGCCTGTCTCCTGTCTGCTACCTGCTGATACAGCCGGGCACCACAGCCACACTTGCAACACCTAGAGGAGCAAAAAATAATATAAGGGTGATATATAACTTTTTAGAAAGAAACTCCGGTAATATATAGACCTGCCATTATTATCTGGACATTCAATACAAATAAAGGAAAATATTTAGAACATTTATTTATAAACAGAAAGCAAGTCCTTGACAATATTCTAACAATATCAGTAGACATCAGTGTACAGCTATTAACAGGTATGGAGATATTATATAAATATAAAGCTTAAAAAGAAATAATATTCTTAAAATAATAACTAATGAAGTTAATTAATATGTATAAATATAAATTTCTAATCAAAGAAATGAATGAGTTTTTTAAATAAGAATATAAGGAACATATCCAGGGCATATACATGGCTGAGATATAAACAAGAAACAAAACTCATACAAATTATTGGATATGAAGATCGTATACAACATCTTTTCTAATACTCCATCTGAAATTTCAACTGAAAAACTTTCACCATATTGGTAGGGAACTTAGAATCAATTTTTAAAATGAAAGAAACTTAAATATAAGGAATATACTATACATTCCTGAATAAATTATGGGTCAATTACTAATTTAAAGGAGAGATAATTATGAGGAATTATAGAAACAACGAGATGAGGTAACAGATCATATGGAATGCAACAAAATTATAGTAAAATGATTTATTCATAGTACTGTACACCCATATTGAAAGAATAAGTCTAAAATAAATATTTTAACATTATATTTAAAGAAACTATAATAAAATAGAGAAATGTTTAGTAAGTAGAACAATATTAATTGGGTGGCAGAAACAATATAACAAAGAATACTAAAATAATCAACAGTCAGGAAATTGTTTTCTCTGTGTTAAACAGACTTAAAAGTCACTTATTTAGGCTCACTAAGAAAAAAGAGACAGCATAAAAAAGCAAATGAGCAATTTTACAATAGTTTCAGAAGAAATCTAAGCTAATGTGACACTACTAATAATACTTATGCATAAAAACAGAAGATGGAAGAAAAATGAACAATTTTGGAATTAAATGAACTTACAGACTAAACCAACAAGAGATAAACTATTTTCATTCATGGTTTAAATTCTCCCAGTGTCAGGAAAAGTTCATCAGCACCTTGTTGGAACCACTACTTGTTGGAGATCTCTGGGCTCCAACAAAATCTGGGAGCAGGGTATAGGGATCCCCCTTTTGCCCCAGAGATCTGATGGCCGGTGGACAGGGAAAGACACGTGAATCAAGCAAAGTTTCAAACTGCTTCACTCACACTTATTTTGGTATACAATCCAGTAGCAGGAAAAACCACAGACTTTAGGCTTCTAGCTGAGCCCTGGTCACATGTAGTTTTAAAATCCTAGGCCAAGATGGCTTCTACCACATGCTAAGGCCCAATAAGGAATAGAACGGAGAGAAGGAGAGTAGAGGCAGTGAGGAGGAAGAAGAGGAGAAAAGGCATGGAAGAAAGCTGGCTATAGCTTTTACAACTTTTCAGCCCTGACAGGCCCCCATCAGCAGAAAGCAACTAGGGTCAATCCCTCTCAGGTAACTTCTCCCAGGTCCTCACCTAGTACCATTGATGTATTAATATTAGCCCCAGTCAAGGCTGCAAGCCCTTGGTTTTTACCAGGCCCTATGCAGGTGTATGAAGGGCATGCAACTGCACCAATGGATATTCTGTAGCTATGTATACATTTTATAAGCCATCACAAGATTATTTTCTTTACTTTATGGTTGCTTTATATATTTGCCTTTGGACTTATTAGAGAGCCACACTTGTTTGCTTGCATGGAAACAGCATTTATTTCTGAACTAATTACTTAGAGATCCAACTTGGCCAGGTAAATATACTGGTAAGTTCTAGCCATTCCCACAATGATTGTGGTAGCTTGAGAGAAAATATTTATACCAGCTAACATAGAATACATGGTGACATATACTGCCACATAAAGCCACAGATTCAAACTGTTTTCTTGTCCTTATGGCCTGCAGGAGGTAACTCCAGGCAAGATGAAGAGGCCCTGGGCAACAGTTTACTGCAACAAACCAAGAATAAGTAAATATCTAGAAATAACTATTACTAGTACAGAAATATAAAATTGTTGTCAAAGTATGCCTGAGAACAAAGAGACTACATAGCTTAATTAGTGAACGTTACTAAACTTTGAAAAATATACCTAGCATCTTCTCAGAAAAGATCAAGGGAGTAATAGTGCTTCTAAGCAAATTTTTGCTTTCTTTCATTTCATTTTCATTTTGGAGCCATACCTAGTCATGCTAAGGGTTTGTTAAAGACTCCTCTTTAGAATTTTTCCTGGTGGTGATCAAGATTTACTCCTAGAGAAGCTCTGGTCACTATAAGGAATGTAGAGGATCAAACCAGGCTGGATCAAGTGCAAGGGAAGTGTGCTACCTGTTGTACTCTTGTTCAGGTCCTTGCACACAGTTTTGTGTCATAATCAGTGATGCTCAAGATTTCGTCGTGGTTCTGCGTTTATGGATCACTCCTGGAGAGAGACATTCTGGGGAACATATTGGACTCTGGGAATGGAACCTGGTTCAGCTGAGAACAAGGTAGATGTCCTACCCTCTGACTATTTCTTTATCCCAACCTCACCCAGAACATTTTTGAGCACAGGATTACCCTTATCCTGAAATCAAAATTGACAATACACCAAACAAAAAAAAGAAAATTGGGATTCAGAGAGTAGTCTGGTTAGGAGTTTGCCTTGCATGCATCAGGTCTGGTTTGATCCTAGGTACCACTTACGGTCCTGCATGCACTGCAACCAGGAGTTATGATTCAGCACAGATTGGACATTAAGCTCTGAACGAAAATGGTTGTGGCCCAACACTCCACCTCCAGAAAAATAAAACTGTAGCCAACTATCGGTGATAAGCATTTCTGTAAATATCCTCAACAAAGATTAGACAAACAAATTCAGTAATTAATCAAAAAATCATATATACAGCATTTAACAGTCTGGCATACTCTAGTGGAGTACTGTGCAGTTACTTTGTATACAAATATAAACTACTGCAACTGTGTTACCCAAAACATAACAGTAAAAATGATAATTCTACAAAATGGTCAAGTGGAAGGTATTCCTTGATCACTTGATCATTTGATTACATTATATCCCGTTATTCATCAATTTATTAGAGCGGTGCCAGTTACATTTCCTGTTGTCCCTATCATGTACCAGTGTACATGTCATTTGCTTGCTCAAGGAATACGAAGAATCTCAAACCATTTGTTCAGGGTTTGAAGAAGTCTGACCAAATTGTAGGTGGGCGACCATATGACCTTTTGACGTCCCTTGGGATCCAGTCAGTAACAGCTCTAGTCCAGCAGTCATCTCCAAATCACATTACATGTCCAGCCCATCTGATTTCCGATGTCTTGGCAAATGAGACAGTGTCTCTGACTCTTGATTGTCGACAGAGGTCGTAAATACAGATTCCTTCTCTCACTTGAGTGAGGCATGATATTCCAAGCATAGCTCTTTCGATTTCTCTTTCGGAAACCCGAATAGCATTCTCTTTCTGCGTTTTTAGGGCCCAGGTCTCTGAGGCATATGTTAATGCAGGGAGGATGGTGGAGTTGAAGAGATGTGTCCAGAACTGAAGGTTCTTTGTCCTTTTAGCTATTTCTTTCACGCCCTTGAAGGCATTCCACACCTCTTCCTTCTGCCTGTCTCAGGTTTTAGGTCATTCATCATGTTGAGTTCTCAACATTATCATTATGTCAAGAATGTATCCCTAACAAAGGATTAATAGCTATAAGCCATCTAATTTAGTATACCACATCAACAAAAAAGATGAGAACTGCACCATAGTATTCGTGGTCTCTGACAAGGCATTTGAAAAATTCAAATCTTTTTTGTTAAATTTTTAATAAAATTGAATAAAGAAGTGAACCTCAATATTATATAGACCACATGTGTCAAATTTACAACATATCCAAAGATAAAAATAGGCTACTGAATGAAAATCTATTTCACTAAGACCAGGAATAAGCAAAGATCTCCACTCACTATTTCTGTTTTGAAATTTTAAAAGCATGGTTTTTAAAATTGTGTATGAAAGAGTTAGAAAATAAATATTTTAATAAGTAAACTATCATTATAGTTTGTTATAATGGCATACATAGAACATTCTATAGAGACAACAAAATTAGAAAGTATATAGCAAATTGACAGGATACAAAATGAATAATAAAGAGGCTAGAGAGATATCAAGGCTGGTAGGGCATTTGTCTTGCACATGGAAGACCATGCTTCGATCCCTAACATCATATATGTTCCCTTGGGCACCACTAGAAGTAACTCCTGAGCAAAAATCCAGGAGTAACACATGAGTGTCACTGGGTGTGACCCCTAAATGAAAAAAAAAAAAGTATTAAAACACCATGTTTTTATATGTAAACAATAAATTTGTGAAACATTATTAAGAAAACATTTCACTTACAATTAGATTAAAAATAATAAAATACCTTGGTAGTTAGAGTATGAAAACCACTTGAAAACCACTTTTAAGTCAGTTCTGAAGTGGCATTGTTACAACATAATAGGCACAATGAAGTGGAATGATAGCCCATGTTCATTTGTTAGAAGACTATTATTAACGTGTCCATATAATCAATTGAAAAAATATATAACGTATCTATAATCTCTCTCAGTGAGCTTCACTAATGGAAGCAGCAGCTCCGACATTTTGGAAAGATCCTTCAAAGTTTACAAAGAAATTTTGACCTCTAACCTTTGCTTTTAAGTTCACCTGGAATAACTAATAATTTTGTCCAATTGTTGCATACCAAAAGTAAGAGCATAAACCTATAAGCATTTATAAACTCAATGAATTGTCTAAAAACTTCAGATACAGGTTCCATGAATATTTAGAAAATTAATTTCATTTGGAAGCACAAAATATGATACATGATAAAATGTATGATAGCTAAACAAACTGATGTAGGATACAAAATAAGGGGATTTCTCAAGGAAATGAAAAGGGAAGTGGAGGCTTCAAACTCTGGTCCAAAGTTTACTAGAGAGCAAAAGTAATAAACAGCAATGTATTATGGAGCTAAAGTAAATGCTACATAAGAAATGCTCAGAAATACATGCATATATACATATTTGGGGAAAATAAGTTAAAATAGAATGTACAGACAGTCATTTTAGTCCTTCTTCATTTTGGCAGCCTAGGATGGCCATGAAATTTTATCAGACACTGCTTGTTCGCCTTTCTTACTGCTGCCATATTATGGGCTCTTTCGGGGTCTGGAAAATAAACATTTCTGTTACTGGATTTGGCATGTGAACACACATCGGACAGCTTGCCAGGCTCTGCCATGCGGGCGCTATATTCTCACTAAAATTCAGGGACACTGTCTCGTTTGCCAAGGCATCGAAAATCAGATGGGTTGGACATGTAATGCGATTTGGAGACAACCACTGGACTAGAGCCATTACCGACTGGATCCCACGGGATGTCAAAAGATCACGTGGCAGGCCACCTACAAGATGGTCAGACTTCCTTGTCAAGACCCTGAAGGAATGGTTTGAGGCTCTTCATAATCCTGAATCAACCAGATGCCATTGGGCTACATTGGCACGTGATAGGGTCCAATGGAAATGTTACTGGCGCCCGCTCAAGCAAATCGATGAATAATGGGATTCAAGTGATCAAGTGAAGTTAAAATATGATTGGTAAGGAAAACCTTCAAAAAACTGATGGAGGATATTGTAAGGACATATACAAAATTAAAACAAAATGAAACCCAGTTCACTATTTAGCAACATACCCCTAAATTAACCCTAAAATAATGTTTCTCAGTCAGAGGCTATATGACTTCTTAGAATATCCTGAGGTGTCCTCAGGTGAACTCTGAGTTAAGTGGTGGCCATAGCATGAGACTAGGGGCCCAGCTCATTAGGAAGGAATATCTAAGAAGGAACAAGGTTAGAAAGGGGTCAGGTTGGAGAAGCGATGTAAAGCTTCACCCTTGAGAATGCTTTGTATAAGGCTGGTAATTTGATCTTCAGTACTTCTTAGAAGACCATCTCCCAACAAACTTCATGACCATTAAGTTGTAGCCCTGGTAAACCCTAATTATCACTAGAGTGATCCTAGAAGATCTCAGCACTTTTGGACCCAAATGCATCTCAAGTACCACTTGTGATATTTCCACAAGTACCAAATGGCCCAAAACTGTTATATAGCAATATATTTAACAATATTAATGAAGGTAAAACTAAAACATTTGAAAGTTTATTTGAATGTGTATGCAATAAACACAAACAGTTCTTTAACTGCTTTTTAAAAATACAGTTATTAAATCTACTTAAGAAACAATGTTTCACTAAAATTGTCATTTGAATAACAAAACCTGTAATAGAAGTTCAGATGGATATCTGTGCTTATATAAATATTATGATTATTTCATATTTTTAGGGGTAGGTTGGGCCATGCACATCAGGACACAGTGCTTACTTTATTTTGGGGTCTGTTCTCAGGGGTTACTCATGGTGGCACTTTGTGATAATATCTTCAATGCAAGGGATCAAGCCTAGCTCAGCTTCATGCAAAACATGGAGATTGAGACAATGAATGTATTTCTGAGGCATTTTACTATTATTGTCTAAAATTTTTTGTCTGATATATAAATCTGATCAAGACAACTTTAAATTATTTTAACATAATCTTTACTTCTCTTTATTTAAATTTTAATATATTTCTTTCATAATCCTTATTAGTTAAATTGATTACCTAGACCATCTGTGAGGATATCTATAACTATTTTGTGACAACAATTTTCATCTTCTCTTCAACTCTGTACGTATAACATTTATAAAACAAATTTTAAAATGTATTCCAATGGTTGGAGTGATAGTACAGCAGGTAGGGCATTTGCCTTGCACCTGAGAGACCTTGGTTTGATCCCAGATTCCCCATATAGTACCCCAAGCACTGCCAAGAGTAATTCCTGAGAGCAGAGCCAGGAGTGACCTCTGAGCATTGCTGGGTGTGACCCAATAAGCAAATAAATGAGAGAATGAATGAATGAATAAAGAAATAATTAGATAAATTTATAAATAAATAAATAGAGAGATAGAGATAGACAAATAACTAACTAACTATATAAATGAACGAATAAATAAATAAAATATTGCATTCCATATGTCGAGACTAAGTATGCTCATTTTTGCCTATCTTCCAAGGGAGACACACACAAAAGTCAATTTAATTCTATGTTGTAGAACTAGCAATGGTAGGACTGTAGGTTCAGTACAGTTTGATATATTTACTCAATTCTTGGGGCTGGATTTACATTTTTTTCCATTTAGAATTTAGAACATTCATTGAAACTCTGCACCATGGGGTATTTAGTGTCTGTTTCACTACCCTGAAACTTTAGAAAACCTCTGTTTTTTGTTGCTTACCCCAAAACACTTTAGTTTAAACAGCCTCCTGTTTCACACAGATTCAGATGTTAGTTTTTGCCTTCAAAGAATGAACAGTATGTTTTACTTTGTGTTAGTTTACTAAGCAATCTACTAACTTGACTCAGTAGTTTCTAGCCTCAAATCAGTTTACTAACCTTTCCCGAACCTGAGAAATTAGAAAATAAAAGGTTTTCATGTTTTTAAATGACCAGGGCAATTTTACAAAATTGTCCCACAGGTGATATAAATTCAAAACTCAAAATCCAGAGAGTATTTGTTACTGAGACTGTACCACTGCAAAATGAGAAAATATATATAATTTTTTAGTCTCTTTTTAAAAAATTTTTCATTATACCACAAATGAAACATACAACTACAAAGGTTCATAATTGGTTTATACAGTTTTCCAGCACCTACGCCTATGCCAGTGCCCCATTACCAGCACCAGTGTACCCACACCTCTCCCCCCATCCTCCCCCAGGCTACCTCAATAGTAGGTACTCCCTTTCTTCTCTTTCTCTCTCTCTCTCTCTCTCTGTCTCTGCATCTCCCTCTTCTTTACACATTGTGGCTAGCCCTGCAGTTATTTAGAGCTATCATTTAAGTCTCTTTGTGTATCTTCAATGGTGCATTCCAGCCTGACATTACCATTTCCCACACTTAGTAAAACACTAGTATATATTTATATCCCAGTGAATGAATGCAGTCATTCTATATCTGTCTTTTTCCTTCTAACTAATTTCACTCAGCACGATAGTCTCCATGTCCATCCATTTGCAGGTAAATTTCTTCTTTTCTGACAGCTGCAGAGTATTCCATCATGTAGATTTACCCACAGTTTCTTCAGCCAGTCCTCTGTTCCGGACACTTAGGTTGTTTCCAGATTCTAACTATTGTGAATAATGGAGCGATGAATAAAGAAGTACAGATAGTGTTTCTGCTATGTGTTTTTGGGTCTCTAGGTATATTCCCAGGAGTGCTAGTGCGGGATCAAATGAGAGCTCAATATCTAGATTTCAGAGGAATGTCCAAAGAGCTGGACAACTCAGCACTCCACCAACAGTGGATGAGAGTCCTTTTTTCCCCCACATCCATGCCAGCACCAGTTGTTCTTAAGCTATTTTGGATGTGTGCCAGTCTTCTGGTATGAGATGGTACCTCATTGTTGTTTTGATTTGCATCTCCCTGATGATTAATGATGAGCATTTTTTTTAGCTCTTTT
Source organism: Cryptotis parvus (assembly GCA_021461705.1). Lineage (NCBI taxonomy): Eukaryota > Metazoa > Chordata > Mammalia > Eulipotyphla > Soricidae > Cryptotis > Cryptotis parvus. Next base: position 50,079 of record JAJIBD010000518.1, read on the forward strand.
GGCCATTCAAATTTCTTCTTTTGGAAGCTTCTTCATTTCTTCTCCCCATTTTTTGATGGGGTTGGCTCTTTTTTTTTTCTTGTGAAGTGCTACCAGTGCCTGATATATCCTTGATACTAACCCTTATCAGATGGTATTGAGTAAATATTCTTTCCCACTCTGTGGATTGTCTTTGCATCTTGATCACTGTTTCTTTTGAGGTGCAGAAGCTTTTTCAACCATCTCCTCCCAGGAATTAAAAAAGGTCTTTAAATATACTTTTAAATGAGCAGTGTAGCATCATATACTGTTGTCAAACATGAAAACCCTATATTAAAGTGTGTGAAGTGTGTGGCCATAGTAGCCAAGTAGATTACTAGGCCCTGGTAAGGAATTCAGTTTGAACTGCAACCAAGCATATTTAAACCCTGGTCATTGCACAGCCAAAAGATCAGATGAATAAGAAATGTTGCAAAGAAAAATGGTAAGTATGCAAAAGTAGAAAAAGAAACATTTACTCTTTTCTGGTTTCAAGTTTTATGAATCATTTTACATATTGAGTTGGTGCATAATTCATGAATAGTTATATATGCTGCAGTTAAGAACAGTGATAAAATTTTAGTGACTTAAAATACTAAAAGTTTTATTTCTCTCCTTATGCTCTCAGCATGGCAAATACTTGGGTACTGAGTGTTTCTAAATAAGTGGAGTTATGGAACATCCAAAGATTAAGGGCTGGAATTGTATTGGAACTAAGCGTAAGTAAAAAGGCAAAAAAAACAGTCAGTCAATTGTAAGTTAGCCACATCAATTATGAAAGTATAAGACTTATTCATTGTTAATTGTATGGTTAATGAATTTGAAATTGACAGATGAATGCCAGAGAACAGTTTTTTGGAATACATGAAATAAAAGGAAATATTCTTTCTTTGTATTACCTAGTAATACTGGCACTTTGCTTTAGACAATCAAAGAAGAAGCAGCAGAAACAGCAGAAGAAGAGAAGCAGGAAAGCTGTAGTAGCCGAAAGAGAAGCAGCAGCAAAAGCAGAAACAGCAGCAGAAGCAGCAGCAGTAGCAGCAGGAAAAGAAGAATAAGGAGGAGGAGGAAAAGGAGAAGTAGAAGGAGAAGGAGGAGAAGGAGAAGGAGAAGGAGAAAGGAGAAGGAGGAGAAGGAGAAGGAGAAGAAGAAGAAGAAGAAGAAGAAGAAGAAGAACAAGAACAAGAACAAGAAGAAGAACAAGAAGAAGAACAAGAAGAAGAAGAAATAAAGAATGTTTTTTTAAAAAACAGCCATAAACCTGTTACAATTTCACTAAGGAAAATAAGAATCCCTTTGTTAGCTTATAAAGTTTCTTGGCCAATAAAAATGAATCCAAAGAGGAGACAATCTAGAATCTTCTTATGGAGAAAGAATAGTGATTTGAAAATATAGTTAGTCGTTAACTAAAACGCGAAAATTAGAAAAATTGAGAACACAGTAGGGATTGAGAGGTGTTTTTTATGTTTATGCACGAGATTAACTACATTTTAAAATAAATAAATGCCTTTGTACAGCATCATTATCAGTAAGATCATATAAAAGTGGAAACAAGTAAGATAAATGCTACTTGTCTGCTTTAGAAAAAGCAATGTGAAATTAAGAGTTAGATAATTTCATTCATAGAAGATATTCTGCTTTGAAATTTACTCATATGCTCTGCTATGTTAGAAAGGTAATGCACTATGTAATGTGGTCTTTAAAATGCACAGTGTGACTCGGCATGGTTTAAACATAGCGTTCAGTTGCAATATCACCCCAAATTATCTAGTAGGGAGAGCTGAAGCAAACCACCAATTTTGACTCGCATGCATTCCAGATACAGAAAATGGTCAAATTACTTTTTGTGCTCTCTGTACTGCTTGTCTTATAGTGGTGAAATTGTATGGATGAGGATTTCATCTTGACAGAGAGGTTTCTTGTGGAAAACCACAGGAGTTAACACCTCACAGACCAATCTGGATGCAAATGAAGAGCAGCATTATCAAGCTAAAGAGGGTAGGTGCGATCAAATAGGGAGGCGGAGGTAGTCAAGCAAGTGCCAAGTGTCAACAGCCCATGGGGAAGGGAGAAAAGCCCCATGTCTACTAGAAATTAACATGACTCTTGAAGCAGCATTTCTCAAAATATTAAGTTTCTAAGAATGAAAGCGAGATATTGCATGTTGTTTATTTTCATCATTATAACTGTATGATATTTTTCAAATTACTTTTTCTCTGGCACCTAAATTATTATTTTTTTTTGTTTAAGATCAAAGAGTAAGTCAGGCATTGGAGAGACAGTACAGTGGTAGGGCACTTGCCTTACAAGCCCGAGTGAGTTTGATTCCATGCATCCCATAGGGTCCTGGAGCACCACTAGGCATAATCCCTGAATGTAGAGCCAGGACTAACCTCTGAGCATCACTGGATGTGCCCCCCCAACAACTAAACAAAAAAAAAAGTCAGAGCATCAACAAATCACTTGTCAGTTTAGAGTACATGGTCGCATGATTCACAAAGATAATTACGTATGTAGTATGCAAAGTTAGATAAAATAAAGACATTTAGCATATTTATAGCTTCTATACAGTGTTAGTATGTACGTTTTCTCTTCTTGGTCAAACCCAGCAATGCTCAGGAGTTATTGCTGGCTCTTCCCCAGGAATTACTCTAGTGGTTCTATGGGATTCCAGGGATCGAAACCTAATCAGGAGCGTGCAAGGCAAACACCTCCCACTGTGCTATCACTCCGTCTTTATGAACTATTTTAAAGATAAAGTCCTTTATCTATTTAGTTTCTGTGTAGTATTCAAATTTAAATCTCCCCTTATGATTATTTAACCTTTTAAATCGGGATCATTTAACTTTAGCATAAGTTTTACAGCATTTTGGGCTTTCAGCTTGTTATAATTTTATTTGATAGTTATGTAAATCCTTGACAAATATAATTTATATTACATTATAAATTTACATTTTATTTTAAGTTATTACTATATTATTGCTTATAATATTAATATAAATTAAATTACTTTGATAATTGTAATATTTATATTAACAAATGTTGAACTATATAATTAAAAATAACATAACATTAATATTGATGAATATTAAATGCTGCTCTCATAGTGGTTATAAAATTAAAAATGTTAATGTAGTAAATTTCTATGCTGCTTAATATATACAGATAAACCAGTATTTATGTCGTGTAAGGTACACGAATGGTTCCCATTAAGATGGTCATATTTGTCATTCTGCTATTAGTGCTATCAACCTTCCTGCCACCCACTACCACATGATATTCTAATTCTTTGATACCAATACCAATTCAATTATAATACATTACAGTTTTATCATCTTTCTTCTCTATTCCTACTGTTCCTTTCTTGCTTTCATTATTCATTTCCTGTGATAGATCCCACGTATTGCTGATCATCCTAGGAACAAAAGATTTCTGCAAAAGGTTGAGTGCAAGTGGGCTAGATGGGTGCCTAGTGTTGTGACTGTTGTAGTGCAGGGGAACATCTGAACTCTCAGGGACTGAGCTAAAATCTTCATGTTCTTATTGCTTCTGAGATTTCCTTCCTTAAAATTGGTCAACCTTTTGTGATCCTTTTTGGCCTCCTGTCAAGATAAAAATAATACTTTATGCCTAATTTATTCTTTTTGAAATATTGTAGCTCCTTAATTTACAAAGTTCTTTATTGTTGGATTTTAGACATACCAGTATCTTATTTCCTTCACTGCACTCCCACGTTCAGACACCAATGTTGCCCCATCCCCAGCCTGCTACATTTTTTTTAGCTTGTTGTTGACCTTTGGATCACTTGTTTTCAGAGTTGGTGACTGTATGGTTTGGATATTTACTCTTTTATACAACCCTTGTTTTTGGATCCCCTTGGATACTGCTCCCCTTTGTTTTCCATTTTATTTATTTCCACCCTCAAATGTTTTCCCTTCTCTGTCCTTCTCCAAACTCTAGGGCCAATTATGATCTAGACATCTCGCCTTACACACCTGCATTTCATTGCAGATATTCCTATGTGCTATGTGTAATTGAGATCTTGTGTGTCCTTCTTGGCTTCCTTCACTTTAACATGAAATCTTTCAGTGTTCGTATGTTGCAGTAGATTGCATAATTCGTTTTCCTTGCAACAGTATAGGAATTGATTGATACAACAAATTTATACCACATCTTCATGAGTAAGCCCCTAGTACAACCAGTTGAGGCTCAAATACAAACACACAAAAAGTAAAATTAAACAAAAACTCATCCATTATTTTTTGCCCTATATTTTAAGAGAGAGAGCAGTATACTAGTATAGTGGAGCAAATAGATTAGCATATAGATATTTTTAACACATATGCTTAAATATAATGTGTTGTTTTTTTGTACTTTTTAGTTTATGGGTTAAAGCCCCAGACCCTGTACATGCAGCCTGTCTCTTTTTATGTATTTCTTAATTTAATTGATATGAATCACACATTGAGAATGACACAATAGGTTCTAACTGATCCTATTGTGGTTGTAAAGGTAACCATTTTTGAGGGTTTACTATTTTGTTTTTCTTCTGATCCATTGTTTGCATAACTTTCTTGTAGTTGTTGCTGTTGTGCTTTTTCTGGGTCTTACCCATCAGCATTGTAAAGGGCTATTCATGGTTCTGCATTCGGGAATTCACTCTGGCAGGAGTCAGGAACTATATGGGGGCAAACAGGCAATGAACTCAGGACCATCACAAGGCAAATGTCGCCTGCTGTAATATGACTCAGGTACCATATCACTTGTAATACTTGTCTTCCTGTTCTTAGATTTGCTTGAGCAACCACCAGTAACATATCCATACATCCTTTCACGTGCTACTTTAGCTCAAAGGCATCTGCTCGCCCAGACGAAGAGCATCAAACCATTTTTCACGGGAATGAGGTCTCTAATAATTACAGGTTTTTGGCTTATCAAATACGACATGGGTAGCTCGCATGGCTCTGCAGTGCATGGTATACTCTCAGTAGTAGGGATCTCATCATGTGCATTTACTGATGAACCATGGCCATGCAACGGGAGAATAGGCTTTGCTGTTTTTTTTTTTGCTTTTTTGGTGGGCGGTTCAGCTGGCATTGCTCAGGAGTTTCTCCTGGCTCTGCACTCCAGAATTAACCCTGGCGGTGCTGGGGGACAATTTGGAATGCCGAGGATCAAATCTGGGCCTGCACAGCCAGCCACGCAAGGAAAACACCCTACCTGCTGGACTATCGACTGGCCAGGGCAGGAACCCGCTTCCCTCCTGGACACCTTATGATCAGCTGAGCACAGGGAGAACTGGTATCTGAGTCTCTGGTACCATTCTTAAAGTTTTGCCTTATAGAAATTTCTACAGATGAAGTTGGAAGCTATTTCTCTTTTCAAGTATTGTCTTGGTCTCATTCACCTCTCTTACTTATTACACCACTCTTTCTTCATCTCGACTGATCACATTGAATTTTGGTTTGAGGCTCTTTCTGTCCCTGGAGCAAGCAGATTCGCTTGGGTTACACTTGCTTGGGACAGGACGGTATGGAGATGTTACTGGTGCCCACTCAAGCAAATGCGATGAACAATGGGAAGACAGTGATGACAGGAAACACTCCAGTGTATTATATATATATGTATATATATGTATACATATA
>JAJIBD010000519.1:0-36276 GCA_021461705.1 Cryptotis parvus
TAACATCTTCAATTTGTTATCTAATTAATACATATAAATTTCTCATTAATATGTTGAGCGCAAAGGTTGATCCGTTGCAACTTCCTTCAGTTGCATCAGCCAATATGGCGGACCAGTTAATAAAAAATTGACCAATGACATGTCAGCATTCAGAATTGACCAATAACATGTCAGCATTACCATGCAAATGAGGTTTTGTAGAAATGCACCCTATCATAGAGAGGCACGCTTGCTATATATTTCTGCGTTTCTCTCAGACGGGGTCCTTCTTCCACCTTACTTCACAACTGAGCTGTAACCCAATAAAGTGTGATCCAAGAAGAATCGTGCGGGTGGCGACTCGCTTAACCACCGGTCGGAGATGGCTCGCCACATTAATCCATATGAAGTAAAGTTTAATATTTTCAGAGGCAGATCCTGAGAGAAACAGAAATGTAGATAGTTTTGAAGTAAATCTAAAACAATCACATATGCAGGAAATTTTGAAGTTTTTTAAATATCTGACAACTAAGTATTTGTGTATTAAATATTTTAGAAATAATTGACATTTAAAAACATGTAGTTTTTGTTATATTTTTTCATTTTCTGGTAATAAATTTAATTTCTTATATCATCACATCTTCAATAGCTAGAATTACGAGGAACCCCTGTCAACCAGAAAATAGAAAGTATTTCTGAATTTTTACTGAGTCATGCTGAATACTATTCTCTCTTCTCTAATGTGGTTTCACATAAAATTTCCTGAACACAACTGAGCACACAGAAGCTGCATCAACTTCCCACAAATATTGTGACGAAGTTCCTCTTTAGCCACATTTTCTACAATATATGTTTGCAATCTATTTTTAATATAGTTATTCTCATGAATGATAATTCTCACTGGTTTTGATTTGCATATCTCTTATAATAGGTGATACTGAGAATTTTTAATGCATCAGTGGCCCATTTGTATATCCTTGGAGAACTGTGTCAGTGTTTATCTGATATTTGTCATTAGGTTGCTAGAATTTTTGAACAATAGTTCATATGTTTTGGGTTATCCCCATATAACATAGAAAAATATAAAAATGTATTTCAACAATTTCTTGGCTCGCATTCTTTTTATTTTTGGTAGTATGTTTATATGCAAAATAGCTTATAAGTAAGTAATCTCATTTGTTTATTCTTGGTTTTTCCCATAGTCATTAGAGTTGAATGTAAATCCACATTAAAGCTAATAGCAGGTTAATAGATCACTCAGTTATGGGAGTACATCATTCCTTTTATTTAATTTATTTTATTTTATTTTTTAAGATTTTTTTTATTACAAAGATATACAATTAAAAACTTCATTTTTGGGTTTTGGTCACACAAGTTCCAGCACCCAACCCTCCACCAGTGTCCATCCCCACCACCAACGCTCCCCGGTTCCCTTCCCCCTCCCCCAGCCCTCCTCCATGGCAGGTTCTTTATTTCTTTCCCTTTCTCTCCCTTTTTCTTTTCTTTCCCTTCCAAACTATGGATTACAGAACATACATTAAAGGGTTGTCATGTGTATCTTTTTGCCTCTATTTAATGCTCAGTTCTAGGTTGGTATTAGTACCCTCGACAATTATTAGCACACTGTTCCTTTTTCTGTCTTACCTAGCCTCTGACTCCCACACGTTTGTGATAATTTCCACCTTAGACAAGACCTCCTGATACATGTTTCACTTGACCTTGGATATTGGTATCATAATATGTACATATATATTTATGTTATGCAAATAAATGCAGTCATACTGTATCTGTCTCTCTCCTTCTGGCTAATTTCACTCAACATAAACTTCTCCATGTCCATCCATTTATAGGCAAATTTTATAACTTCATTTTTCCTAACAGCTGCATAGTATTCCATTGTGTAGATGTAACAAAGCTTCTTTATCCAGTCATCGATTCTCAGGCACTCTGGTTGTTTCCAGATTCTGGCTATTGTTAATAATGCTGCTATGAACATAAAAGTAGGGATGGTGTTTCCGCTGCATATTTTTGGCTTCCCAGAGTATATTCCCAGGAGTGGTATGGCTGGGTCAAATGGGAGTTCAATTTCTAGTCTTTGGAGGAATGTCCATATTGTTTTCCAGAAAGGCTGTACCAGCCGGCATTCCCACCAACAATGGATAAGTGTCCCCTTTTCCCCACATCCACGCCAGCACTTGTTGTTCTTGCTCTTTTGAATATGTGCCAGTCTCTGTGGTGTAAAATGATATCTCATTGTTGTTTTGATTTGTATCTCTCTGATGATTAGTGATGATGAACATTTTTTCATATATTTTTTGGCCATTCGAATTTCTTCCTTGCTGAAGTTTCTGTTCATTTCTTCTCCCCCATTTTTTGATGGGGTTGTTTGTTTTCTTCTTGTAAAGTTCTACCAGTGCCTGATATATCCTGGATATTAACCCCTTATCAGATGGGTATTGGGTGAATATTCTTTCCCATTCTGTGGACTACCTTTGTACCTTAGTCACTGTTTTTTTTGAGGTGCAGAAGCTTTTTAGTTTCATGTAGTCCCATATGTTTATCTTTTCTTCTAGTTGCTTTGTTAGTGATGTTTCACCTTTGAAGATGCCTTTAGCTTCAATGTCGTGGAGGGTTTTTCCTATATTTTCTTCAATGTACTTTTATAGATTCAAGTCTGATATTGAGATCTTTAATCCATTTTGATCTGATTTTTGTGCATGGTGTTAGACACAGGTCCAAATTCATTTTTTTTACATGACGCTGCCCAGTTTTCCCAACACCACTTGTTGAAGAGGCTTTCCTTACTCCATTTTGGACTCTTTGCACCTTTATCAAAGATTAAATGATCATATGTTTGAGGTTGGGTGTCAGGGCACTCAATTCTATTCCATAGGTCCACAGGTCTGTTTTTATTCCAATACCACACTGTTTTAATTACTACTGCCTTGTAGTACAGTTTGAAATTGGGAAAGGTGATGCCTCCCATCTTCTTTTTCTCGAGGATTGCTTTAGCTATCCTTGGGAGTTTATTGTTCCATACAAATTTCAGGAGTGTTTGGTCAATTTCTTTGAAGAATGTCATGGGTATCCTTATAGGGACTGCATTGAATCTGTACAGAGCTCTAGGGAGTATTACCATTTTGACAATGTTGATTCTCCCCATCCATGAGCAGGGAATATGTTTCCATTCCCTTGTGTCCTCTTTTATCTCTTGGAGCAGTGTCTTGTAGTTTTCTTTGTACAGGTCCTTTACACACTTGGGTAAGTTGATTCCTAGGTATTTGATTTTCTGTGGCACAATTGTGAATGGAATTGTTTCCTTAATATCCCTTTCTTCTCTTTCGTTGTTTGTATATAGGAAAGCCACCGACTTTTGGGTGTTGATTTTGTATCCAGCCACTCTACTATATGCATCTATTGTTTCTAGGAGTTTTTTGGTAGAGAGTTTAGGGTTCTCTAGGTATAATATCTTGTCATCTGCAAATAATGAAAGCTTGACTTCTTTCTTGCCTATCTGGATGCCCTTGATGTCCTTTTCTCCTCTGATTGCTATGGCAAGTACTTCCAGTACTATATTGAATAAAAGAGGTGAGAGTGGGCAACCTTGTCTTGTCCCTGACCTCAGGATTAAGGCTTTCAATTTTTCCCCATTTAGAATGGTGCTCGCTGTGGACTTTTTGGTAGATAGCTGTAACTATCTTGAGGAAAGTCCCTTCAATTCCCATTTTCTGGAGGGTTTTAATCATGAAAGGGTGCTGGATCTTGTCATATGCTTTCTCTGCGTCTATTGATAGGATCATATGGTTTTTATTTTTTCTCTTATTGATATGATGTATTATGTTGATTGACTTGCGAATGTTGAACCATCCTTGCATTCCTGGGATGAATCCTACTTGGTCATGATGTATAATCTTCTTGATGAGTCTTTGGCTTCTCTTTGCTAGTATTTTGTTGAAGATCTTAGCATCCATGTTCATCAGCGATATTGGTCTGTAGTTTTCTTTCTTTGTGATGTCTCTCCCTGCTTTGGGTATCAGGGTGATATGTGCCTGGTAGAAGCTGTTTGGGAGTGTTTCTGTTTCTTCTATTTCCTGGAAGAGCTTGAAAAGGACTGGCAGTAGGTCCTCCTTAAAGGTTTGGTAGAGTTCACTAGTGAATCCGTCTGGACCTGGGCTTTTGTGTTTGGGCAGACTTTTAATTACTGTTTCAATTTCCTCGATGGTGACAGGCTAATTCAGGTATTGGAGGTCTTCTTGTTTCATCAGTGGGAGGTTATAGGACTTCAGGAATTTATCCATTTCTTCTATATTCTCATGTTTCATGGCATACAGAGTCTCAAAGTAATCTCTGATGATCTTTTGGATTTCTGTGGTTTCTGTTGTGATGTCACCATTTTATTTCTGATTCTGCTGATTTGGGTTCTCTCTTTCCCTGTCCTTACAAGTCTTGCAAATGTTTTTTCAATCTTTTTTATTGTTTCAAAGAACCAGCTCTTGGTTTCATTAATCTTTTGGATTGGTTTTTTTGGTTTCGAACTCATTGATTTCCTCTCTAAGTTTTATTATTTCCTTTTTTTTCTGACTGGCTTGGGCTCCTTTTGCTGGTCTTTTTTCTAACGTCTTCAGCTGTGTAGTCAGGTTATTTATGTGGGCCCTTTCTTGTTTCCTGATGAATGCTTGCAGAGCTATAAGCTTCCTTCCCTCTTAACACGGCTTTTGCCGTGACCCACAAGTTCTTATAGTTGGTGTCTTCATTTTCATTTTTTTCCAGAAATCTTTGGATTTCCTGTTTGATTTCTTCTATGACCCATTTGTTGTTCAGGAGTGAGCTGTTCAGTTTCCAGGTGTTTGGTTTGACTCCCTGTTTCTGTGTACGGTTAACTTCCATTTTCTGTGCATCATGGTCTGAAAAGATAGCTGACACAATTTCTATCTTTTTATAATTTATTGAAGTATGCTTTGTGGCTCAGAATGTGGTCTATCTTGGAGAATGTTCCATGTGCAGTAGAGAAAAATTTGTGTTCAGCTTTGTTGGCATTAAAAGCCCTGTATATATCCACTAGCTCTCTTTCTTCCATTTCTTCCTTCAGGGCCAATATTTCCTTGGTGAATTTCAGTCTTGTTGATCTATCCATCGTTGATAGAGCAGTGTTGAAGTCTCCAACTATTATTGTGCTACTGTTATAGTCTTCTTTAAGGTCTCTTTAGCAGTTGTTTTATGTATTTTGCTGGCCCCTCGTTGGGTGCATATATGTTTAGTAGTGTAATTTCTTCCAGGTGTACATACCCCTTAATTGATAAGAAATGGCCTTCGTTTTCCCTTCTAACCTTTTTCAGCCTGAAGTCTATATTATCTGATACTAATATGGCCACACCAGCCTTTTTGGAGGAGTTGTTTGCTTGGAGAATGGTCTTTCAACCTTTGACTTTGAGTCTGTGATTGTTCTGATTATTCAGATGTGCTTCTTGTGGACAGCAGATTGTTGGGTTCAATTTTTAATCCATTTTGTCACTCTGTGTCTCTTAATTGTTGCATTTAGACCATTGACATTGAGAGAGATTATTGTCATCGGATTTTGTGCCATCTTTCTGTTTGTGCTTGTTGTGCTTTTGGGTTTGGTCGTATTACAGTAGACCCTTCAGTCCTTCTATAAACTTGGTTTTGAGTCCATGAATTTCCTGAGTTGTTGCTTATCCATGAAGTTGTTCTTTACCCGGCCAGACTCACATTCAGATATGAAGGAAAGATACATCATTCCTTTTATTCTATGCATTTTCTGGTTTGAAGACCCAAATCCAAATTTATCTTTTTTGAATTCATTTTTGCATATGATACTAAATAGTAATCTAGTTTCACATTTTTGCAATAGTCTAGTTTTTCCAACACTATGTGTTTGCTTGTTTCTTTTCTTTGTTGTTTTTATTGAGATTTATCTGGTGGAGCTCAGGGGGTACTCCAGGCTCTGTGCTCAGGAGTTGTTTCATGTTCTGTCAGGGATATTTGGTGCCAGGTATCTAAACTGGATTAGCTGTATACAAAACAAATTCCTTTTCCTTTCTACTATCACTATAGCCCTAACTCTCTTTGCCAAAGAAGTTTTACTTTCTCCTTTGTATGATTTTTAATCCTTTTCCACCTTGTGTAGTTTATTTGTATAAACTACATATAATGTAGTGTAGTTTTAGTCCTAATACCATATTATTTTAGTTCTAATATCATTTTATATTAGTTTTATTGCCATATTATTATATGGTATTAGTTTTAGTTTGAGTTCTTGCCATATTATTAATTTTAGTTCTAATACCATAATTAGAACTAATTTTAGTTCCTAATAATATTATTTTCTCCATCTTTATTGAGTAACTTGTTCATGAGAAATGAACTAGTTCCTGAGGCCCCATTCACTCTCAATGGAACAAACATCTCTGAATGCAGCAGTTATGTGTACCTAGGTCGAGACGCCAACATGATGAACGACCCTAAAACCTGAGCTGCGCAGGAGGAAGAGAGGCGGCATGGAATGCCTTCAAAGGCATCAAAGAAATAGCTAAAGGACAAAGAACCTTCGGCTCCGGGCACATCTCTTTGACTCCACCGTTCTCCCTGCATTAACATACGCCTCAGAGACCTGGGCCCTCTGAAAGCAGGATGAGAATGCTATTCGGGTCTCCCAGAGAGGCATCGAAAGAGCTATGCTTGGAATATCTCGCCTCACTCAAGTGAGTGAAGGAATCCAGAGTTCTGACCTCCGTCGCTATTCCAGAATCAGGGACGCTGTCTCGTTTGCCAAGGCATCGAAAATCAGATGGGCTGGACATGTAATGCGATTTGGAGACAACCGCTGGACTAGAGCTGTTACCGACTGGATCCCACTGGATGTCAAAAGATCACGTGGCCGCCCACCTACAAGATGGTCAGACTTCCTTGTTAAGACCCTGAAGGAGCGGTTTGAGGCTCTTCATATTCCTGAATCAACCAGATGCCATTGGGCTACATTGGCACGTGATAGGGTCCAATGGAAATGTTACTGGCGCCCGCCGAGCAAATCGATGAATAACGGGATTCAAGTGATTGAGTAACTGTGATTTATAACACTCTTTCATTTTTATTGATCTACAGAAATTTTCATGAATGTATTGCTCTAACATCATACTTCCCCATTGGAGTGCCAATTTTCCTTTTCTGATGCCCCAATTAAATTTTTTAAAAGAACCATTCTATTTTAATTACTATTTATCAATATATATATTGATATAAGTACAATGTATTGTATTTATATATTGTCGGGGAACGCGCGGGGTCCCCGACAGTGTCGGACAGAGGTTGTCTTCTACCTCCCGAGGCGCCTTGGAGAAAGATGAAAACTCACGAGTCCGGTGCAGTTCCAAAAATGGCTTTTAATAGTACAAAAGCTCTTCCACAGCACTCCAATATAATGAGCAAACTTTAGCTCTGGTCCGAACTTAGACCATACAAAAGAGCCTAAGTCTCCCACCAAAGAGAGAGGATCTCACCCGAGCTGAGTCCTACCCAGAAGAAGGAGCAAAGGCCAAAGGGGCAAAAGGCCAAAAGCCAAAAGCCGCAGGGCCAAAAGCTGAAGGCTGAGGAACTAAAAGGCAAAGGTAAAAGGTGAAGGGGCCTCAAGTCAGCCCCTTATATACATCAAAGTAACCCAATGGGGAGGTTGTCATGCCAACAAAGAACCCTAAACAGAGTGTAGTGTCACACCCTATTGTAGGTATAAACAAAGGTTACACCAAGGACTAATCCCGAGATTATCTCTTATGTAAAACACTGGAGAGAGAGGGGGCTGATATAAAGTAATACATCTTAACTTCATGAGCTTCATGTAATCTAGATGGTACCCACAAGGTCCTTATTATTATCTGCACCAGTGTGATTCTGAGTATCTTGTTCTCATGTACTGAAAGGGTCATACTCGCCTGCTTAGAGCAAACTAGTATGATCCTTCCTATAGTCTTCCTTTAGTCTCAAGCGTAGCCAGGGTGGTAGTCTCCTGGTAAATTCTAACTGTCCCACGTTGGGTGCAGTGGGTATAAAGAGGAGCTGTGCCCAATCTAGAAAACATAGAAGTTTTACTAGATGTATAAGTCAGAAGTTATTCAATCAAGGTGACTTCTGTTAACTGCCACACCCTCTAGAAGTGTTTACATAGAAGAGAGATCTCATTAGAATGAACATTGCCTTAAATAAGATTAAGCTGGGAGTGAGCAAAACAACAAAACTCCCAGATTAGCTAAACATGTCCTCCAACAATATATGATTGCATATTACATATTTAAGTCATTATATATTATAATGGTTTTTATAATAATATGCATTATGTAAACCATTATTATGATGCAGAGACACTGACACACGGGTCAGAGCTGCTACCAGCTCTTATGTACATCAAATTAGTAGAAACCAACCACGTTCCAGAAATTCAGTTACAATACAAGAACAGAAATAGACCAGATTAGCCCATAAACCTAAATCCCAACCTAAACCCTAATCACCATCCTGGACCGTTTCACGAGCCCCCACTGCCCTCTAGCAGTACTCAGTGGACCTGAAGACCTGCTCCTCTTAAAAATCACTCTATCCACTGAGGAGGAGAAAAGGAAAGAAATCAGAATGCTTCTAGCCTGACAGCAGAATGGGCCTCCTGGGATAAACTTGGAGTCACAGCAGAGCTGGGCAAGCTACCTGTGGTGTATTCAATATGCCAAAAGAGTAACAATAATGGACATTATTCCCAATGGAGACATTACAGCACCCAATCAGAGCAAATCAATGAACAACAGGAAAACTAGTGATACGAGTGATAGTTTGGGGGGTTTTCATTTTGTTGGTTTATTTGTTTGTTTGGATATTGGTTTTGGGTTTTGGGTGACACCTGGGAGTTCTCAGGGCTTACTTCTAGCTCTGAGAGCTAATAGATCACTCCTGATAGGCTTGGGGAACCATATGAATTGTCATCAATTGAACCCAGGTGAGCCCTTGTGCAAGCCAAGTGCCCTAACTGCTGTACTATCATTCCAGTGCCATAAACCATTATAGACTGAAGTCAGGAAGCATGGTGCTCCACTTCTTTCCTCTTATAATTTCTATCTTCTTATCTATTTGGGGTCTTTGGAATTGTTTGTTCTATTTCCTTGAATAATTCAATAAATCTTTATAATAGGTTTATAAAGATTATAAATCTTTATAATAGATACAAATTTTGAGAAAAGTGGAGTTATTGTGTATCTTTTAAAAATGTTTTTATTATACTACAGTGATATATACAATTACAAAGATGTTCATGTTTGGGTTTCAGTCATACAGTGCTCCAGCACCCATGCCTCCACCACTGCACACTTCCCACTACCAATGTCCCCTCATTCCCACCCCCCCCCAGTCTGACTCTATGGCAGGCACCTTGCCTACTTTCTCTCTCTCACTCTCTCATGCTCTCTTTCTGTTTCTCTCTCTCTCTCTTCCTTCTCTTAAACATTGTGGCTTGTAATGCATACATTTAGAGATTATATGCATATTCAGTTGCCTATGTTCAATGCTCAGTTCTAGGCTGGTATTATCATTTCCAATGATTAGTAGCACACTGTTCCCTTCCCTGTCTTACGTAAACTCTGACTCCCACACATTTGTGGTATATTCCACAGTGACAAAGCCTACTGATGTATGTTTTGCCTGGCCTTGGATATAGGCATCATGCTATTATTTTATATCCTGCAAATAAATGCAATCATTCTATATCTCTCCTTTTCCCTCTGGCTAATTTCACTCAGCATGATCCTCTCCAAGTGCATCCACTTATAGGCCAAATTTATGACTTCATTTTTCCTAACAACTGCATAGTATTGCATTGTGTAGATGTATCAAAGTTTCTTTATCCAGTCGTATGTTCTTTGACACTCTGGTTGTTTCCAGATTCTGGTTATTGTGAATAGTACAGCTATGAACATAGAGGTGCAGATGCTGTTTCCACGGTGTGTTTTTGGCCTCTTAGGGTATATTCCCAGGAATGATATGGCTGGATCAAATGGGAGCTCAATTTCTAGTCTTTGGAGGAATGTCCATATTGTTTTCCAAAAAGGCTGTACCAATCAACATTCCCACCAACAATGGATGAGAGTTCCCTCTTCCCCACATCCATGCCAGCACTTGCTGTTCTTGCTCTTTTGGATGTGTGCCAACTCTGGTGTGAGATTCTCTAGAAAACAGCAGAATATGGAAAAGACTCACAATTATGTATCTTATCTTCTCATAAAATGTGTCATTGCAACATGAAATACACAGAATCTAAAAATAAAATAAATAACATACCATTTTGGAGAGCAGAAAAAAAAGAAAAATAGAACCCCAATCTGGAAAGCACTTATAATTATTCTAACATAAGCATGTAAGTCAAATAAGTTGTCTCTTAAACTTAGATTCAATTTCTTTGCCCTAATATGGTGAAGCCAATTCATGTATTAGTAACAAATGAAAAATGGAAGTCTCTCAGATCAGAAACATCCAAATAAAACCCGCATAATTATTAAATATATTACTTTTAAAGTTATTATAAATATTTAAAATACAAATTAACTACATGCTCACCTAAAAAGAGCTTTCAGCCTAAGATCGGGGACAAGAGAAGGTTGCCCAATCTCACCACTTCTATTCAATATAGTACTGGAAGTACTTGCCATAGCAATCAGGGAAGAAAAGGACATTAAGGGCATCCAAATATGCAAGTAAGAAGTCAAGCTATCACTATTTTCAGATGACATTATATATTATACCTAGAAAATTAGAAACTCTCTACTATAAAGCTCATAGAAACTATAGATAACTATAGTAGAGTGGCAGGGTACAAAATCAATACCCAAAAGTAAATGGCTTTCCTATATACAAATAACAAAAGAGAAAAACGTAATATTAAGGAAAACTATCCCATTCACAATTGTGCCATAGAAAATCAAATATCTAGGAATTAGTTTCACTAAGACTGTAAAGGACCTGTACAAAGAAAACTACAAAACTCTGCTTCAAAAAATAAAAGAGGACATGAAGAAATGAAAACACATTCCCTGCTCATGTATTGGGAGAATTAACATTGTCAAAATGGCAATACTCCCTGGAACTTTATACAGAATCAATATCATCCCTATAAGGATACTCATGACATTTTAAAAAGAAATTGACCAAATACTCATGAAATTTGTGTGGAATAATAACCCCCACAGATAACTAAAGCAATCCTTGGGAAAGAGAAGATGGGAGGCATCACATTTCCCAACTTCAAACTGTACTACAAAGCAGTAATAATTAAAACAGCATAGTATTGGAATAAAAACAGACCTGTGGACCTATGGGATAGAATTGAGTATCCTGTCATGTTGGATGACAGGCCTAGCTAGCTTGGGAGGTTTGCTAAGTTGTGCAGACAGAATAGGTAAAGGAATAAATATGATAACCTCTCAGTATCTGTATTGCAAACCATAACACCCAATGGGAGAGAAAGGGAAAGAGAAAGAAGGAAAGTGCTTGCCATGGAGACAGGCTGAGGTATAAGGCTGGGGGGACGTGGCTGGAGGGCAAATGGGCATATTGGTGGTGGGAAATGTGCACTGGTGGAGGGATGGGTGTTGGAATAGTATGTAACTGAAGCCATATCTTAAATAGCCTTCTAACTGTATAGCATGGTGACTTGATAAAATAATTTTTAATAAACGTCTACTATACATAATTTTGAACATTCCTATATTTTTAGAAAAACTACGTATGTAGATGAAAGCATTAACTCAATAGGGCTATGATAAGAGTTCAGTGGTAGATAACATAATTTGCAGTATGATTCCCTGATTTTGAGCCATAACATCAAAAAGAAAATAAAGCGTGGTCAAATCAAAATGCAAGGGTTAAAACGATAACAAAAAACAACTTTGGATAAAACATACGAACAACTTCAAAACCTTGAATTGGGCAACAGTCTCTTAGAAATGACATTTAAAACACAAAAACTCTGAAAAAGAGATAGCCAAGGAAAGAAGTATCCTGCCAAGAACACTGCACCATCAAGATCACTAGGCATATATAGCTATGCTCCCTGAGAAGCAGCAGAAAAGTACATGCACCGAAATAGACTTAAATTCAATAAAGCAACCAGTCACTAAACAAATGAATAAGAAAATAATAATACTAAGCCCTTGGGTGGTAGAGGAACTGCAGTAGCTAGAGTAAAAACAACATGTTATCATAAAATGTTGCTTCTACTTCTCTCTCTCTCTCGCTCTCTCTCTCTCTGTGTCTTCCTTCTTTTACACACTTGAAATACATTCAGTTAGGGGTTATCATGTATATCATTTTGCCTATTTTCGGTGCTCAGTTCTACACTATAGATGGAGGCTAGAGGAGATGGGGGAATCAGGGGACATTGGTGGTGGGAAAAGGGCACTGGTGGAGTGATGGGTGCTGGAATACGGTATGACTGAAAAACAAATGTGAACACTTTTGTAACTGTATATCTCACAGTGGTATAATAAAACTTTTTTAAATAAAATAAAATATTTTTAAAATGGTACTTCTAACAAAACATGAAAAAATATATCCCAGAAAAGAAGGTACATGCACTACCTGGGAATAAGTGTGTAAAATATGAGACAACAAATATGTTTGATTTAACAGACTTAAATATGAGGTAGCATATGAAGAGTCGAACCTGTGTATTGATGAGTACTGAGAGAAGATTCTTCAGGTGTTCGGGTCTGACTTTGTCTGGGCCTGGCGCTGTTCCCTTCTTTACCAACGAAATGGCATGTTGGATTTCAGAAGGGAGAACATTGGGAACGACATATCCATCCTGAGGAATTTGGTATGTGGGCAGGTGGGCATTGCTATCAAAGAGATCTGAGTAGAAGTTATGGATAATCTTCTACATTGCCTTTTTGGAAGATGTGATCGATCCATCAGGACATCGGAGGGCAGTCATCTTGGTCTTATAGTTGGTGAAGGACAGGCAGGCATTGGAATGCTTTTCCCTGCTTCTGCTGCATCTTTAGTATTTCTGATCTTCTCTCTTTGAGGTCTTCCTTTATCACTTCATGGCACTGCTTTGCAAGCTTAGATGTTAGCATTGGGAGGGCATGGTGCTCTACCAATAGAAAACCAGCAGGACAGTTCTACTGTTCAAGAAGGAGACATTCACACATTGGCAACTATTTCCCCCATCTGCCTGTTGTTGGTCATCTACAAGCTGTTCACTCAAGTCATCCTGAACAGGATTGGCAGAACATTAGATGAAGGACAACCATGCGAGCAAATTGGCTTTTGAAAAGGATTCAGCACAATTGACCCTATCCACACAGTAACTAAGCTCATTGAAGTTTGCAGGAGGTTCAAGATGCCGCTCTGTCTCTCATTCATTGATTTAAAGAAAGTCTTTGATTCTGTGAAGATTGATACAGTCATCAAGTCCTAGCCAAATAGGGCATTCAAACCCAACACATCAAGATCCTTCGTGAGCTGTACTACAGATTCACCAGAAGGATCTCACCATTCTACAAGGAAGTGATCATTGATGTCAAAAGAGGGGTTTGCCTGGGTGATACCATTTCACCAAAACTCTTCAGCGCCACCCTCGAAATCATCATGCGACAAATAGAATGGGAAAAAATGGGAGTGAAGATAGACGGTCAGCAACTACACTACCTCCGCTCGCTAATGACATCGTTCTAATAACACCAAACATTAGCCAAGTGGCACAAATGTTGGCTGACTGACTGAGAATGTGGAAAGATAGGTCTACAGCTGAAATCACAACAAAACTATGTTCATTAAAATGAACTAGTACCAGAGGCCCCGTTCACTCTCAATGAAACAAACATCTCTGAATGCAGCAGTTATGTGTACCTAGGTCGAGAAGTCAACAGGATGAATGACATAAAACCTGAGCTGTGTAGGAGGAAGAGAGCAGCATGGAATGCCTTCAAAAGCATGGAAGAAATAGCGAAAAAACAAAGATACTCCGGCTCCGGGCACTTTGACTCCACCTTTCTTCCTGCATTAACATATGCCTCAGAGACCTGGGCCCTATGAAAGCAGATTTAGAATGCTATTCAATTCTCCCAAAGAGGAATTGAAAGAGCTAAACTTGTAATATCACGCCTCACTCAAGTGAGAGAAGGAATCTGGAGTTCCAACCTCCATCACTGTTCCAGAGTCAGGGATGCTGTCTCGTTTGCCAAGGCATCGAAAATCAGATGGGCTGGACAGGTAATGTGATTTGGAGGTGACCGCTGGACTAGAGCTGTTACTGACTGGATCCCACAGGATGTCAAAAGATCACGTTGCCGTCCACATACAGACTTCTTCGTCAAAACCCTGAATGAACAGTTTGAGGCTCTTCGTATTCCTGAAGAAACCAGATGCCATTGGACTCCACTGGCACGTAATAGGGTCAAATGGAAATGTTACTGGCACCCACTCGAGCAAATTAATGAATAAAGTGATGTCAAGTTATCAAGTAATCAAGTAATATGAGATAACAAAATGTTTGATTTAACAAAGACTTAAAGTTAGCTGTTATAAAAATCATGGTTAACTAAAGTAAATCTTGATGTTATATGTATGATAATAATGTTGTATGAATAGAAAGATAATAAGAAAAATTAGATGATAAGGCGAACACACAAAAATATAGTCATGGAAGTAGATTCAATAAAGAAAGATTCATAGAAAGATAGATTGAAAATAGATTAATAGAAATTATAAAATCTAAGTGATATAATGTAACTAGTCTCTGAGTAATGGGGCACCAGTAAGTGCATAAATATATGTATATGGGAATGCTAGGAGAGAAGAAAGAGGAAGGGGATATGTTCGAATAAATAGTGGTCTAAAATTGCCCATTTTATTGAAAAGTATATATCTATGCATCACATAAGTTTAATTAAATCTGACTAGAATAAATTTAAAGGATTCCACATTGACAATAATGTTTTTAAAAAACAAAACTGCTGAAGGTCAAATACAACAAGTATGTGTTGTGGGAGCAGAGTGGCAGTACAGTGGGTAAGACATTCTCCTTGCATACTGTCAACCTGGGTTCAATCCCCAGCATCCTAAATTATCATCCAGAGTCCACCAAGAGTGTTCCATGAATGCAGAGCCAAGAGCAAAACCTGAGCACCACTGACTGTAGACCAAAAGACAAAAATAAATATGTGCTTAGAGTAACAAAAACGAAGTAACTCCTTAGAAGAAGAAAGTCTAAGGGAGTTTCTTCAGGCTAAAAAAATGACAATTATTTGAAGCTACATCAAAAATCAAGAGCATTAGAAAAAGCAATTATGTATAAAAGACAGTAAGATAAATATTTTGTATCTTTGTTCTCAAAGGACTTTGGTTACAATAATATATGTACCTGATGTATTGTTGTGACATATAGAAAGGTAATGCTCCTGCCACTAAATGCACAATGGTAGTACTTGGGGACAAAGTTGCACCAGATTAAAGAATGGTTCTAGGGGACAAAGAGACCATACAGCAGGTACGGTCTTGCCTTACACACTGCTGACCCAGGTTCGAGTCTCAGCTTCCCATACAGTCTGCCAAGCACTGCCAGGAGTTATTTCTGAATGCAGAGCCATTAAATAACCCCTGAACATTGCCAGGTATGGCCACAACCCCACCTCAAATAAAGAAATGGTTCTAAACAGAAATTTAATAAAAATATAAGTAATCAAAATATAAGAATGTATAAGGAGATGGATATATATTTGTGAAAGAGCAAAACTATGAATTTATACTGATAAGTTATTAAATCGAATATACAATATGGTTGATCACTTGATCACTTGATATCCCCTTATTCATCGATTTGCTCCAGCGGGTGCCAGTAATGTTTCCATTTGACTCAATCACGTTCCAGTGTAGCCCAATGGCATCTGTCTGTTTCAGGGATATTAAGAGCTTCGAACTGTTTGTTTAGGGTCCTGATAAGGAAGTCATCTTGCAGGTGGGCGGCCACACTATCTTTTGGTGTCCCGTGGGATCCAATCGGTAATGGCTCTTGTCCAACGGTTGTCTCCAGATCGCATTATATAACCAGCCCATCTGATTTTCAATGTTCTGGCAGATGAGACAGCGTTCTTGATTTTAGAATAGCTACGGAGGTCGGAACTCCGGATTCCCTTTCTCACTTGAGTGAAGAGTGATATTCCAAGCATAGCTCTTTCGATTCCTCTTTGGGAGGCCTGAATGGTATTCTCATCCTGCTTTTGTAAGGCCCAGTCTCTGAGGCATATGTCAATGCAGGGAGAACAGTGGAGTCAAAGAGATGTGCCTGTAGCTGGAGGTTATTTGTTCTTTTGACTATTGTTTCCATGTTTTTGAAGGCTATCCATACTGCTCTTTTCCTCCTGTGCAACTCAGGTTTCAGGTCGATCATCATGTTGCCTTCTCGACCCAGGACAACATAGCTGTTGCACTCAGAGATGTTTGTTCCATTGAGAGTGAAAGGGGCCTCTGGAACTAGTTCATTTCTCATGAACATAGTTTTGTTGAGATTCATCTGTAGACCTATCTTTCCACATTCTTGGTGGAAGTCAGCCAGCATTTGTGCCGTTTGGCTGATGTTTAGTGTTATTAGAACGATGTCATCAGCGAAGCGAAGGTGTTGTAGTTGCTGACCATCTGTCTTCACTCCCATTCCTTCCCATTCTAATTGTCGCATGATGATTTCGAGGGTGGTGCTGAAGAGTTTTGGTGAAATGGTATCACCCTGCCGAACCCCTCTTTTGACATCGATGATCACTTCCCTGTAGAATGGTGAGATTCTAGTGGTGAAACCGTGATATAGTTCACGAAGGATCTTTATGTATTGGGTTTGAATGCCCTGTTTGACTAGGGGCTTCTATGAATACTTTAGTCTCCACAGAATCGAAGGCTTTCTTTAAATCAGTGAATGTGAGACAGAGTGGCATCTTGAATTCTCTGTAGACTTCAATGAGTTTGGTTATCATGTGGTTATGGTCAATTGTGCTGAACCCTTTTCAGAAACCAGCTTGCTCGCATGGTTGTTCTTCATCTAATGTTCTGCCAATACTGTTCAGGATGACTTGAGTGAACAGTTTGTATATGACAGATAACAGGCAGATGGGGCGATAATTGCCAATGTCGTGAATGTCTCCCTTCTTGAACAGTAGAACTGTCCTGCTGGTTTTCCATTGGGAGGGCACCTTACATTTGGTCAAGTAATGTGTGAAGAGTTGAGCAAGTGTATTGATGAGAACTGACGGCAGATTCTTCAGTTGTTCGGGTCTGACTTTGTCTGGGCCTGATGCTGTTCCCTTCTTAACCGACAAAATGGCATGTCGGATTTCAGAAGGGAGAACGTTGAGAATGACATATCCATCCTGCGGAATTTGGTATGTGGGCAGGTGGACATGGCTATCAAAGAGATCTGAGTAGAAGTCATGGATAATCTCCTCCATTTCCTTTCTGGACTATGTGATAGATCCATCAGGAGGGTCGGAGGGCAGTCATTTTAGTCTTATAGTTGGCGATGGACAGGCGGGCATTGTGAATGCTTTATCCGGCTTCTGCTGCATCCTCCAGAACTTCTACTCTTCTTCCTTGAGGTCTTCCTCGATGTCTTACAATATGGTTATTACAGCTAATAATACTATACATGCTAAAATAAGACTATAAATTTTCTTGCACAAAACAGAAATAGAAATTGTGAGACAAGATGGATGGAGGATAAGATAGTAATTATCTTAAAATATGTGAGTTTAGGTGCCGGAGCAATAGTCCAGTTGGTAGGGTGTTTTCTTAGCACGTGGCCAGCAATGCTGGCCTGGGTTCGATCCCGGCATCCCATATGGATCCCTGAGCACCGCCAGGAGTAATTCCTGAGTGCAGAGCCAGGAGAAACCCCTGAGCATTGCTGGGTGTGACCCAAAAAAGCAAAAAAAAAATGTGAGTTTATTATTTATTTTTTATTATAACACTTTGAGATATCCAATTACAAAGATACTCATGTTTGAGTTTCAGTCATACAGTGTTTTGGCACCCATCCTTCCACCATAGCCAAATTCCTACCACCAATGCCCTGCTTCCATCCCCCTCTCCCAGCCTGCATCTATGGAAGGCACTTGTGTCTTTTCTCTCTCTCTCTCTCTCTCTCTCTCTCTATCTTTCTCTCTCTGTCTATCTTTGTCTATCTCTCTGTATGTCTCTCTCTTTTCCTTCTCTTACACATTGTGGCTTGCAATACATACATTAGAGGTTATCATGTATATCCCTTTGCGTACATTCAATGCTCAGTTCTAGGTTGGTATTATCATTTTCAACAATTATTAGCACACTGTTCTCTTCTCTGTCTTACCTAAACTCTAACTCCCAAACACTTGTGGTAGATTCTGCCCACTAACAAGACCTCCTGATCCATGTTTTGCCTGGTCTTCAATATCAGTGTCACACTGTGTGTATACACACACACATATGCAAAGTATGTATATTACATGCTCTATATACATTATATGTAGTATATGTATATATACAATATGTATACATATACACTGTATATATACACAGTACATATACTGTGTATGTACATATACTGTGTATATGTACTGTGTATATATGTATATATGTATTACTCTGTATACAGTATATATAGTATGTATACAGATATACTGTATATATAATACATATACTGTGTATATATAGTGTATATGTATACATACTGTATATATACTGTATATAGAGTATGTGTATATATACTGTATATATACTGTATACATACCATATATGTATTGTATATATACATATACGGTATGTATACAGTATATATGTAGTATATATACATACATATATACATATATCTCACAATGAATGCAGTCAATCTATCACTGTCACTTTATCCCTTTAAGTTTCATCAGTAAATGGCTCAAGATGAGAGCCTTTACTGAGAGTATACCACCTACACGGCAGAGCCTGGCAAGCTACCCGTGTTTTATTTGATATGCCAAACACCAGTAACAAAATGGACCTCAAATTCATGACCTGAAGAATGGTTTGAGGTTCTTCCTATCCCTGAAGCAAGCAGATGCCCTTGGGCTACACTTGCTTGCGACAGGATGTATGGAGATGTTACTGGTGCCCCCTTGAGTAAATCAGTGAACAATTGGAAGACAGCGATACAGACAGTGATACAGTGATGATCCTCTCCATGTCCATCCATTTATAGAAAATTTTCATAACTTAGAACAGCTGCATCAGTGAAGCATAGATGGTGTAGTTTCTGACCATCTATCTTCATTCTCATTCCTTCCCATTCTTATTGTCGCATGATGTTCTCAAGGATGGCACTGAAGAATTTTGGTGAAATGGTATCACCCTGTCAAACCCTCTTTTGACATCAATGATCACTTCCTTGTAGAATGGTGAGATCATGGTGGTGAATCTGTAATACAGCTCACAAAGGGTCTTAATGTATATTGGGTTTGAATGCCCTGTTTGGGTAGGGCTTCAATGACCACTTCAGTCTCCACAGAATAAAAAGCTTTCTTTAAATCAATGAACTCTTTGGTGCCATTGTGGCAACATGGGAAGATACCGTCATCGATGACATCAATGAAAAATACAACTGACTTGTTCAGCACCTCCATGATTGTGCGAAGAATGCCGAGAGAAAGACATAAAAGGACACCTGTCTTCAAAAAATTCTCTAGCTCATTTGCCAACATGGCAAGGCACGAACCTCAGGTGACCAAATGCTAACATCCAAGCTTGCAAAACAGTGCAGAGTAGCAATAAAGGAATACCTCAAAGAGAGAAGAGAGAAATAGTGGAAGTTGCAGCAGGAGCTGGGAAAAGCATTTGCAATGCCCGCCTGTCTTTTGCCAACTATGAGAACACTACTAAGAAATATCATCAATAAAAACTCAGTAGATGAAATAAAAAACAATGGGGGCTTTCAATAGCAGGATGATGGTGGTAGAAGACAGAATCAGTGAGAATAAGGATAAGTTGCAAAAAGCACTCAGGGAAATGCAACAGATGAAAAAATACTGAAAAAATGGATCAACAGCAGAACAGAGAACATTGGGATGAATCCAAGAGGAACAACATAAAATTATTGAGTCCCAGAGGGACATAAGGGAACCCCAAGGATACAGGAACAGTTAAAGACATACTTATAGAAAAGTTCCCAGGGTTAAAGGATGCAGGTCCAGATCCAAGAAGCCTGAAGGATACTATAAAAAAGAGACCCCCAATAAAAAGACTCCAAGATATATCCTAGTCAGAAAAAAATAGATGACATAGATAGAGACACAATTCATCAAGAGGCAGATCAAAGAAGGAAATTTTAGAAAAAGAGGGCATACATTCGACATTAAACAGACCTATCAGAAGAGACCCTCCAAGCCCAAAGGAAGTGATGGGATATAGTGAAAAAAACTTAATGAAATGAATACCTCACCAATAATACTTTATCTGGCTAGACTCTCATTCAGATATGAAGGACATATACAGAGATTTATGGATAAACAACAGTTCAGGAACTTCATACACTCAAAACCAATCTTAAAAGAAGAGAAAACCTCTAAATATATGTATTACAATCCACAATGTGTAAGAAAGGGTAGCAAGAAGGAGAGAAAGAGAGAGGTAGAGAGAGAGGAGAGCTAGAGAAAGAGAGAGAAAAGAGATAAAGAACCTGCCATAGAGGCAGGCTAGAGGAAGGGGAAGGGAAGTGGGGACATTGGTGGTGGGAAATGTGCACGAGTGGAGGGATGGGTGCTAGAACACTGTATAGCCGAAACTCAAACATGAACATCTTGTAATCTCACCGTGGTATAATAAATTAAAAAAAAAAGAAAGGCTGCTCAGTTCTAGGCAAAAAGATACACATGACAAACCTTTAATGTATGTTCTGTAATCCATAGTCTGGAGGGGAAGGAAAAGAGAAAGAGAGAGAAATGGAAAGAAATAAAGAACCTGCCATGGAGGAGGGCTGGGGGAGGGGGAGGGAACCGGGGACGTTGGTGGTGGGAGATGGGCACTGGTGGCGGGATGGGTGCTGGAACACTGTATGACCAAAACCCAAATATGAACTTTTTAATTGTATATCTTTGCAATTGTAAAAATAAAAAATTAAAAAAAAGAAAGGCTGAAAGAGCTACTCCCAAAGGAACAACAAACTTATATAGAAAGAGAACAGAATACTATGACAATAAGCTCTCTCATTGTCAATGGTCTAAAAGCACCATTTAAGAGACACAGAGTGGCAAAATGGATCTAATAACTGACCCGAACATTCTGCTGCCTTCAAGAAATGCATCTGAACAATCAGAACAAAGACAGGCTTAAAGTTAAAGGCTGGAAAATAATTTTTCACTCAAACAATCTCTCCTAAAAGGCCAGGGTGGCGATACTAGCATAAGACAACATAGACTTCAAGCTGAAAAAGGTCAGAAGGGACAATGAAGGTCACTTTTTAATAATCAAAGGATACATATATGAGGAAGATTT
Organism: Cryptotis parvus; assembly: GCA_021461705.1. Taxonomy (NCBI): domain Eukaryota; kingdom Metazoa; phylum Chordata; class Mammalia; order Eulipotyphla; family Soricidae; genus Cryptotis; species Cryptotis parvus. Next base: position 21,511 of record JAJIBD010000519.1, read on the forward strand.
TACACTCCTAAACATATATGCACCAATGAGGGGCCAGCAAACTACCTAAAACAACTGCTAGTAGAGTTCAAAGAAGACATTGACACCAACACGATTGTAGCTGGAGACTTTAACACTGCTCTATCAGCTCTTGTTAGATCAACAGACTGAAACTCACCAGGAGATACTGGCCCTAAAGGAAGAAATGGAAGAAAGATGGCTAGTAGATATATACAGGGCATTTCATCCCCAAAATGCCAAATACACATTTTTTCCAGTGCACATGGAATATACTCCAAGATAGATCATATGCTGAGCCACAAAACATGCCTACATAAAATCAAAAGATAGAAATTGTGTCAACTAATTTTCAGACCATGAAGCACTGAAAATAGATGTTAATTGCATGAAAAACGGAGACTCATACCAAGAACCTGGAAACTAAACAGCTCACTGCTGAACAACCAGCAGTTTATAAAAGAAATCAAAGAAGAAATCCAAAAATTCCTGGAAGCAAATGAGAATGAAGACATAAATTACCAGAACTTGTGGGATGCAGCGAAAGCAGTGTTAGTGGGATACAGCGAAAAGCAGTGTTGAGAGGAAAGTTCATAGGTCTTAAAGCATTCGTTAGAAAATAAGAAAAGACCATTATAAACAGTCTAACTTCACAACTTATGATGTTAGAAAGCAATCTGCAAAATGAATCCAACCCAGGGATAAATAAATAAATAATATAACTTAGAGCGAAAATCAATTGGATGGAATTCAAAAAAAAAATCTAAAAGATCAACCAAACCAAGATCTGGTTTTGTGAAAACATAAACAAGATTGACAAACAACTTGCTACACTCGCAAGGATAGGGAAAGAGAGAACCCAAATAAATAGAATCAGAAATGCAAAGGATGATATCACAACAGAAACCACAGAAATTCAAAAGATCATCAGAGATTACTTTGAGAGTCTGTGTGCCACCAAAAAAGAGACCTAGAAGAAATGGACAAATTCCTGAATTCCTATAGCCTCCCAAGGTTAAAACAAGAAGATATGGAATACCTGAACAACCTATCACCATTGAGGAGATAGAATCAGTAATCAAAAGTCTGCCCAAACTCAAAAGCCCAGGTCCAGAAAGAATCACCAGTGAATTCTACCAAACCTTTAAAGAGGACCTACTCCCAGTCCTTTTCAAGATCTTCCAGGAAATAGAAGAAACAAAAACACTCCCAAATAGTTTCTATGAGGCACATATCATCCTGATACCCAAAAGCAGAGACGTCATGAAAAAGAAACACTACAGACCAATTTCCTGATAAACATAGATGCTATTCCAGAATCAGGGACCCTGTCTCGTTTACCAAGGCATCGAAAATCAGATGGGCTGGACATGTAATGTGCTTTGGAGACAACCGCTGGACTAGAGCCATTACCGACTGGATCCCACGGGATGTCAAAAGATCACATGGCTGCCCACCTACAAGATGGTCAGACTTCCTTGTAAAGACCCTGAAGGAATGGTTTTAGGCTCTTCATATTCCTGAATCAACCAGATGCCATTGGGCTACATTGGTACGTGATAGGGTCCAATGGAAATGTTACTGGATCCCGCTCTAGCAAATTGATGAATAAAGGGATTCAAGTGAGCAAGTGATCAAGTGACAGACCAATTTCCCTGATAAACATAGATGCTAAGATCCTCAATAAAATACTAGCAATAGATCCAAAGAGTCATCAAAAGATTATACACCATGGCCAAAAAGGATTCGTCCCAGAATGCAAAGATGGTTCAAAAAAACACAAGTCAATCATCTTAATGCATTGTATCAGTTAGAGTAAAAATAAAAGTCATATGATCATATCAATAGATGCAGAGAAAGCATTTGACACGCTCCAACACCCATTCATGATAAAAAAAGCTCTGTAAAATTGGAATTGAGAAACCTTCCTCAAAATAGTCAAAGCCATCAACTGCAAGCCCAGAACGAGCATCATTCTCAATGGGGAAAAGCCTTCCCCCTAAGATCAGGGACAAGACAAGGCGTCAAAACTCACCACTTCTATTCAATATAGTACTGGAAGTACTTGCAATAGCAATCAGGGAAGAAAAGGACCATAAGGGCATCCAGATAGGAAAGGAAGAATTTGAACTCTTACTATTTGCAGATGACATGATATTATACGTAGAGAACACTAAACTCATTCCAAAGAAGTGCCTAGAATCAATATATTCCTATAGTAGAGTGGCAGGGTACAAAATCAATGCCCAAACGTCATGGCTTTCCTATATACAAATAATGAAGCAGAAGAAAGGGATATTAAAAACATTCCCATTCGCAATTGAGCCACAGAAAATCAAATACCTAGGAATCAGTTTGACTAAGAATGTAAAGGACCTCTATAAAGAAAAATACAAAACGTTGCTTCAATAAATGAAAGAGGGCCTGAGGAAATGGAGACACATTCCCTGCTCATGGATTGGGGGGTTTAACATTATCAAAATGGTAATAATCCCTAGAGCTTCATACAGATTCAATGCGGTCCCTATAAGGATACTCATGACATTCTTGAATGAAATTGACCAAACACTCTTGAAATTTGTATGGAATAATAAACCCTCACGAACAGCTAAAGCAATCCTTGGGAAAAAGAAGATGGGAGGTATCACTTTCCCCAACTTCAAACTCTACTACAAAGCAGTAGTAATTACAACGGCATAGTATTGGTATAGTGACAGACCTGTAGACATATGGAATAGAACTGAATATTCTGAAACACGCTCAAATATATGATTACTCAATTTTGATAAATGCAAAAAATTAACTGGAGCAAAGAAAGCCTCTTCAACAAATGGTGCTGGGAAACCTGGGCAGTTACATGTAAAAAAATGAACTTAGATCTCCTTCTAATGCCATGCAAAAAATCGTGTCAAAATGGATTAAAGATCTTAACATCAGACATGAATCTATAGGTACATAAAAGAAAACATAGAAAAAACCTCTACAACATTGAAGCTAAAAGCATCTTCTAAGAAAAAGCACTACTGACAAAGCAAATGGAAGCAAAGATAAACAAATGAGATTATATAAAAATGAAAAGCTCTGCACCTCAAAAGAAACAGTGACCAAGATACAAAGAGCTCACACACTGGAAAAGAATATTCACCCAAAGTCCATCTAATAAGGGTTTAATATACATGATATATCAGGCACTGTTAGAACCTTTGCAAGAAAACAGCTCCATCACAAAGTGGGGAGAAGAAATGAACAAAAAACTTCCTCAAAGAAGAAATTTGAATAGCCAACAGGCATATGAAAAGTGCTCTTCATCATTAATGATCAGGGAGTTGCAAATCAATACAACAATGAGGTATAATGTCACACCACATAGACTGGCACACATCCAAAAGAGAAAGAACAATCAGTGCTTGCATGGATGTGGGGAGAAAGGGACTCTCATCCACTGTGGTGAGAGTGCCAACTGGTCCAGCCCTTTTGGAAAACAATATGGACATTCCTCCAAAAACTAGATATTGAATTCCCATTTGGCCCAGCAATACCACTCCTGGGAATATATCCTGGAGACCCAAAAACACACGTCAGAAACACTATCTGCACTTATATATCCGTCGCAGCTCTATTCACAATAGCTAGAATCTGGATGCAGCCTAAATGCCTGAGAACAGACAACTGGATAAAGAAACTGTGATTCATCTACACAATGTAATGGTATGCAGCTGTCAGAAAACACAAAATTATGAAATTTACCTGAAAATGGATGGATATATTGTATCACTGTATCACTGTTTTCCCATTGTTCATTGATTTGCTCGAGTGGGCACTAGTAACATCTCCATGAGTCCTGTCACAAGCAAATAACCCAAGGGCATCTACTTGCTCCAGGGATAGGAAGAGCCCCTAACCATTCTTCAGGTCATGGAACTGAGGTCCATAATTGCTACTAGTTTTTGGCATAACAAGTAAATAAAAGACGGGTAGCTTGCCAGGCTCTGCCATGTAGGTGGTATAGTCTCAGTAGAAGGCTCTCATATCGAGCATTTACTGATGAAATTTAAAGGGAAAGATCAGGTTTTCTCTTGGATGGAGCTCTGAGGAACTATCGAGTCTGGATGTTGAGAATGACTGACTGCATGATGTATGGTTTGCTCTGGCTTCTTGCTAGGCTAAATGGTATCAGTAAGAACCTGTCTAGAACTGTATACAATGTATAAATGTGAAAGATCTTGGGAAGGACCTTATCCTAAAATCGGCATTCTCTAGTAATATTGCAAGACCACAAAGCGCGCCAAAGGAGCTGTGGGTCTGGATGGGGGGGGTGGGTCTCTCTCTTCCTGGGCAACTGCATGGAGGCAGAGGAAAGAGCAGGTCCCAAAACTCCACTCCGAGTCAGGCCAGCGTGGTCTCTCCCCCCCACACGAGAGCAAACTCTTGGAGCAATGTCGGACTCGGCCAGGGGCTGGCCAAGCCCATACCGGGAGGTCAGCTCCAGGGGGTTGCTTCCACATGGGGCCAGCCAAGCAGCGCAGCTGTGGCTCTGAAGAGGATGGGTCTGGATAGAGTATCATGCTTAGTAAAATTAGTCAGAAGGAAAAGGACAGATAGAGAATGACGGCATTCATTATTGGGATATATACCAGTGTTCTACTAATTGTGGGAAATGGCAACGCCAGACTAGAACTCAGCGTTGAATATACACAAAGAGTCTTACCTGATAAACCCTAAATGTCTTTAGGGCAAGCCACAATGTGTAGGAGAAGAGAGAGACAGAGAGAAAGACAGAGACAGAGACATTGAGACACACAGAAAAAAAAGAAAGAGAAAAAAAGAAAAAGTCCCTACTTTAGAAGCAGACTGGGGGCAGGTGGGAGGGAATGTGGGGACAAAAAAAGAAGAAAATTAAACAATATATTAGGAAAATAATTAATGAAATTTTAATGCTGTGTCAGAAATTGTTTGCTTGCTGAAAAGTGAAAAAATAGGAATGAAACTCATGATACATATAAAAAACAAGAAGTAAAATGGCATTTATTTAGCTTTAACATTAGCCACCTGAAATAAGAATGAATAACTCCATCCATCTAAGGTATAAATTCTCTGAATGGGATTGAAAATAATTAACCAATTTGTGCTTTTTAAAAGCAATGACAAATTTATTTTAAGTTATAAGTTCAATGACAAAAATAGAAAGTAAGTGATTTAAAAAGAATATGTTATACATTTAGCAACCATATTAAATGAGTATACTAAGACAAAACAGACTTTAAAATTTACATGTACTTAGCAGGACAGAAAAATATCCCTGGAACAAAAACTAACGGAAACTGAGGAAGAAAAAGTGATTCAATAATGATGGTTTTTGATGTCAATATTTCACTTCCAGTAATGGGTAGGACATCTAGGCATATCAGCAAGGTAAAATAAAAACTTGAACAATATTATTGCCAATAAAACTTTTCAGATATATATATATCATATATAGACTATTTTGCATAACAACAAAAATCTATAAGTCCTCTCAAATGCACCAAGAATATCCTCCTAAAAAATATTAGAAAGACAGTGAGAAAAAAAGTGATGTCTCATTAATACATAGAAATTAAGACACTTTTAAATAGCAAACGGTTCTAAGAAGAAATAAAAATATTCGAAAAATACTACTAGATAAATTTAAACAAAAATTGTAGTGTACTTAAACAATGTATATAAAGCAACTACTTTAGGGAAACAAGTCGACACGTCTTTAAAAGAGAACATTAAGATATGATCAAGCAAGTCCCCGAATAAATCCGCATTCAGGAGAAATAAAAATTTATGTTTGGGGCCTGAGCGATAGCACAGCAGGTAGGGCGTTTGCCTTGCACGGCGGCAGACCAGGATTTGATCCCAGGCATCCCATATGGTCCCCGAGCACCGCCAGGAGTAATTCCTGAGCAAAGTGCCAGGAAGTAACCCCTGAGTGTAGCCGGGTGTGACCCAAAAAAGCAAAAAAAAAAATTATGTTTAATTTCAATTATTGCACACAATGTTTATAACTCTGTTATTATCATAGCCATCATAACCCAAAGTAAGAGTAATTCTAATACTTACCAACAAATATCAAGAAAATGTGATACACCCATATAGTGAAATATTTTTCTACCTTGATTAGTAATTTATTACTGATACATGCTGCATAATAGAATAACCTTAAAACTTCTATAATAAGTGAATGAAGTGACCAGAGAGAGATTCATGAGAACAGAAAAGAAATTGATAATTGCTAGTCTAGGAGACAGGGAGATAATATTAATTGCTAATGTTCTTAGGAGTTTTTTCTTGAGTGATTAAATAATTCAGAAATTAGATAGTGGCAATGGCTGCATGATATATATATACTAAAAGTCACTGGAGTTATATACTTTTGAATGATCAATTTTATTATATAGAAATCACATATCAATTTGGAAAAAGAAGACATCTTTGAATATTAAATTTGATCACAAAAGGTGTAGGAATTTGCTTTGCTTAGTTTTTCGCCTTTGAGCCACACCTGTGGTGCTCAGGGCTTGCTTACTGCTGGCTCCAAACCCAGGGATCACTCCTGAGGTACTCAGGGAACCATATGGAATGTCAGAGATTGAAACTGATCAGCCTCATGCAAGGAAAAAAACCCTACATATTGAACAATTGCTCCAGGCTGGATTTTCAGTAATAATGTTATCTATGCTTTACAAAAATTGCAATTAATATATACTAAATATGAGATACTGTTCTAAAATTAGCAAGATAGATTAACTGGGCAGAATAGACCCAGACAGCAAGCCAGTCTATAACTGAGGATTGAACATAAGAACGATTTATTTTGTGTTTTTTCAGAAAATGTGTGCTATTAAAAAGTGATTCAGAACTACTGACAATACAATTAGGGAAAAAAGAATCTATCTCTACCAAAACCAAAGTGTAAACATCTAAAATTTAGGTTGTAAATAATTTTTCCTTACATGACACTATGGCTATAATTCATAAGAGAAAAGGTGAATCACAAGTATCTTAAACATGTATCATTTATTTCATTAGAATTAATTCTTGAAGTGAAATTTTATCAAAGAAATTTTATTTTGGCAGCAGTGATACTACATCTTCTAGGGTGTTTGCCTTGCACGTAGTCAGCTCAACTTCCATCTTTGACATCCCTTATCCCTAAGCACGGCCAGGAGTAATTCCTGGTTGCAAGAGCCAGGAGTAACCCCTGAGTCTCACTGGGTGTGAAACCCCTGCCTTCCAAAAAAAAGAAAATTTTATTTTTATTTGATAGTGGAATTAGTGGTAATGGTTGCACGATACATATATATATATATATATATATATATATATATATATACAATCTATATGTAAACATGCAAAGCACTGTTGAGTTAATCTTCTGAAAAGTTTTACCCTTACTCTATGTGACAATACCCTTTCTTCTATACTCTCACTACCACTGAGAGCTTTATGGTTAATTTCACATCTTGGGAGCTTGATGGTACAAATTCAAAAAAGTCTGGCAGTGTCTGATTCCACTGTGACTGCCACTTCCCTTATTCCACCTTCTGGCACATCTCCATGACTCCAGCCTTCAAACACTCTGGTAGCTCTGATTCCTTTTTATCCTTTGCGGCCTGGGTCTTTCTGGCTTCATTTTTAGTTAATGGTAAAAGATTATGATTTTAGTCTAGGGTGTTTTAATTTTCCTTGTAAGTCTCATTAAGTGGTAATCCTGACTAGAAGCATGGAGAAACTCAAGGTTATTTTAGTTTGGAAACCATGTGAATGAGAAATTCTGCCAAATTAGAATTCTCTATATGAGAGGACATGACTCTCCAAACGGAAGCAAGTTCACTAATCACTGCATCACTGTATCACTGTCTTCCCGTTCATCATCAATTTGCTCGAGCAGGCACCAGTAACATCTCCATATGTCCTGTCTCAAACTAGTAGAGCCCAAGGGCATCTGCTTGCTCCAGGAACATAAAGAGCCTCAAACCATTTCATCAGGTCATGGGAATGAGGTCTATAATTGTTACTGGTATTTGGCATATCAAATACGACACAGGTAGCTTACCAGGCTCTGCCGTGCAGGTGGCATACTCTTGTAGTCACCTCTGATCTCCAGCATTTATTGATGAACCGTGCTGTGATCAGCTCTTCTGCTGGGTGGAGTTCTGAGAGAGGGAAGTCCGGATGTGGAAAATGGCAGCCCTCTTGGAGTGATGGGTCATCTGGCTTCATGCAAGGCTCTGCTAGGTTGGCGGGCCAGGGCTAGAACCAACCATCCCTCACGAGCGCCTCGTGAGTGGCTGGGCACAGGGAGAGCCGGTAGAAGCTCTGGCTAAATAAGCTATTGTAACTTTCCAAGATTCTTGCACAGTGGAAGCAAGAAAAGTCAGAAGAGACTTGCAATTCTTTTTCATTTTATTTTATTTTTTATTTTATTTTATTTTATTTTATTTTGTTATACCACCATGAGTTATACAGTTACACAGATATTCATGATTGGGTTTCAGTCATACAGTATTCCAACACACATCCATCCACCAGTGCACATTTCCTACCACTAATGTCCCCTAATGTCCTCCTCCCTCCCCCAGCCTGCCTCTATGGCAGGAGACTTGAAATTCTTATTAAGCTCTCATCAAACCTTTGGACTCTGTAAGAACTGATCAATAAGTCTTGGAAACTTTAGCCACCATCAAACTCTGGAAATGAGATAATGGGAAGAAATGGATCATTTTTAATTATTTGCTTATGATGTCTATGAAGCCCAAGAAAATAAACTTCTAAAATGTTATAAGAAATCATCTATTTTAAAACTGAATAGTATAGTCTATGGTAATTATAAATCATTTATTATTGATTTTCCCTCTTTCCTTGACTTATAAAGTGCTGGTTGTTAGCAAGACTACTAGCATTTCTTTTTATCTTTTCAGCCTACCTGTGCTTTGATTTGTAACCACCCAGTCTATATACATTCCAATGTCTCTCTGACATGATAGCAACCAACCATTCATGAAATTCTGTGATCAATCATGTAAGATACCTGGAGGTCAATCGCAGCATAAAGGCATGTGTTTCTGCTTAGCCAGCAGGTGTCAGCAAGTAAATGACTAAGTGAGCAGATTCATGGATGTTAAGATCACTTGATCACTTGAATCCCGTTATTCATTAATTTGCTTGGGCGGGCGCCAGTAACATTTCCATTGGACCCTATCACGTGTCAATGTAGCCCAATGGCATCTGGTTGATTCAGGAATATGAAGATCCTCAAACTGTTCCTTCAGGGTCTTGACAAGGAAGTCTGACCATCTTGTAAGTGGGCGGCCACGTGATCTTTTGACATCCCGTGGGATCCAGTTGGTAATGACTCTAGTCCAGCGGTCGTCTCCAAATCGCATTACATGTCCAGCCCATCTGATTTTCGATGCCTTGGCAAACGAGACAGCATCCCTGATTCTGGAATGGCGACGGAGGTCAGAACTCCGGATTCCTTCTCTCACTTGAGTGGAGGCATGATATTCCAAGCATAGCTCTTTCGATTCCTCTCTGGGAGACCTGAATAGCATTCTCATCCTGCTTTCATAGGGCCCAGGTCTCTGAGGTGTATGTTAATGCAGGGAGAATGGTGGAGTCAAAGAGATGTGCCCGGAGCTGGAGGTTCTTTTGTCCTTTTTAGCTATTTCTTTGATGCCTTTGAAGGCATTCCATGCCGCTCTCTTCCTCCTGCACGGCTCAGGTTTTAGGTTGGTTCATCATGTTGATTTCTCGACCTAGGTATACATAACTGCTGCATTCAGAGATGTTTGTTCCATTGAGAGTGAATGAGGCCTCTGGAACTAGTTCAATTTTTATAAACATGGTTTTCTTTAGATTCAGCTGTAGAACTATCTTTCCACATTCTTGGTGGAAGTCAGCCAGCATTTGTGCCACTTGGCTAATGTTTGGTGTTATTAGAACGATGTCATCAGCGGACGAGAGGTGGTGTAGTTGCCGACCATCTATCTTCACTCCCATTCCTTCCCATTCTAATTGTCGCATGGCGTTCTCGAGGGTGGCACTGAAGAGTTTTGCTGAAATGGTATCACCCTGTCGAACCCCTCTTTTCACATTAATTATCACTTCTTTGTAGAATGGGTGAAATCCTGGTGGTGATCCGTAATACAGCTCATGAAGGATCTTGATGTATTGGGTTTGAACACCCTGTTTGGCTAGGGCTTCGATGGCGGCTTCAATCTCCACAGGATGTTAAGATGAAGCAGAAAATTCTAGCCATTTGCACAAAGCCATATGTGTGTAATAAACTTTAAACCTCAATAGTGATTGCAAACTCTTGTGATCCATTTATATATAGTTATCATGTATACACTTTTTTTTAAAAAAGGAAAAAACTTGGGGCCGGAGTGGGTAGGGTGTTTGCCTTGCACATGGTCTACCTGGGTTTGATCCCTGGCATCCCATATGATCCCCAAGCACTGCCAAGAGCAATTCATGAGTGGAAAGCCAAGAGTAACCCCTGAGTATCACTGGGTATAACCTCAAAGGCAAAAAAACCTCATTGAGTTCTAAAAGATAAAAATCACAGAGTGATTTATTTATTAGGTTTATTTCATCTAAACCAGAAGTTACTGAAAGACAATATAAAGTAAAAGTTTTGGGGTCTGAGAAGTAATACAGTGGATAGAGCCCTTGCCAAGCATGCAGCCATGCATGGGTTTGATCCCCAAATTCCCTAGGTGATTCCTGAGTACAGTCAAGAGTAAAGGTCTTGGGCCAGGTGTAGCCCCAAAACAAAACAAAAAGGTTTAAAAAATGTTCTAAGCATTTAGAAATTAACAACTCTCTAAAAATGACTTGAGACTTCTCAAACGCAGCTACTATTTTATGACACAATTAGAAAAGAGTCATTGACACCAAATAAAAAGCATTACATATCACTATTTGTCCAAAGTGGTAACTAAAGTTGTGGCCCCAACTATAGTTTGAAATAAAATAAATTTGAAAAATGAAATGTTCAATCAAAGGGCTAGAAAAACTATAATATAGCCAAAAAGTAGGTAGGACAGGCCCAGCAGATCACCGCGCTCTTCCCACCAGGTGCGTTCCTGCGGCGGGCAGCCCCTGACCACTCGGCTCCAGGAGAAAAGGCTCCAGCTTTGAGGAGGGGACCGAGCCCCACCCAGCACCGTGGGACCTCCCTCTGACACCATCCAGCCCGACGCCCAGCCAGATCCCAGCGCTCTTCCCACCAGGTGCGTTCCCGTGATAGGCAGCCCCTGACCACTCGGCTCCAGGAGAAAAGGCTCCAGCTTTGAGGAGGGACGGAGCCCCACCCAGCGCCGTAGGACCTCCCACTGCAAGACCTCCCACTCCAACCCCCTGACACCGGAACCACCCACAGACACCCCAAAATTCAAAACCACAAGGAGGGCGCTTGCACGTCCGTGCGAATTTTATTCTATCTACCTGACATAAAACTGAGCATTGGCCCCTACACTCTTTTGCTATACGTCCCTAGCTGCAAAGTAATTCAGGCACCTACTAACTTTACTGACTAGTCACCCAGAACACTCATTTTCAACCTACGATAGTCATTATGGTAAGCAGAGCAAAAGTCCTTCAAGCTCTACGATTGAAGTTATTAATACAGATGAGTCCAGCAATAACGATGAGCTATATAACCTCTCTGAAAAGGAATTTCGGAAGCAATTGTTAAAGATGTACAAGGAAATAAAAGAAACTATGGAATACAAAGTCAGTAAAGTACAGGAGGAAATTAGAGCAGAATTAAGTAAATTTCAGACCAAAGTACAAGCAGAAATGACAGATATTAAAAATGAGGTAAGTGAACTGAAAAACACAGGAGAAGGCCTCCAAAGCGGAGTAACAGCTACTGAAGAAAGAATTAGTGATCTCGAAGACGAGGTTCAGAGATTCTGTAGACAACACCAGAAGATGGAAAAAAGACTCACAATCAACGAACAGACTACCAGAGAAAATCGGGATGAAGCCAAAAGGAACAACATACGCATTATTGGGGTGCCAGAAGGGCAAGAAGAAAACCCTGATGAAGAAGAAACTGTCAAAGCCATCATCGCTGACAAGTTTCCCGAACTGAAGAAAGCATGCTCCCAGATACAGGAGGTCCGAAGGATACCAGCTAAAAAGAAACCCCAATAAGAATACTCCAAGACACATCCTTATTAAAATGACAAAAACGATAGACAGAGATAGAATACTGAAAGCAGCTAGATCAAAGAAGGAAATCACATACAAAGGAGCATCCCTGAGATTTACAGCAGACTTCTCAGAGGAAACACTCCAAGCCCGAAAACAATGGTGGGATATTGTGAAAAGACTCAATGAACTTCAGGCCTCACCAAGAATTCTTTACCCAGCTAGACTTACTTTCAGATCGCGAAGGAAAGATACACAACTTCATGGATAAACAACAACTCAGGAAATTCATAGACTCAAAACCAACTCTAAAAAGAAGGATTGAAGGGTCTATTGTAAAATAAGACAACCCAAAACCACAACAAGGTTAAACAGAAAGATGGCACAAAATCCAATAACAATAATCTCTCTCAAAGTCAACGGTCTAAATGCAGCAATTAAGAGACACAGGGTGGCAAAATGGATTAAAAAACTGAATCCAACATTCTGCTGCCTACAAGAAACACATCTGAATAACCAGAGCAAACACAGACTCAAAGTCAAAGGCTGGAAGACCATTCTCCACGCAAACAACTCCTCCAAAAGGCGGGTGTGGCCATACTAGTATCTGACAATATAGATTTCAGGCTGAAAAAGGTCAAAAGGGACAAGGAAGGCCATTTCTTAATAATTAAGGGGTATGTATACCAGGAAGAAATCACACTGCTGAACATATATGCCCCAAACGAGGGGCCAGCAAAATACTTAAAACGATTATTAATAGACCTCAAAAGAAGACATTAACAGTAGCACAATAATAGTCGGAGACTTCAACACTGCCTTATCGACTAGGGACAGATCGGCGAGACTGAAACTCACCAGGGAAATACTGGACCTGAAGGAAGAAATGGAAGAAAGAGAGCTGGTTGATATATACAGGGCTTTTCATCCCAAAAAAAAGCTGAATACACATTTTTTTCCAGTGCACATGGAACATACTCCAAGATAGACCATATACTGAGCCACAAAGCATACCTCAACAAAATAAAAAGATTGAAATTGTGTTGACTATCTTTTCAGATCACAATGCACTCAAAATAGTAGTGAACCATACACAGAAGCAGGGAGCTAAACCAAACACCTGGAAACTAAACAGCTCACTGCTGAACAACAAATGGGTCATAGAAGAAATCAAACGGAAATCAAAGATTCTTAGAAATAAATGACAATGAAGACACCAACTATCAGAACTTGTGGGACACAGCAAAAGCTGTGTTAAGAGGAAAATTCATAGCTCTGCAAGAATTCATCAGGAAATAAGAAAGGGCCCATATAAATAACCTGACCTCATAGCTGAAAATATTAGAAAAGACCAACAAGGAAAGCCCAACCCAGGCAGAAGGAAGGAAATAGTGAATCTTAGGGAGGAAATCAATGAGCTGGAAACCAAAAAAACTATACGAAAGATTAATGAAACCAAGAGCTGGTTTTTTAAAAAATTAAACATATCAACAAGCCACTGGCAAGACTTGTAAGGACAGGGAAAGAGAGAACCCAAATAAACAGAATCAGAAATGAAAATGGTGACATCACAACAGAAAAAACAGAAATCCAAAAGATCATCAGAGGTTATTTTGAGAACCTATATGCCACAAAACATGAGAACCTAGAAGAAATGGATAAATTCCTGAAGTCCTATAACCTCCCACGATTGAAACAAGAAGACCTCCAATACCTAAATAAGCCTATCAACATCAGGGAAATTGAAACAGTAATTAAAAAGTCTGCCCAAACACAAAAAGCCCAGGTCCAGATGGGTTCACTGGCGAATTCTACCAAACCTTTAAGGAGGACATACTGCCAGTCCTGTTCAAGCTCTTCCAGGAAATAGAAGAAACAGAAACACTCCCAAACAGCTTTTTGCGAGGTGCATATCACCTTGATACCCAAAGCAGGGAGAGACAATACAAAGAAGGAAAATTACAGACCAATCTCCTTGATGAACACAGATCTAAGATCTTCAACAAAATACTAGCAAACAGAATTCAAAGACTCATCAAAAGATCATACATCATGACCAAGTAGGATTCATCCTGGGAATGCAAGGATGGTTCAACATTCACAAATCAATCAACATAATACATCACATCTATAAGAGAAAAAATAAAAACCATATGGTCCTATCGATAGATGCAGAAAAATCATTTGACAAGATCCAGCTCCCATTCATGATTAAAACCCTCCAGAAAATGGGAATTGAAAGAAGCTTCCTCAAGATAGTCAAAGCCATCTACCAAAAGCCCACAGCGAGTATCATTCTCAATGGGGAAAATTGAAAGCCTTCCCCTTAAGATCAGGAACATGACAAGGTTGCCCTCTCTCACCTCTTTTATTCAATATAGCACTGGAGGTACTCGCCATAGCAATCAGAGAAGAAAAGGACATTAAGGGCACCCAGATAGGCAAGGAAGAAATCAAGATATCATTATTTGCAGATGACATGATATTATACCTCGAGAACCCTAAACTCTCGACCCAAAACCTCTTAGAAACAATAGATATGTATAGCAGAGTGGCAGGGTACAAAATCAATACCCAAAA
>JAJIBD010000520.1:0-68560 GCA_021461705.1 Cryptotis parvus
TTTTTTTAAATTTTTTTTATTTTTACAATTACAAAGATATACAATTAAAAAGTTCATATTTGGGTTTTGGTCATACAGTGTAGCAGCACCCATCCCGCCACCAGTGCCCATCTCCCACCACCAACGTCCCGGTTCCCTCCCCCTCCCCCCCAGCCCCTCCTCCATGGCAGGTTCTTTATTTCTTTCCATTTCTCTCTCTTTCTTTTCCTTCCTCTCCAGACTATGGATTACAGAACATACATTAAAGGGTTGTCATGTGTATCTTTTTGCCTCTATTTAATGCTCAGTTCTAGGTTGGCATTAGTACCCTCACAATTGTTAGCACACTGTTCCATTTTCTGTCTTACCTAGCCTCTGACTCCCACACGTTTGTGATAATTTCCACCTTTGACAGGACCTCCTGATGTATGTTTCACTTGACCTTGGATATTGGTATCATAATATGTACCTATATATTTATGTTATGCAGATAAATGCAGTCATTCTGTAACTGTCTCTCTCCTTCTGGCTAATTTCGCTCAACATAATCTTCTCCATGTCCATCCATTTGTAGGCAAATTTTATAACTTCATTTTTTCCTAACAGCTGCATAGTATTCCATTGTGTAGATGTACCAAAGCTTTTTTATCCAGTCATCTATTTTCGGGCACTCGGGTTGCTTCCAGATTCTGGCTATTGTGAATAATGCTGCTATGAACATAAAAGTAGGGATGGTGTTTCCGCTGCGCATTTTTGGTTTCCCAGAGTAGATTCCCAGGAGTGGTATGGCTGGGTCAAATGGGAGTTCAATTTCTAGTCTTTGGAGGAATGTCCATATTGTTTTCCAGAAAGGCTGTACCAGCCGGCATTCCCACCAACAATGGATGAGTGTCCCCTTTTCCCCACACCCACGCCAGCACTTGTTGTTCTTGTTCTTTTGAATATGTGCCAGTCTCTGTGGTGTAAAGTGGTATCTCATTGTTGTTTTGATTTGCATCTCTCTGATGATTAGTGATGATGAGCATTTTTTCATATGTTTTTTGGCCATTCGAATTTCTTCCTTGCTGAAGTTTCTGTTCATTTCTTTTTCCCCATTTTTTGATGGGGTTGTTTGTTTTCTTCTTGTAGAGTTCTACCAGTGCCTGATATATCCTGGATATTAACCCCTTATCAGATGAGTATTGGGTGAATATTTTTCCCATTCTGTGGACTGCTTTTGTATCTTAGTCACTGTTTCTTTTGAGGTGCAGAAGCTTTTTAGTTTCATGTAGTCCCATATATTTATCTTTTCTTCTAGTTGCTTTGTTAGAGATGTTTCATCTTTGAAGATGCCTTTAGCTTCAATGTCATGGAGGGTTTAAAAATTTTTCAATGCTTTTGTTCAGAGATTTACAGAAAAGAACTTGGCTGCTGCAGATTCCTTCTATGATGTTCATGGCTTTGGACTCTGATCACAGTGCTCAGTACAAAAAAAGTTTTCCAAATCAATGAAAAAAGTTTTTCTAATGATTCTATTCACAGGATAAGATATTGGAACGCAGTAAGCTTGCGCTACAGTGCTCAATATTCCAAGGCTCCTTAAAGTGCTCTTTACAAAAAATGAATAATTTGTAAAAAAAAAAGTACTGATGGCAAATTCTTCAGGTGTTCTGGTCTGACATTGTCTGGGCCAGGTGCTGTTTGCTTCTTTACCAACGAAATGGCATGTTGGATTTCAGAAGGGAGAATGCTGGGAAAGACATATCCATCCTGCAGTATTTGGTACGTGAGCAAGTGGATGTGGCTATCAAAGCGATCTGAGTAGAAGTCCTGGATAATCTTCTCCATTGCCTTTCTGGAAGACGTGATAGATCCATCAGGACTTCGAGGGCAGTCATCTTGGTCTTATAGTTGGCGAAGGACAGGCGGGCATTGTGAATGCTTTGCCCAGCTTCTGGTGCATCGGCCAGTATTTCTGCTGTTCTCTATTAGAGGTCTTCCTTTACCACTTCTCTGCACTGCTTTGCGAGCTTGGATGTTAGCACTTGGTGGCCTGAGGCTCAAGCCTTGCCACGCAGGTGAATGAGCTTGAGAGTTTTGGAAGACAGGGTTCCTTTTGTGTCTCTCTCTCGGTGTTCTTCACACAATCATGGAGGTGCAATAAATATACTGGGATCTATTAATATCAATATTATATCAATATTTTATAGTATTGATTTGGTTTCCTTTTTGGCCACTCCCTGCAGTTCTCACGACTTATTGGTGGCTGTGAACTCATGAATCATTCCAGATAGTGCAGCAGTATGTATGTGTGTGTGTGTGTGTGGGTGGGGTGGGGGGGTGTGTGGGTTGGGGGGCAGAACCAACTGTATGGGATGCTGGGGATGAACCTGGCTCCAAGGAAAACCACACCAAACCCTCAGCTGCACAATTTGATCAGGTATCTCTACTGGATGGGTGGAGCTCTGACAATCTGTGGATCCCGGATGTTTAAAATGGCTCTCATCATGAAGTGGTGGTTCCTTTGGCTTCTTCTGAGGTGTTATGTTTGGGTGGTGGGCCAGGGCCTGAACCGGCCCTCCCTCCTGAACATCACACTCAATGAAAAAAAATGCCTTCCCTCTAAGTTCAGGCATAATTTTACTTACTTGCACCACCTATTGGAATTCTTTGACATTCTTTGACATAGAATGTGGGCAAGAAAGATGTATTAAGAGCATGTAGTGGTATTAAGAGCTATGACAAACAGTAGACTGGTATAGTAACGAGGCAGACTGCAAATACAAAGCAGATAAATCCATGCCTTTTCTATGAGAATACAAGGACATTTCCATTTCTGGAAATTTCCCTCTTTCAAAGAGGGAAAGCCTAAAAAACATTTTCATTTATAACTTAGCCTAGAAAATCCAGAACCTGGGAGGATGAAGGAGAGGAGGAGGAAGGAGAAGAGGAGGAAGGAGGAGGAAGAAGAAGGAAGGAGGAGGGAGAAGGAGGAGAAGGGTTAGGGGGAAGGGAAAGAAGAAGGAGAAGCAGGAGGAGAGGAGAAGGAGGAGAAGATAAAGAAGGAAAAGGAGGAGAAGGGAAAGAAAGAGGAGAAGGAGAAGGAGTTGGGGAGGGGGAGGAGAAGGATAAGGAGAAGGAAGAGGAGAAGGAGAAGGAGGATGGGGAGGAGGGAGGAGAAGGAGAAGGAGAAGCAGAAGGAGGAGAAGAAGAAGAAGAAGAAGAAGAAGAAGAAGAAGAAGAATGAAGAAGCAGAAGGAGAAGAACGAAGAAGAGGAAGGAGAAGAAGAAGAAGAAGGAAGAAGAAGATGAAGAAAACGAATGAAGAAGCAGAAAGAGAAGAAGGAAGAAGAGGAAGGAGTAGAAGAAGAAATAGAAGAAGAATAAGAAGGAAGAAGATGAAGAAGAAGGAAGAAGAAGGAGAAGGAGGAGGAGGAGGAAGAGGGAGGAGGAGGAGATGAAGAAGAAGGAAGAAGGAGGAGAAGAAGAAGAAGAAGAAGGAAGAGAAGGAAGAAGAAGGAAGAAGGAAGAAGAAGAAGAGGAGGAGGAAGAAGAATTACAAGAATTGGAGGAGGAAGAAGAAGAGGGTTTCTGTCGTACAGAACACTGTATGACAAAAATGAACAGTTTTGTAATTGTGTATCTCATGGTGCTATAATAAATTTAACAATCTTAAAATATCCACAACATTTTAAAAAAGTATCATCAAATCGTTGATCTACAGAGAGAGTAATTATAGCTTCATAACAACCAAAGAAATCCTTGGAATAAATAAGGTGAGGGAATGTTTCTTGTCCGATTTCAAACTGCTTGAAAGGTACTGGCATCAATGAACAGTGTGATATTGGATTCAGGATAGATTCTGAGACCAATGAAACAGTTGAAAATACACAGACAGGATCTCATGGGGGGCCAAACAATAGCACAGCAGGGAGGGCGGTTGCTTTGCACGTGACCAACCCAGGTTCAATCCCCGGCACCCCATATGGTCCCCAGCACCTCCAGGAGTAATTCTTGAGTGAAGAGCCTGGAGTAACCACTGAGCATCGCTGGGTGTGTCCCAAAAAGAATAAAAAAAAGAATCTCAGGTATATGAATAATTCATCTTGACAAAGAGCAATGAAGATAAAATGGAGCCAGGAACGACTATTCCACATGTGTGCTGGAGAAACTGGTCACTATATTAAATTTTTAAAAAATGTAACTCAAACCTCTTTGAGTTTTAGGGCCCCAGGGCATATTCCCATGAGTTGTATTGCTGGGTCGAATCGGAGCTCAATTTCTAGTTTTTGGAGGAATAGCCATATTGTTTTCCAAAAATGCTGGAACAGTTGGCACTCCCACCAACAATGGATGAGAACCCGCCCCCACCCCCCAGCTATCCACACCAGCACTGGTTGTTCCTGCACTTTGGAATCTGTACCAGACTCCAGGCTGTGAGATGATACCTTGTTTTGATTGCTCTCTATCACTGATGGTTAGTGATAAAGAGCATTTCTCATATGCCTTTTGGCCATTTGAATTTCTTCTTTGAGGAAGTTGCTGTTCATATCTTCTCCCCATTTTTTTGATTGAGTTGACTGTGGTTTTCCTGTTTTTGTCCTGATATCACTTGATCACTTGACATCCTGTTATTCATCGATTTTCTCAAGCGGGTGCCAGTAATATTTCCATTTGACCCTATCACATGCCAGTGTAGCCCAATGGCATTTGGTTCCTTCAGGAATATGAATGGCCTCAAACCGTTCGTTCAGGGTCTTGACAAAGAAGTCTGGCTATCTTGTAGGTGGGAGGCCACGTGATCTTTTGAAATCCATGGGATCCATTTGGAAACGGCTCTAGTCCAGTGGTCATCTCCAAATCGCATTACATGTCCAGCCCATCTGATTTTTGATGTCTTGGCAAACGAGACACGTCCCTGACTCTGCTCTGGAACAGCGACGGAGGTCATAACTCTTGACATATCCATATATATATATATATATATATATATATATATATATATATATATCTCCTTATATATATCACTGATCACAGACTTCCTGTAGATCATCGATTTACTTCATCTCAATATGTCCTGTCAGTTGAGATAGCCCAAGGGCATCTGCCCGCTCCAGGAACATAAAGAGCCCCAAACCATTCCATCAAGTCATGGGAATGACATATGTAATTGTTACTGGTATTTGGCATGTTGAAAACCACACGGGTAGCATGACAGGCTCTGCCGTGCAGGTGGGATACTCTTATAGTCACCTCAAAACTTGAGCATTTATTGATGAACTGCGAGGGGGCTGTGATCAGCTCTTCTGATGGGTTAAGCTCTGAGAAGAGGGGAGTCTGGATGTGGAAAATGGTGGCCCTCATGATGTGGGGTTTCTCTGGCTTCTTGCAAGGCTCTACTGTGGTGGCGGGCCAGCGCTAAAACCCACCATCCCTCCCGGGCGCCTCGTGATCAAATGGACACAGAGAGAGCAAGTCGCAGCTCTGCCCCTTGTGTGAGTCTTTGGATCGGCATACCTGGGCAGGGCTTGGAAAAGACTTGCCTTACATATATATATCCATATATATATATATATATATATATATATATATATATATACATCCATATATATATACATATACATATATATAATATATATCCTGGATATTTGAGTGGGATTCTTACAACTCTTTCATTAGTACTTGCTGAACAGTCAATGGCTTATATGTTTCAAAATGGTGATTAATCAATTTCTGAAAGCATAACATAAACTAATATCCTGTTAAAATACAACTGAGCCATCGGGACAGAAGTCATGAGTTGTCGGGCGCTCCGCCGAGGTCCCCGACAGTGCCGGGAAGCGAAGTTCCCTTCTACCTCCGAAGCAGGCGAGGAATGGATGAATGAAAGCATAGCCTCTTCCCCGAATGAGGAGGTGACCTGCAATCCATTTATCATCAATTTTCACCCAGATAGGTGAATTGACTGTTTTTTGAGTTTGCATATTTTCTTGAAAGTGACGTTCAGCCGCGGTATAGGGATCTCCTTGAGGTATATTTAAGAAGTTTAAGGTGAATAATGTTAAAGATAAAGAATCCATTGGAGGCATGCTTGTTTTTCGTTGCTTTAATAGCTGAGTTTTAAGCGTTCTGTGGGCACGTTCAACTATTCCTTGTTCTTGTGGATTATATGGAATTCCTGTAATATGTTTGATCTGCCATTCCTCGCAAAAAGGATTTGAAGGTTTTGCTGGTGTAAGCAGGACCATTATCTGTTTTTATGGTATGGGGAATACCCATGATGGAGAAGCACTGGAGTAAAAATGAACAAACAGATTTAGCTCTTTCAGACGTCATAGGAACAGCCCATATGAACCGGGAATATGTATCGATGACCACATGAAGGAAAGGTTTCTTGGGAAATAAGTTAGTATGAGTTATATCCATCTGCCACAATTGGTTTGTCTGTAAATCTCGAGGATTTGCTCCTGCTACATGAGATGTACAATGTAAAGGAGCACAGACAGGACAGTTGCGGACAATTTGTCTAGCTTGTCTCCATGGGATGCCATGGTGTACATGAAGGCGGCGGGCATTTGTATGTAGAGTCTGGTGTTCTTCCTCAGCTGATTTAAATACTGGTGCTGCCAAGAGATCTGCTGCTTCGTTTCCTCGAACCATTGGCCCGGGAGTCGGCTGTGAGAACGGATGTGGGAGATGTATATAGGGAATGTTCTATTTCGGAGGAGATCTTGTAGTTTATGGAGTAGCTCCTGAATTATAGGATTATGGGCATTTAAAGAAGCAGTGACAATTCCAGGAAATAAACCAACTACATATGCAGAATCACTCACCACATTACATGGGCCAGATACATGGGATAGTAAATGTATCAGGGTGGCGAGTTCCACTTGTTGGGCAGATTTATAATTTGTATGTACAGTAGTGGTTAACGAAGGACCTGTAATTCCACCCCTTCCTGATGAGGAGCCATCAATATAATACACTGGAGCATCAGGAATGGGAGAGGAGCGGACAATGGTGGAAATTACAAAAGGTGTCCTTCTCAGAAATTCCCAGGTTTTTCCAGCTGGGTAGTGATAAGATATTTCTCCTGAAAAATCTGCTAAAGCTCTCTGAAGGATTTCACTGAGTGGTAAAACAGCTTCAATTTCTTTTTTAGGGTCAGGTAGTACAATTACATGGGGATCATGTCCAAGTAATACTTGGGTTCTTGATCTTCCCTTAATTATAAGGTTAGCTATCATCTCAAGGTAAGGTGTAGCAGTACGATTCTGCTTGTTATGTAAGTAAACCCATTCTAACGGTCCAGATAATTGGGCTATAGCAGCAGTTGGAGACTCGGGAGTGTTGAAGACCAAGAACCATACCTTTTCTCCGGGATTAAATCTGGAGAGGTAAGATTTTTGAAGCCGATCCATGAAAAAATCTAATTCCTTCTGAGCTTTAGGAGTTAGCTGCCTTGGGATATTTAAAGCAGGATCACCTTCAAGGGTGTGGAACAGGTTACTGAGCTCACAGTTAGGAATACCAAGGGAGGGGCGCACCCAGTTGATATCCCCCAGCAGTTTTTGAAAATCATTCAAGGTTTTGAGCCCTTTGTGACTAATGGAAATTTTTTGAGGGCGTACTGTAGTGCGGTCAAGAGCATAGCCCAAATATTCATATGGAGGCTGCATCTGGATTTTTTCCGGAGCTACTTGTAAGCCAGCCTCTGGTACAACTGTCATTACATCATTATATAAATTCTGGAGATCTCTGGAATTATCACAAGCTAGCAGGATATCATCCATGTAGTGGATGATGTATGCACCAGGAAATTTAGCACGAATGGGTCGCAAAACCTCATCAACAAAGTGTTGACACATCGTAGGTGAATTAGTCATTCCTTGGGGCAATACTGTCCACTGAAACCTACGTAAAGGACCTTTATGATTAATGCAAGGGACTGAAAATGCAAACCTTTTCCGATCATCTGGGTGGATAGGTATGCTGTAAAAGCAGTCTTTTAAATCTATGATAATTAGCGGCCAATCTTTAGGAATAGCTGCTGGAGAGGGGAGCCCAGGTTGTAGGGCTCCCATGGGGACCATAGTAGAATTTACATTTCTTAAGTCAATCAGCAAACGCCATTTGCCTGATTTTTTTCTGTATTACAAAAACAGGAGAATTCCATTCTGAAAACGTTTCCTCAATATGTCCTAATTTTAGCTGTTCTTCCACTAGATTTGTTAGCGCCTCTAACTTTTTTGGTATTGAGGGGCCACTGTGGTGTCCATATAGGTTTGTCAGACTTCCACTGAATACGGATAGGTAGTGGGCGCTTAACCACAGCGGCCCCAATTAAAAAGGGTTACTCCCGGTGTTAGGCTTATTATGGAGAGCTGGAATTGGTGCTCAACGGGGAATTGGAAGAGGTATGTGGATTACTGCCCCCCACTGCTCCAGCATGTCTTGACCCCATAAAGTTAAAGGCATAGGGGCTATATAAGGCTGGACCATGGCTACATTCCCTTCAGGGCCAATACACGGCAGCCACCTGGCACTCTGTCGGAGAAGAGAGGAGGAGATATTGCCTACCCCGCTCAGGCTATGGGACACTTTCTTTAGGGCCCAGTTAGAGGGCCAATACTTGGTGGAGATTATGGATATGTCTGCCCCTGTATCCAACATGCCTTTGAATTTCCTTTTATAAATTTCGATGGGTATAACCGGCCGCTTGGCCTGAGAAATTTTGGCAGTGTACCCAACTAGATAGTTAGCAGGTGGCTGGTGGGCTTGGTTCTGTGTGGCTGCATAACCAACAATGAAGTTGGCAGAATGGTTGGTACTGTTTAAGCCACCAGCTGTAGGGTGTTCGGACTGACTACACAGATCCTCAAAAAATAATAATAGTTTAGCAAGTGGTTCCCCTTTTTTAAAAGTCCATTTAGTTGGCACAGATATTGACAGTATTATCTCTCCATGAGATTCAGGATCCAGAAGTCCAAAATGCACCATAATTCCCTTATATTTCAGCCAATCGCTCCCCTGAATTAAACCCATACTACCTGGGGAGCAGGTCCTTTTATCCCTGTTTTTAGCATGTAGGGGTCTTGACTTGGGTATATTGTGACAGTCTTAGGGCAGAGAATGTCGAGACTGCCACTGCCTGATGGGGTAGGCCAGAGAGCATTTATTGACTGTAATTCTGTAGATTCTGATTCGGAGGATACTGGGCAGGTGGAATGAAGGAGAGTGCCCCTGGATTCAGCTGGGCCTGGGGCTGGCCCCCCACCCAGTTTCCCGCATTAGGGGAGGCATAGATGTTATTTGAGCCTGCGGAGCTTGTGGAACCTGGGAGGGGGTCCATGTAACATTTCCTATAAAGGGATTATTAGAATGTTGCCCTGTATTGATAGTTTTAGAAGATGGGCAATCTCTACGGGTGTGTCCCTTCTTTCCGCAGCTAAAGCAGGTTATCTGTCCAGATGAAGCCTGAGGCTGACTTTGCCTCCAAGACCGACAGTCTCTGGCCCAATGTTTTCCTTTTCTGCACCTTGGGCATGGTCCAGGTGGGGCCCTCCGAGGGGTGGAGCTGCGATTATTAGAATAGTTTCTCCGATTATTGTTTATCCTTTGAAGTTTATTGTTTCTCCCCCTAGAGCTGTCTGACATTTCATCCCTCTCCTGATCCTCCTGCTGTATGGGATAAGCCTCTATATCATCCTGTGTTTTATGGGAGGTTAAACCGACATTTCTACAGGCCTTTAGATACCCCATGAGGTCATCCTTTTCCTTAATACCATATAGTAATGCTCGACATTTTTGATTAGCATTCTCATATGCTAAGTTTCGTTTTAGGATTTCTTGAGTGGTTGGGTCTTGAACCTGTCTTTGGATTGTTTCACATAATCTCCCAACAAAATCAAAGTATGGTTCATCACGACCCTGGTAAATTTTCGTATAGCTACCTAGAAATTCTGGGTCGGAACCTACTTTTTCCCACGCTTTTAATGCTGTCTCCCGAACAAATTTTAAAATAGGTTCAGGTAACGTTGCTTGTTTTGCTTTCTTTTTCCATTCACCTTCACCTTTTAGCATGGCAAAAGTTATAGTATGGCCTGATTCCTTTTCTCTTAAAGTGTCCATATTCTGGTTAACCCCATCTGCATACCACATATGCCATTGCATGTACTGTGATTTGTTTAGACAAGTATGGGCTACCGTTTCAAAGTCTCCCAATACCCACTGATCATTTTCGCTCCAATCAGCTAAATATTTTAAAGTATAAGGACTTGATATTCCAAACCTGTCGCAAAGCCTTCCTAAACGGGGTTATTGCCTCAATTTTTAAGTCTTCATGAATCGGTTTTACTTTATCTTTAGATTGGTCATGAGAAAGATTGCTGGGCTTTGCTCTTTGACTCGAGCTAATCTGTTCCTCCCCTTCTTCCTCATCCGAGCTTGTAGTATCTGGCAGAGGAACATCTACCCCATTGAGGGTATTAACTCTGGAGAGATTTTCAGCTTGGGAATTTGCCTCCTCTGGGTTTTCCTGTTCCTCCTCTAAGTTATCAGCCACATTAGAATTCTTTTTAGATTTTTTTGCTGGGAATGTATACACCTTTTTCAAGTCTACAGTTTTGGGGCGTGTTTGTGAACGGCTTTTAGTTGGTTCACGCCTCAGTATTGGGTATGCGCTAGGTCCTGATTGTTAAGTTATGAAATCAGAAATCTCCCTGCGTAACACATCCATTTCTTGGTTTAAGTTTTCAAGTTTCCTATATATTTCTTCCTTTTGTTCTTTCAATCTTATGTGTAACTTCCAAACCTCCTCTTTCTGTCCATCTATTCTATCTCTCTGCCTGTCAATTTTTTCCTCTAAGATAGTGCTGATTTTATCGATATCCTTTTTCTGCTCTTCAAACTTTACTTCAAATTTTAAATCCTGTTTAGTAATTTTACTTTCCTGTTCTTCTAATTTTTCTTTGAATTTTAAATCCTGTTCTTCTAATTTTTCTTTGAATTTTAAATTCTGTTCTTCTAATTTTTCCTCAAATTTTAAAATCTGGTTAATAATTTTACTTTCCTGTTCTTCTAATTTTTTTTTCAAATTTTAAACTCTGTTTAATAATTCTGTCCTCAAGCTTTAAGACCAGTCTACCTGTAGCTTTATGATCCTCACTTATTTCTTCAATCGCTGAGTAAACCTCGTCCCTTAAGATTGCATTCAATTTATTACTTTCTTCCCTCTCTCTATTAAACATTGTCCTTACGCAAAGGTACAGTTTAAAAATCGCAAGGACCCAGATGATTTGTGAAAAGATAGAGTAGTTCTCAGAAAGGAACTTTATAGACTGGGCTATGTATGGTTCCGAGCCAATAAAAGATACAATGTATCTATACCATGAGATATCCATTATTTTACTCACGGTTCGGAGGCAGATGATCTCTGTCCGATGATAATTAGACCAGACGATGTTCGTCGTGCCCACCCAGGGACGCCAAATGTCGGGCGCTCCGCCGGGGTCCCCGACAGTGCCGGGAAGCGAAGTTCCCTTCTACCTCCGAAGCAGGCGAGGAATGGATGAACACTCAGGAATCCGATGCGGTTTTAAAAGACTTTACTTATCACAGGTTCAGGCATACAAATCAGCAAAAGGAAAAACCCGATGCTTAGGATTCCAGGCTAGAACCCCAGCCACGTGTAGGCCAAGATGGCGACCACCACGTGTGAAACTTCCAAGGGGAATAAACGCTCACAAGGCGAGATCCCACCGGGAAGAAGCCCGGGAGAGCGGGAACCGGCAAGTTTATACCCCCCCCCCCAACTCAGACCTTCCTCCCATTGTTATGGAAAGCAGGGAGGGTCCAATGCCCTCAGGTAACCCCTCCCTGCATCTCACCTAGGGCCTTTACTGTGCTAATGTTTTGAGCCGGGAAGGCCTTTGAAATGTAGAGAAGGGGGTTTCTGAGATGGCATGTCACTGTACCAAAGACCAACACCAATGCCAGTTAAATATTTCTCCAAGCCTTCACAAGTCTCCTCTACTTCATTGTAGTTTTATATTTTATCAGGGAGCCATGCTTGTTTGTTTGGAAGCAAACAGCATTTCTCTCTGGTCTAATTACTTAGGTGTCCTTACGTGGCCAGGCTAATATGCTGGTAAGATCTAGCTAGTCCCACGATGATTGTGATAGCATGGGAGAATATTTATACCAGCTAGTACAGCATACATGGTCCGATAAACTGCCACATTTAGACTACCCCTTATCTACGGAGTGATTTGCGGGAGGCAATCCAGAGCAGATGCAGCGGCCCTTAGGAGTCCTGCAACAATGAGTGAAGGTTAAATATATGTGATTAAGGAGATATGTGGTTGCCAGAATAGGGGAAGATAAGTATGATGTGAATCAGGCAATGAATGTATTCTTTCAGACAATAGAATGAAGGATATAAGGCAACACACAATTATTAATTCTTACTAAAAGACAATACATGAATTAATATTACTATCAATGTGTAACTGCCAAAGACACCACAGCATGAATGTGCAGGAATATTTATTGATACAGGAATATTCACTATAGTTCCACTGTTATTTAATCAAATATCTCTTTTAATCTCAATGCCCATACAAAAAGCATATGGCATGCCCCACCTCAGAAGAAAACTATTCTTTCTGCTGATGTTTAGGAAACAGACTGATCTCAAACAAGAGCCCCTTATAATCACCATTAACTGTGAACAAACTTGAGTTGCAGTTACATTTTGACATCTCCTATCAAAGCACTACTGCTTAAAGAGATCAAAGAATTTCTTAATACACTCAAAACCAGTGCTATAATTTAGTATTTCTGCTGAAGTATGACGCTAAATGCATTTACATAACTCTTGTGTATATAAAGAATGAAAATATACATACCTGCTCGAGGCCACAGTTTGAGCTTACGCTTTAATTGTTGCAAACGTTGCAGATAACGATTCTGTGATATATTGAGGTCAGTGCTGGATGTTTCAACTGAAATGCATTACAAAAAAATAATTGCCTCATATTTTTAAAAGACCATAGGAAATGTATTAATGATTTATTCGTTCATAAAATTTAGATTCTTTGAACAGGAAAAATACTTCTTTTTTGAGATAATTTGAAAGTAACTGGAGAAAAATTTGATAGGAATAAAAGTTTACATTCAAGAGACAAATTCTATCTAATGTCAGGGATAACATAAGAGCTTGCTCAAAATTCCCAGTACTTCAGTTTTGCATAATAAATAATTTCTGAAGTTGTCTTACCACATAGGCTCAATCATTAAATACCTATGTGCGATCTAAAGGCGCAGTACCGCCCAAGGTCTGTCAAGACAGTGGAGGCCAGGGTTCTGAACTTGGCCAAGACTATAAATAGGGGCCCCAAGAGAGCATCCTGGGCTGGGGGACTGCCGGACTCAGACAACAGCGGCCTCTGGTGCCTGATCAGCACCTAGGCAGGCCATGGGGCCCCTGTTGCCTGAGCCAGATGACCAGTAGCAGGGAGTAGCTGCTCCTGTTGACTAGGCCCGAGGACCAGCACCAGAGCCACAAGACCTAGTGCCTGAGCCCGAGGGCTGGTATCAAAGCTACAGGGCTACAGAGCCTCGGGGCTACTGAGTATTAGGACCACTGGCAGCAGTGCAACACAGAGGAACTCAAAGAATTAGCTGGGGATTAAGGGACACAGCCATGGTAGAAAAAGATGAAACGGGAAACTAGGAAATAGATAGGGACATAGCTGAGGAGTCCGAAGAAAAGAAGCCCTGAATAAAAATGCCCTGACCTGAAAGGACCACAGGAAAAGGGTCCTGACAGGAGACGTCCTGGGAGAGGAACAGAAGCTTGAAGCCTTGAAGAGAGAGATCCAGAAGTGAGAGGCGAGGCCCTCACAAGATGAGCATGCACAAATCCCCCAAAGTGAGAGCAGCCTACAGGAGGGGAGAGACAGAGGTCCAGGAGAGGTTCCTGCAGAGAGCAAGCAAGAGATGAAACAAAGTAATATTAAAGAATAACCTTCAGGAACCTCCAGCCTTGTTCTTTATTTGGTGGACGGGTCAGGGGAAATATTGTCCACCAGACACAAGCTGGAGGCACTAACCAACAGTGAGTACAGCTGGGGACCCAGCTAGCCCCATCTGCTGCCAGAGATTTCAGGCAAAAAAAGGTTAGAAGGTGCAGAAGCTTTTACTTTCATACAATCCCATTTATCTTTGCTTCCATTTGCTTTGTCAGTGGTGTTTCGTCTTTGAAGATGCCCTTAGTTTCGATGTCGTAGAAGGTTTTGCCTAAGTTTTCTTTGATGTACCTTATCAGTTCAAGTCTGATGTTGAGATCATTAATCCATTTGGATCTGACTTTTGTGCATGTGTTAGAAGGAGGTGTTAGAGGGAGTATTCCTTTTAAGCCAGAAGACTTTGTAGAAGGGAAACAATGGGTATTAGATTTAATAACATTAGTGAAAAACAATCGTCCATGGAAAGGGATTGAACAGGGCAGTTAAGAGTAATTTAGAACTGTGCTTCATGCGCCATAAATTAATCTTAGGAATTGGCAACTTGACTTCATGCAAATGCTCAAATGTTCAGGGTATTGTTATCTATTGGTTCCTATTGACACCTTCAGTGGAAGGACCCGGGATTTTCTATGTTGTACAAAAAGTCAGAGAGGTGGCTTGGTGTTTGTATAAAAAAAATCTGCAAACAGTATGTTTGCTTCAGTTTGTGTTACCTAAGAGGATCCCACCCGCATGGCAGAGCCTGGCAAGCTACACATGTTGTATTTTTTTTTACTTTTTTTTGGGCCATAATTGGCAACACTCAGGTGTTACTCTTGACTCTTTGCTCAGGAATTACTCCTGGCGTTACTCAGGGGACCAACCTTATGGGATGCCGGGGATCGAACCCGGGTCGGCTGGATGCAAAGCAAACGCCCTACCTACTGTGCTATCTCTTTGCCCCCCTATGTCGTATTTGATATGCCAAATACCAGTAACAATTCTAGACCTCATTTCCATGACCTGATGGAGTGGTTTGAGGCTCTTTATTTTCCTGGAGCAAGCTGATGCCCTTGGGCTACACTAGCATGTGACAGGACATATAGACAAGTTACTGGTGCCCACTGGAGCAAATCGATGATCAACGGGAAGACAAGTGATACAAGTGAAGTGATACAAGTTAGGAGGAAGTCTAAGTTTATTTTCTTACATGTACCTGCCCATTCCCAGCACCACTTGTTGAAGAGGCTTTCTTTGCTCCACATAATATTTTTTGTTCCTTTATAGAAAATTAAGTGATCATCTATTTGAGAGTATCAGGAGAGTCAGTTCTATTCCATAGGTTTACAGGTCTCTCCTTATTCCTATACCATGCTATTGTAATTACTACTTCTTTGTACTAGAGTTTTAAGTTCAGGAAGGTGATACCTCCCTACCTCTTTTTCCAAAGATTGCTTTAGCTCTTCGTGGAGGTTTTATTCCATAAAAATTTCAGGAGTATTTGTTCAATTTCTTTGAAGAATGTCATGGGTATCCTTATAAGGACTGCATGAATCTGTGTAAAGCTCTAGGGAGTATTACCATTTTGATAATGTTAATTCACCCAAACCATGAGCAGGGGATATGTCTCCAGGTCCTCAGGTCCTCTTTTACTTTTTAAAGCAGCATTTTGTAGCTTTCTTTGTACAGATCGTTTATATTCTTAGTTAAACTAATTTCTAGGCATTTGATTTTCTGTAGCACAATTGTGAATGAGATTGTTTCTGTGTTTTAATACCCTTTTCTTCACTTTTGTTATTTACGTATAGGAAAGCCATTGACTTTAGGGTATTAAAACAATATGGACATTCCTTTAAAAACTCTAAATTGAGCTCCTTTTTGACCCAGCAATATCACTCCTAGGATTATACCCACAGGGCCCAAACACACACAGCAGAAATACCATCTGCTCTTCTATATTCATTGCAGCATTATTTACAATAGCCAGAAACTGGAAACAATCCCAGTGCCCGAGAACAGTAGACTGATAAAGAAACTATAGTACATCTACACAATGGAATGCTATACAGCTGTCAGGAAAATGAAGTCGTGAAATTTGCTTATAAATAGATGGACACGGAGCACATCAAGCTGTCTGAATTGAGGTAGAAGGAGAGGGACAGGCACAGAATTATTGCACTCATGTGTGAGATGTGCAAAACATAATATGAAACCAATATCCAAGGATAGAATAAACAAGGGGCAGGAACTTTTCCATGGTCGGAAGTCAGCTTCAACTATTGAGGAAAAGACAGGTGGGATAGAGAAGGAAGCACTATGACAAAGGTTCATGATCACTCTGAATAAGAACTGCCTGCTGAAAGTAGGCAAAGAAACAAACATGATAACCTCTCAGTACCTGTATTGCAAAACAAATGCCTAAGTGGGGGGGGGGGAGAAAGTGTCAGTGATAGAGCCAGGCACTTCGAACCAGTCTTCTAATCGAAACAGAGTTATTCATTAATTAAAATAAGGTTTAAAAAAACATCGCTCTAAGATCAGGAATAAGTTTACTTACGCTCACCATTACTGTTGAAGTCTTTCACACAGCAAGTGGCAAGAAAGTGTTATTAAGAGCATCCATATTTTTTAAAAAAAGTTAAACACAAACTAAAAGCTACTAAACAGAGAAAAACGCAAAATAGTCTACCCCAAAACCATTACAATCAGTAGACTGCTACAGAATGAGGCAGGTTGCAAATTCAATGCAGAGAAATCCATATCTTTCATATAATAAAATAAAAAAGGGAAAAAATGTCAAAACATTTTCATTTGTAACTGTGCTTCTGAAAATCTAGGACCTGGGGCTGGAGCAATAGAACAGCGGGAAGGGTATTTGCCTTGCATGCAGCTGACCCAGGTTTGATCCCTGGCATCCTATATGGACCCCCGAGCACTGCCAGGAGTAATTCCTGATCAAAGAGCCAGGAGGAACCCCTGAGCATTACAAATGTGACCCTAAAAAAAAAAAAAAGTAACTCAACCCCATTTTTATTTTTTTATTTTTTTTTAGTGATTAAACATGTATTTATTTTAGTTCAGTTAAAACATACATTGTTTCATTGAAACGCTGTAGCACTTTGCCAACAAATCATACTGAATTGTTTGCAGCACCCTGAAGTCAAAACAAAATAAAGGACCTTAGTATAGACCCAAATCTGTCATTTATATTGAAGAAAACACAGGTCAAGCCCTGTGATTTGACTCCACTGTACCATCAACAACTGAAAGCCATAGACCAAGCAAATGGAAGCAAACAAAGGAATGATACTACATCAAACTGAGAACAGCCATGAAAAAGGACTAGAACAAATGCCCCATAGACTTGGAGAAAATATCTGCCAACTATTGAGATGACGAGCATTAATACTTGACTTATATACAACACTGTCCAAATTGAGTAGAAAAAATAATGCTGCCCATGAAAACTGAGGGAAGAGATAAGCAAAAACCTGAGCATAAACGAATATGAATAAAAGCTGGTCAAAAAGAATATGAATGAAAGCTCTGCATCAATATCACCAGGGAAATGCAAATCAAACAATTCAACATTGATGTGGATAGTCCTCATTCACTCTTGGATGGAATGTCGATTGGCCCAACATGAAGAGAAAGGCTATACCTCTGGTGGTACCACATTAACCACATGCCAACTATATGCAGGCTGAGGGGTGGCACTCATGTACTTCTGGTGAGATATACAGATTTTCAGAACCACTTGTGGTTCCTATGGAGGCTGTGGTCACATGAGCAAGAGCAAGCCACTAGTGCTGTTCAGACTGAGCATTGTACAGCTTCAGATCTGATGCCTCAGTTCAAATTGGAAAATGAGCCACTTCTGCAATTACAAAGTATTGAGGATTCAACTTAATCCCCGCATCCGTGGGCAATGGAACAGGAGATGAATTCGGTTTTACCAGAGAGGAGACTCGCCGCAGCATATGACATCCCCTCTGACTCGTATGGATGATTCTAAGATGCTGACCGGATTCTCAGCCATGAAATACAAGAGAATGGATGCAAGTGAATTCAAATAATAGAACAGATGACATCAGACTGCTCTGAAATTAAACAGGCAAGCAACCTAAGGAGAAGGCATAAAGATGCCAGAATATCCATGGAGAAACCAATGTACAATTGCTGCAATAAACCAACATACTGGAATAAGGATGGATTCATTAAACTGTGGGGTAGAACTGAGTGCACAAGGACATATCTCTAGATCAATAGTTGAATAAATGCCAACAAAGGAGCTGGCTACGGAAAGTGGTGTCTAGACAGTCTCTTCCAAAATGCTGTGGGAAATGCTGGAGAACCATGCGTGAACAAGAGGACTAGATGCATGCCCCAGAGTTTACACAAAAGGCAACTCGTGTGGTCGACTTTGGGCCATGGTTAATTGACCGGGCAGGAGAAGCCCCTGGAGAGCAGCAGGCAAACAGGCGTAGCTAAACCCAGGCGGGTCGACTTATGAGTTCTTCCAACCGTTTTTGAAGACCTACTCCCAATTCCTTTCAGACTCTTTCAGAAGCTAAGAGACAGGGATACTCCCACTTTGAATAAGGCAAACATTATCCTGAAGCAGACAGAGGGATCACTGAAGAAGAAAACCATAGACCTACTTAGCTGATGAATTTCACTGATGACACAAAGATTCTCAAAAATAGATTAGCAAATAGAAATCAAATAATACACCAAAAGATCATACACCATGGTCAGTCCTGGAACAGGGGTTTTCAAAAGTATAAGGTCAACCATTAAGTAGGTGTGAAGACTCTAGGGGCTGTATCCTAGGCAAGTTTCCACACTCACTGGCTTTAGAACTTGACATAAATCACTGGCATTCCCTTCCTCCCTTTGCCCCCGTGTCAATCAAATAATGTCATATGACCTCTTGTCTTTAATTGTGTTCATCTTACCATATGATATACCTTTTGATTCACCAAACTCAACATTGATAGAAGCTACAAAATGCTTCTGAAAGAACTTAGTTTAATATATTTGGTTCGAAATTTTTTTTTCCGTTTTAGGTCACACCTGGCAATGCTCAGGGTTACTCCTGGTTCTGCACTCAGGAATTACTCCTAACGATGCTCAGGGGACCATATGGGATGCCAGGGACCAAACCCAGGTCGGTCGCGTGCAAGGCAAACGCCCTACCCGCTGGACTATCGCTCTGGCCCATGGACTGAAATTTATGTTGGATTTTTTAAAATTTTATTTCAATAATGTGATTTAGAAAAACTTTTTATTAGAGAGTTGTTTCAGGTATTCGATATTCCAAATCTAGTTTACAAACAATGTGCCTTTACCACCCCAATGGCCCTAGTCTCCCACTCATCTCCCAAGCCAGGCACAATTTAATCATTTTCATTGTTCATTACAAGATATATCTCACATAACTGTTGCTAAATTCATTGAATGAGGATCTAATGCGCTACTAAGTTCGAGTTTGACCTTTAGACTTATTGTTTTCATTTACATATTTATTTTTATTTTATGGCAAGCAATAGTCAAAACTAATGGTAAATTTCCCATGTGAAACTGATTAGCTAACAAAGCTCTAATATTAAAAATCAAAGAATGTCATTCATTTTCAAAGATAATCTTACAGAAAAAGCAAGGTGTTCAAAGGATGGGAGTGATAGAACAGCAGGTAGGTTGTTTGCCTTGCACACTGCTGACCCCGGTTTATCCCCAGCATCCCCTATGGAACACAAGCACTGCCAGGCTTAATTCCTGAGTCAAGAATCAGGAGAACCTCCTGAGCATCACTGGGTGTGACCGAAAAAGGAAAAAAAAAAAGAAAAAAAGTGTTCCCCTTTCATTTTCTTGAGATATTTTTACTGTGATTATTAAGTTTAATTCATAAAAACTGGAGGGTATTTGGATACAAATGTTTAAAATGATTTTTCAAATTCAAATATAGTCTTTTTTGTACATATAAAATATAATAAGATGAGGTATTTTGACAGTGTCAAAACACAGGCTTTTTGAGGGCAGAGATTTCTGGAATGGAAGCATGCAGTTGGATAATGCACATCACGCTCAGAATCTTACCATATGATATACCTTTTGATTCACCAAACTCATCATTGATAGAAGCTACAAAAATGCTTCTGAAAGAATTGTTTTCCTGATAAAAAGTTATGATTCCCTTTAAACCATACTTCTATAGAATGCCAAATACGAATGACTGTGCTGTAAAAGACCTCAAGAATTTTGATGGACTTCACAGTACATACCAACTTCTTTAATGTCTGTTGTTTCTTCCACCTAAAAAAAAGAAGCAGTGTAAGAATCAGACCCCAAAGTGCATCCTTTTCCTAGGTCATCTGTCATTTAGTATCATTCAGAAGCCAGACAGCGATGAGGCAAAGGCGTCAAAAATAGAAGAGGGAAACCATGACAGTGGAAAGGTCTTTCACAGTGAACCGTCTCCCCAGTCCAAAGAGCCAACACAGCCCGCCATCAGAGACGGTGTCCCAGGCCCACCAGGAAGAATCCCTGAGTGCGGGGCAGGAATAAGAACTAAAAACCACTGGGTTTGCTGCTCACCCAAACAAACAAACAAAACTGGAAGAACAGCCAAAATAGTGGGGGGCCCCTCCCACACTGTCTAGAAACATTTGAGTCTTGGTAGAGCATAATGTCCTTTGGAATAATACTAGAAATAGATGAACTTGAGAAGCATCTTCTAAAATAGATACTCAACAGCTACACAAATGTCATTGACATATTATCGGTACAATAAATGGCAATAACTCATTTGAATGTGTTTCAAAGAAACCCAAAAAACAACCTTTGTAACTTCACAGTGATGGAGGGATACTTACAATTGGTGGCATGATGTTGTTTTCCATGCCGAGGTCCCAGGTTACTCTTCTCTTTTGTTTAAGAGAATCAGCTGTGAGAAAAAGAGGAATTGGAAATCTATCTGGTTCTGGCAGATCTCAGGATGACTGAGTGAGCTCCACTTGCCAGATCATTACAATGAATAATGCTAAATCTCTCTCCTGCAGCAATGATGGTGCAGTAGATTAACACTCAAATTCCTATTAGCTTACATGTCAATGGTTTATGTTCCTAAGGTCTATAACAAGAACCATACATGACTGTGATGGAAGATGTGGATGGGATTCCCGATTCTCACTGTCTTTACCAGTTGATTCATAATGATCATCCTTCATCAGAATCTCCCACACGGTGCGGCCACGTCACTGATCTATGATGGCCCACAAGAGTGCAGGTATTTGTGGTTGGTCACATGACCTGTTAATGTCTGTACACAGGCGTGCATGTTCCTACTCTGGTTGTGTGTGCTTTGAGAGGATGCTCTAATGAAGGACACTCTTGTGTGCCTGTAGGCTCACATACTTCAAAGATGAGAATAAGTGTTACACATTCCCTTCACAGTGACTAACTCCCATCATGTTGTGATAGTGCAGGTTACTAGTCCCGACCATTAACCTTGTTTGAGACCATTAACCAGGCTCCTTAAGTCCTCTTCATCTTTTTGCAAACCAGAACATGAACCACTCATGTGATCATGGTACACTCAGGAGTGGAGGATAACGAAACTGTCAGGGATAAGCCAAGGAAAGGGGGAACCATGAATGTAGAATGTGCAGAATGGGCTTTCATTTGTCATGCTGTTATAGGGTACGGCGACACTGTGATGTGACTCCAATCGGGGCATGACCTTTGGAAAGCAGACCAGTGCTGTGTCTCTTGACTTGTCTCTTTTGCCCTGGAAATGCCTGCCCTCATCATTTGCTCCTTCTTGTAATTCAGAACCATAAAGACACGATTCCATAGGCCTGGCTGTTACGTAGATATAGACATGATAACTCTCATTCACAAGTTTATGAACCTCTAAGCAAACACGTTTCTTTCAAGAAAGGTAATATAAGGATATACTTTTCACTGAGAAATCAATATCTTCTCCATGTGCCAAAATGTCATTGCCACAGGATCCAATGACTTGACTCAGGTACTGAAGTGAAGCAGATTAAAAGCCCTACCGTTCTACCTCAGCAAAGAAGTGACTCCAAAACACTTACATTTTTTCAAGGCTGACTTGATCTGCAATAAGAGAAAACACTATAAATGTCAGAGAATGTTGTGCCCTGTACCTATGGTCCTCTTGGTGACAATAAACTCATATACGTTTAAAAGGTTCAATCAATTAGGAGTGAACACTTTCAATCAGTCGAGTCAACCTAATCCCAATCAACTGAGAGTGAGGTATGAGGTTTTCTGGGAGAATCTTTTGTCAAAACCAGTGAGCTGATGACAAATTTCTGAGAGATGGAGCCAGTAAGTTGTTACATGCTCCAACATAAAACAAGTTAATGAATTCTGTCATCTCTTTCCTCTACCCATGGATTCGACAACAAAAATCTGAAACCAACAACATATGTCTATTGAACTGAAAAACTTACTTACTCCCGGTGTCAGACTCTGCCTCAGAAGATATAGCAACTGTAGAGGTGGAAGGAGTTTCTGCAGAAGAAGGCTGTGCATCTGCGCGTTCTTTGAAAGAAAAATAGCAAGCTCTTAAAGACCCTTACAAAGATTCTGCTAAGAGATGCTGTTAGTGAAAACCAGATGTTTTCTCTTATCCTTTTCTTGATGAAAATTATTTATTCATTCGCTGTTTTCTATTATTTTGCCACACATACTACTTAGTTTCATTGTCATTTTATATTTATTTTATTATATCACTGTGAGATATACAATTACAAAGCTTTTCATGATTGGGTTTCAATCAAACAGTCTTCTAGCACCCATCCCTCCACCAGTGCCCATTTCCAACCACAAATTTCCCCAGATTCCCTCCCCTCCCCCATCCTTTCTCAATGGCAGGCTCTTCTATCTCTCTCTTTCTCTCTCTCTTCTTTGCTACAGTGTGGCATGCAACATGTATATTTAGTGGTTATCATCTTTGCCTATGTTCAATGCTCAGTTCTAGTCTGGTATTACCAGTTCTAACAATGATTAGCACATTGTCACCTTCTCTATCTTAGCTAACTGCTGACCGCCAACACTTGTGGTAGATTCCAATCATCGACAAATCCTCCTGCCCTGATTCGCCTGGCTTTACTATTATTTTTTGTATACTGCTAATGTATGCAGTCATTCTATATCTGTTTATCTTCTGACTCATTTCACTCAGCATGTTACTCTCCATGTGCATCCATTTATAAGCAAATTTCATAACTTCTTTTTTTTCTAAGAGCTGCATAGTATTCCCTTGTGCAGATATACCATAATTTCTTTATTTAGTCCTTTGTTCTTGGACAATCGGTTGTTTCCTTATTCTAGCTATTGTGAGTAGTGCTGCAATGAACTTAGAGGTGCAGTTGGTTTTTCTGTTGTCTGTTTTTTGTTTATTGCTTTTTGCTTTTATAGTATACAATCTTAAAAGTGTTTTATTGGAATAATTCTTAAACCTCATACAAGTAAATAAAAAAAAGAAATGTAAATGAACATTATATCAGACCGATAAAACTAGTCTCCAGAGATCTTTGGGTGTTAGAATGGATTTTAAAATTTATCATGATCGAATTATAAAGTAAATGAAAACTGGCAGGGTTAAATATGAGGTTGATGAGACAAGGCAGGAATGGTCTTTGGATGGATATTCATGACTAGGGGCAAGCAAGTTCAGGTTCACCTCTAGGGCTAGAGGATTTTTTTTCCTCTGTTATTCCTTTCTTTTAAATTATAATTTTTTATTTCTGGATCAAACCTGGCAGTGCTCGGGGTTACTCCTGGCTCTACACTCAGGATTTACTCCTGGTGGTGCTCGGGGGACCATATGGGTTGCCCGGGAATCGAAACTAGGTCGGCTGCATGCAAGGCAAATGACCTACCCGCAGAGCTATAATTCCCGTCCCTGTTATCTCTTTCAGTGTTTTCCCAGTACCAGGCATTTTATCTTGTCTTGAAACACAAAGACAAAAAAAAAAAACCCAAAGTATTAACCCATTATTTTTTTTTGTTTGTTTTTATTTTATAATATTTTTAAAAGTATTTTTTATTATACGGCAGAGCCTGGCAAGCTACCCATGTCATATTCAATATGCGATATAGGTAAAATAATAGACCTCAATCCCATGACGGGAACAAACGGTTTGAGGCTCTTCATGTTCCTGAGCAAGCAGATGCTACACACTACTAGCATGTGACAGGGATGAATGAGACATTACTGGTGCCTGCTTGAGCAAACTGATAGACAACGGGAAGACAAGTGATACAAGTGATTTTTATTGTACCACCATAACATATACAATTACAAAGACGTTCATGTTTGGTTTTCAGTCATACAGTATTCTACATCCCCACATCAGTGCCCATTCCCCACCACCAAAGTCTCCAATTCCCTCCTCCCTCCTCCAGCCTGGCTCTATGAGAGACATATAACCTCTTTCCTCTCTCTCTCACTCTCTCTTTCTCTCTTCCTTATCTTACACATTGTGGCTTGCAATACATACATTTAGAGGTTATCATGTATCGCCCTTTGCCTTCATTCAATGTTCAGTTCAAGATAGTATCATTTCCAATGATTGATTATTAGCACTGTTCCCTTCTCTATTTTACCTAACCTCTGACTCCCACACACTTGCAGTTGATCCCACTCATTAACAAGACCTCCTGGTCCATGTTAAGCCTGACTTGGATATTGGTACCATCACTTGTATCACTTGTCTTCCCGTTGCTCATGATTTGCTGGAGCGGGCACCAGTAACATCTCCATAAGTCCTGTCACATGCTAGTGTAGCCCAAGGGCACCTGCTCGCTCCAGGAAAATAAAGAGCTTCAAACCATTCCATCAGGTTATGGGAATGAGGTCTATAATTGTTCCTGGTATTTGGCATGTCAATGATGACACGAGTAGCTTGCCAGACTCTACAGTGCGGGTGGGATCCTCTTGTAGTCACCTCTAATCTTGAGCATTTATTGATGAACAGCATAGCCACTCTGTGACCACACAAGCCAGGCTGTTATCAGCTCTTCTGCTTGGTGGAGCTCTGACGAGAGGGGAGTCCAAATGTGGGAAATGATGGTTCCCATGGTGTGGTGGTTCCTCTGGATTTTGTGAGGTTCTGTAGGGTGGCTGGCCAGGGCTAGAACCCACCTTCCCTCCCAGGCGCGTCGTGATCAGCTGGGCACAGGGAGAGCCGGGAGCAGCTCTGCCCTAGTATGTGAATCTCTGGATAAGCATTCCTATGCTGGGCTTGAAATAGACTGCTGCAAAAAGATACACATGAGAATTCTACCAAACCTTTACGGAGGACCAACTACCAGTCCTTTTCAAGTTCTTCCAGGAAATATAAGAAACAGAAACACCCCCAAACAGCTTCTACAAGGCACATATCACCCTGATACCCAAACCAGGGAGAGACAACACAAAGAAAGAAAACTACAGACCAATGTCCCTG
This sequence comes from Cryptotis parvus, assembly GCA_021461705.1. Lineage (NCBI taxonomy): Eukaryota > Metazoa > Chordata > Mammalia > Eulipotyphla > Soricidae > Cryptotis > Cryptotis parvus. Next base: position 25,454 of record JAJIBD010000520.1, read on the forward strand.
ATGAACACAGATGCTACAATAAAAATACTAGCAAACAGAATCCAAAGACTCATCAAAAAGATTATACATCATGACCAAGTAGGATTCAACCCGCGAATGCAAGGGTGGTTCAACATTCAGAAGTCAATCAACATAATACATCAAATCAATAAGAAAAAAATAAAAACCATATGATCATCAATAGATGCAGAGAAAGCATTTGACAACATCCAACATCTGTTCATGACTAAATCCCTCCAGAAAATGGGAGCTGAAGGAACCTTCCTCAATATAGTCAAAGCCATCTATCAAAAGCCCACAGGGAGCATCATTCTCAATGGGGAATTGCAAATCAAACAATTCAACATCAATGTGGATAGTCCTCATTCACTGCTGGATGGAATGTCGACTGACCCAACCTGAAGAGAAAGGCTCTGGTGATACAATGTTAACCATTATGCCAACTATATGCAGGCTGATAGATCATGCTGTGATGCACAGGTTGGGTTTTGTGGCACTCATCTAGTTCTGGAGATATATACAGGTTTTCAGAACCACTTGTTCCTATGGATGCTGTGGTCAGATCACATGAGTAAGCCACTAGTGTTGTTCAGATTGAGTATTGTTCAGTCTCAGATCTGATGTCTGAGCTCAAATTTGAAAATGGGCCACTGGGGCCGGAGCGACAGTCCAGCGAGTAGGCGTTTGCCTTGCACCGCGCCGGCCCATGTCGGCCTGGGTTTGATCCCCGGCATCTCATATGGTCCCTTGAGCACCGCCAGGAGTAATTCCTGAGTGCAGAGCCAGGAGAGCATTGCCGGGTGTGACCGCCCCCAAAAAAAAAAAAAAAAGAAAATGGGCCACTTCTGCAACTACAAAGTGTTGAGGATTCAAGTTAATTCCAGCATCCGTGGACAAAGAGAAAGGAGGTAAGTTAGGTTTTACCAGAGAGGAGACTCACCGCAGCATACGCATTCCCCTCTGACTCACATCGATGATTCTATGATGCTGACCAGATTCTCAGCCATAAAATACAAGAGAATGGTTGCAAGTGAATTCAAATAACAGAATAGATGACATCAGACTGCTCTGAAATTAAATAGCAAGCAACCTAAGGAGAAGGCAGAAAAAATCCCGGAATATCCATGGAGAAACCAATGTGCAATTTCTGTAATAAACCAATGTACATGCCCACCGGTAGACGAATGTCCAAATACAGATGATTGGATGAATAAATTCTAGCACTTTGCACTATGCAACATTAATTCTCTGTAAGAGAAAGTGGAGTCAGGAACCTGCTGCTATGCGATGGAACTGGATAGTATCATAATAAGTGAGGAAGAAAGGAAGGGACAGGGGCCAGGGAGATGTTCCAGTGGGTGTCACTCCCTGAACACTGCCGGGAGGAATTCCTGAGTACAGAGACAGGAGTATCCCCTGGGCAAAGCATGGTGTGGTGCGACAACATAGAGTCACTCCCACCCCCTGACTAAAATGGATCCAGAGACAGACACAATGTTCCCACTCATCTACAGAATTTAAAGAATCAATGTTAGGGAATAATGAATATCCAGGCTTCTTCGCCTTCCCGGCTGTCAAACGGCCGCGGGAACGCCTGGCGTTCTACCTGGAAGGGAGACCACTCGGAGAGCGCTGCCTGGCAGCTCGGAAATCGGCTGGAACTGGAAGGAAGAGATTGCAGGCTCTCAGAATATTCTGCAGCCTACATGGATCCGGTTCGCCCAAGGAGCCGGTGAGAGTGTTAATTCAGAACTCCGCCGGGACCCTAGCGACCTCCCCATCACAGCCACTTGACAACCTGTTTGTGGTTGAAGACAAACTGCACCCAGTGTCCAAGTCTGCAGCAGATGGAGAGCGAACCAGGCCCTCGCTTGGGCGTGGCAGGGGTGATGGGCGTGTGAGCGGGAAGAGCGTGCGGGCCAGGGCGCCGCCCATGCTGCCCTGCTTCCAGCTGCTGCGCATCGGGGCGGCAAGGGCGGCGACCTCTACACGTTCCACCCGCCGCACGGAGCGGGCTGCACCTACCGCCTGGGCCGCAGGGCCGACCTGTGTGATGTGGCCCTGGTGCCCCAGCGCGAGCCCGGCCTCATCTCCGGAGTCCACGCAGAGCTGCACGCTGAGCGCAGGGGTGATGACTGGAGGGTCAGCGTGGAGGACCGCAGCAGCCACGGGACGATGGTCAACAATGTCCGACTCCCAAGGGGACAGAGGCTGCAGTTGAGTGATGGTGACCTCCTGACCTTTGGCCCTGAAGGTTCCCCGGAAGCAGTCCCTCAGAGTTTTACTTCATGTTTCAGCAAGTTCGAGTCAAACCTCAAGATTTTGCTGCCATTACCATTCCACGGTCTAGGGGAGAAGAGAGGGCCAGAGCTGGTTTCCAGCCCTGGCTGCTTGGTCCCCTCAGCACCTTCTCACCTGCCCCCAGAGCCACACCGATCCTCAATTCCATCGGCAGCCTCAGCAAGCTGAGCGCCCAGCCCCTCACCTTCTCCCGAGGAGGGGCCAAGTCGCAGGGCAAGCCTCCGCCCACTCTCCCCCCCACCACGTAGGGGCGTCTCCATCTGCCCCGCTGCCGAGGAACCGGAGGAAGTCAGCTCACCGAGTGCTGGCAGAACTGGATGATGAGAAAGAGCCTCCTGCCACGCCCTCACTAGTCCTGGTAGAGCCCAGGAAAAAACTCCGAATAGAAAAGGTCACCCTGACACCCAGCGGGAGGCAATGACTAGAGGAAGGGCCCACTGCTGTGGGTATGGTGGAGGTCCTCATGGCCAAGGGCAGGAGACATGGTTCCTGCAGATACTGCTGCCTTGAGAGCTGGAAATCCCCATGTTACAAGCCTAACTGTCAGACCCGAAGATCAGAGCACCCGAAGAGCACACTGAGAAGATGAAAGCCCCCAGGAACAAGCAAGGGCTCATGTTCTAAATCTTACAGAGACATAACCAGAAAGTCTGACTTTGTGGCTAGCCCTGCTTCTGGCCATGCCTCAGACTGGCTGTTTCAGAGCTTTACTTGTTTTCAAATAAAGATTAAGCAGCTTCAAAAATAAATAAATAAATAAATAAATAAATAAATAAATAAATAAATAAATAAATAGATATCCAAAGGAAAAACAGCTAAGAGTTTGTTGTCAGTAGAAAGCTTATCACATGAGGCAGAAATTGATGGGCGAGAGGGACATTGAGCAATGGTGGACAGAGGCAGATGCTGGGGTGGGGTATGTGGTGCTAGGATATTTCATGTATGAAACAAATCCTGATGACAAGTATGCAAACTACCATGAATTAAATTGAAATTTTTAAATAATACACTATATGAAATCTGTATGATAACTATGCAAAACTATGGAACCCATGAACTCTGAAAAATTATGATAGCTAAAAATCACTATCATAAATCTAGGAATATATAGGAATGCTAAAAAACAATTGGACTTACGACATCTAAGACACAAACTAACTAAAGCTTCACAAGGTAACTAGATAATCTGAATAAGGCCCTATCAATACAATGAATGCAAATAACAATTACTTAGTGTACACCCCCAAATCATTACATGCCCAGGTGATTTCACCTGAAGTCACCACCAAATTCTATAAAGCAAAACATAATCTTAACACATAACCTAACTAGCTCATATGTACTTAGTGGAGTTGGATAAATATGATTACAAGAAATGGCTCAAGATTCTTATTACTGCTTTATTAGTACTCACTGAACAGTCAATGGCTTATAACTTTCAAAGGGTAATTAAACATGTTTTGAAAGCACAAAATAAACTAATATCCTCTCAAAATGAAATTGAGCCCTCTGGATAAAACAGTCATTGACTAAGGTTAAATATATGTGATTAAGGAGATATGTGATTGCCAACTTGGGGAAGATTAGATGAGGTGAATCAGGCAACAAATTTAAGACAGTCAAATGAAGAACATATGACAATACACAATTAATTCTTACTACCATGCCAGAGGGTGACCAGAGGGGTACACAATCGCCAGAGGAGAGCTGCATTGAAAAATGGGAGCAGCAGCTGGGGGTTCGCTCTGGTTCTTACAGCTTTCCTTAGAGGTTTTTTTTGCTATTTTGATTGGCTGTTACATTCATCAGGAGTGAAGGCGGGTTTTAGCCCTGGCCCACCATCCAAGCAGAGCCTCGCAAGAACCTCGACACCATGAAGGCCACCATTTTCCACATCTGGACTCCACAGCTTGTCAAAGCTCCACCCAGCAGAAAAGCTGATCCTTCCCTGTTCATGCGGCCTCTTTGTAGCCACACAGCTCATCAATACATGCATGAGATGAGAGGCTACTACAAGAGTATCCCACCCGCACAGCAGTCTGGCAAGCTACCTGTGGCATATTTTGATATGCCAAAACCGGTAACAAGGAATGGTTTGAGGCTCTTCATGTTCCTGGACCGAGCAGTTGCCCTTGGGCTACACTAGCATGTGACAGGATGTATGGAGATGTTATTGGTGCCCGCTCGAGCAATTCGATGAACAACGGGAAGACTACAAGTGACTACCATACAGTGCATAAAATTAATATTTCCACAATGGAGATATTAATTATATAATAATTTTATATATAGTTTTAATCTCTGCCAAATATATCACAGGATTTGTGTGCAGGACATATTTGTTAATATAGGAATGTTCTCTATAGCTCCACTGTTAATGGAATATCTGTCTTAATCTCATTGTTAGTTTTACAAAGAGCATGTGGCCTATCCCACACATCAGAAGAAAGCAGTATTTTCTGCTGATGTTTAACAGAGGCTGATTTCAAACCTGAACTTCTTATAATCAACCATTCACAGTGACCAAATTTGAGAAATAGTTGCATTTTTTATATCTCTTGTCAACTGGTTTTAAACAAGTCAAAGAATTTTTTCACGTATTCCAAAAAAGGTTCTCTAATTTTGTATCTCTGCTGAACGATGGGAGTCTAAATGCATCAAAACAACTCTTGGATAGTTAAATAATGAAAATTTGCATACCTGCTACCGAATGGATTTTTTGCTCAAAATCGCCTTTAAAGACATTGCTCCAAATAAGCTTTTCTAGAGAAAGTGTTGTCTCGGATTCTGATTCCATGCTGATTATTTCGACTGAAGTGCATTCCAGTAAAAAAAGAAAAAAATTGCCTCATAATCTTAGAATATCACAGAAAATATACTAGTGATTTGTTCATGCATGAAAGTTTTATTCTTTTAACAGGAACAGTACTTCTTTTTGTGACATTTGAAAGTAAATGGAGAATATTTTAGTTAGGAATAGAAGTTACATTCAGAATGACAAATTTTATCTAAGGTGAATTGTGTACAATTTCGTAAATGTTCCAAGGCATAGAAAAAGATCTTAAAAAAAAACTACTTGTTCAAAACAACTTCTTCCTTTAAGAAAAATATAATCCTGAAACTGATTTCCATCCTAGACTGTCCTTAAGGACCTATACGGTTACAATTTCATGAAGGGGATACAGGTTAAAGGACCTTAGCACAAAGTGTGGGGAAGGCCCATAGATGATTGTGTGTTTAAGCATTTGCTTAGACATGGCACATAGGAAGGCTGAGAGCAAGGAGACGGAGTCTGCAGGAGACTTTGAGCCAGAGATGAGTCCACCTTCCTACCCGTGTCTTCCCTGTGTGTTAAGTCCCTGTTTTAAGCGGTAGTTTGTCTTATGCAAAGCAGTGTGGTGGACCCTGGGAGATCCACACAAGAGCCTCCTGAGTAGCTTCACATCATCAGTTGACTTTCATAGAGCCTTCTAGATGATCTCTCAATGGTACCAGGGTCTGTTTGCTTCCCAAAGAGACTCAGGACGGAGGACATTGCAAAACAAGGGTCACATGAGATTCCTGTCATGTGAGTGGTCCCTCCACAATACAGCCATCCTGATGATGTTCACAGTGTTTTAGATCTACCTTGTTACTCACCTGATACATACATGACACAGGATGTTGAGGTATGGATGTGAGTACCCTGGCATAATAGGAATTTCTCGTTGTTTTCTCTATGAAGTTAGTTCAATTTGTGAGATGGAGTCAATAAATCATTCAAATTCTCCCATTGGGGCCGGAACCATAGCGCAGCAGGTAGGGCATTTGCCTTGCACGCGGCTGACCTGGGTTCGATCCCCAACATCCCATATGGTCCCCGAGCACTACCAGGAGTCACTGCTGAGTGAAGAGCCAGGAGTATCCTGAGCATCACTGGGTGTGACCCAAAATAAAAAAAAAATTTCTCCCGCACTTTCGTGTGCATGGAGAAGTCATTTCAGAGCAAAGATACCAGGATCAATGTTCTGGACGTACCACTAGGCAGAAGAAACAACTCACTCATTTAATTTCCTCCTATGATAGAATACCATAGAAAATAGAAGAATAATATTTCACAATTGACTATTATGCTATTACCAAAGAATTGCTGCTTTTTTTTTTGAGAATATGAAAGCACCTGGAGACAATTCTGGTGGAAAATACCAGTTATACTCAGACAACTCTGTCTGAGGTTGATTTTATGTGATCACTTAGATTTCCAACTGACAAAAACAGCTCTTAATATGCTGGTTCTTTACCTGCTAGAATGATAACACAAAAGCATGCTCAAACCTTGAGTCTTCAGTTATTCAAATACGTAATTTCTGAAGTTGCCTTACCACATAGGGCTCAATCATTGAAGGACCAGTACTGTTATCGTTTCCTGAAGGGGATCCATGATAAGTGACCTGATCACAATAGTGGGGACAAAGCTCTGCTCCCTGCTCTTATCCCACCAGATTCAGGGTGATTCCAGGAACTAAAGCCAACCAGTGGTTCCAGATGATTTCTCTACACTGAATGCTCACATTCTGAGTGATTCCGAAATACTTACAAATCTCTTCAGATGACACCTGCAATTACAGAGAGAAAAAAAACAACAGCAATAAGGTTGTTCTCTGAGAAAGAACACTCTTTCTCACAAAATGGATGTCTAAACCTCCTTGTGCTTGGAATATTGATAAAAGTTTATCAATTCAATGTAAATGTGGTCTACTTCAGAAAAGGGTTCCTAGAACACAGAAAATATCTGCTATTTCCAATTATGATTTCCCTCATGTGTATCAGTGGGCTACATTCTCTTTCATTTTCCCAAAAACATCCAATATTTCTAATATACAGATTATTTTTGTATAGAGCATTTTTTCTATCTTCACTGTTTAAAATTATTCTAAAAAGCAATATCTTTGTCTCAAAGAAAGTTGACTTACATATTCTGATGATGAATCGTCTGAGACGATGTCCGTACCGGAGACCGTGTCCTCGTCTTCCTCAACACCATCTTGCAGCATACAGAGTGAGAGTTAGGAGAGTGAGCAGCTGCTTAGGAATAACTTAGGGAGCTACTCTGGGTGTAGAAAGAACTAGAGCAGACGTGATGGGGTTACAGACACATGTTGGGTTGCAGACACACAGTACCACGTTGGAAGAAATAAAGGAAACATTGAAATGGCCACATTGTGTTTTAGAGAAATGCAATCAAACAACATAAATTATCACAGTACAGCTGAGTAAGTGTCCCTTATAGGTAGAGGTTCTCTATTGTTCTGCGCTTGGTTGCTGCATACATTGAGGACTTGATTCAATTCTAAAACCAAGTGAAATTCAGGCATTCACAAGCTATGTTTTTAAAATTGTTGAGCAAGAATCTCTAAAATGAGCTGACTAGACTGAGTGCAGTATGAAAGTCAGCATCAAAACTATAGAAGATGGGATTGCCCACCTCAAAAAAAAAATCTAGAGAAGATGAGAGCCAGAGCGACAGCACAGCGGGTAGGGTGTTTGCCTTGCACACAAAAGACCCAAGTTCGATCCCTGGGTTAGCATATGGCCCCCTCGAGTGCTGCCCGGAGTAATTCCTGAGAGCAGAGGCAGGAACAACCCCTGAGCATTGCTGGGTGTGACCCAAAAAGCAAACAACCAAGAAAAATAAACAAACAGACAAAAAACAACAAAACACTAGAGAAGGCAAAGTTACAACAGGGAAGCTTCTTCTGGGGAGTGCTGACCTACTCATCGTAACCACAAAGATGCTCTCCTCATTCTGAAACTCATCAGTTCAACAGATAACTCTAAGTTCTTAACTGCACTACATAATATGTTCCCATATGTTTATCCCAATGATAGCCCTGGATAGCTGCAGGATATGCGATGGACAGGTCATTTCATGTCTTAAATAGTTACTGTGAGTGGAGTTGTCGGCACATGATATTTCAACACCAAAATCATCACCAGTGTCAACATCCTCCCCCAGTGTTTGTATACTCAGCCCCCACCATCCTCCTGCCACCTGAGAGGCATTACAAGGTTTGGAGGTTGCAGCTTAGATCTCATGATTTTGTTGTTTCTGACTCTGTGCTTTGGATATATCAGCTGTGCCACTCTGCTCCATCATCAGGAGAAACAAACCCATGACCCCAGTCCCCACACTGAAAGGAAAGAATACTTGGTTCTAAATAAATACAAATTGTGAAAACTACCTTTATAAAACATCAGGGGGGAAACTAGGAGAGAAATATCTATATATCACAATTTGAAAGGCAAAAGACAAATTAAGGAGATTATTTCTAAAAAGAGGAGGAAAATAGCTACAACATCGATACCATCTTTGAGAACCTACCTCCTTTTAAACAAGAGCAGCATTTCCCCATTTTGAAAAACTAAAGTAAGTCAGATAAATTAGTCGCAACACTAACTCAAACTGACTGTATGCCAGAAGCTCACTGTGTCACAGCTAGTTAGCTGGGATGTGAGCTGTTATTATTACTTCATAGACATCCTATGGCATCATGGAAAGACCAGATTTCTTTGGTACATATGGTCTGCCTTCAGCTATCCACAAAAGATTTACTTTCATGATCAAGAGTTTATCTTAAAGCCAATGAGCTGTTGCAAAAATTGAATCACAACCCACCTTTCTTTTATTTTTATGTTAAAAGAACATGTATTTTATTTTCTTCATTTCTTTATTTTTTTTGTTTCTTTTTTAATTTTTTAATTTTTTAAAAATTTTTTATTTTTACAATTACAAAGATATACAATTAAAAAGTTCATATTTGTGTTTTGGTCATACAGTGTTCCAACACCCATCCCGCCACCAGTGCCCATCTCCCACCACCAACGCCGCCGGTTCCCTACCCCCTCCCCCAGCCCTCCTCCATGGCAGGTTCTTTATTTCTTTCCCTTTCTCTCTCTTTCTCTTTCCCTTCCCTCCAAACTATGGATTACAGAATATACATTGAAGGGTTGTCATGTCTATCCTTTTGCCTCTATTTAATGCTCAGTTTTAGGTTGGCATTAGTACCCTCGACAATTATTAGCACACTGTTCCATCACGTTTGTGCTAATTTCCACCTTTGACAAGACCTCCTGATAAATGTTTCACTTGACCTTGGATATTGGTATCATAATATGTACATGTATATTTATGTTATGCAAATAAATGCAGTCATTCTGTATTTGTCTCTCTCCTTCTGGCTAATTTTGCTCAACAGGATCTTCTCCATGTCCATCCATTTATAGGCAAATTTTATAACTTCATTTTTCCTAACAGCTGCATAGTATTCCATTGTGTAGATGTACCAAAGCTTCTTTATCCAGTCATCGATTCTCGGGCACTCTGTACCACCATGAGATATACAATTAGAAAAGAATGCTGTACCTGATTGGATTATAGTCATACAGTATTCCAGCACTCATCCCTCCACTGTACTCATTTCCCAACACCAATTTCCTCAGGTGACCTCCCAAACCCCAGCCTGCCTCTATGGTAGGTACTTTTCTTCTCTCTCTCCCTCTCTCTCTCTCTCTCTCTCTCTCTCGCTGTCTTTCTACCTCTCTCCCTCCCTTTTGCTCATTATGGCTTTCAATACATAAAATGATGGGTCAGCATATATATCATCGTACCTACTTTCAATGCTCCGGTAAGTCTGGCGTTACCACGTCCAACAATTATTGACAAACTTGTCCCTTCTCTATGTTACCTAACATCTGACCTCCACACTCTTGTGATAGATTCCAAACATTAACAAGTCCATGTTTTTTCTGGCCTTGGACATTAATTTCATACTATTTTTATATCACACAAATGAATGTATTCTATATCTGTCCTTTTCCTTCTCACTAATCTCACTCAGCTTGATACTCTCCTTGTCTATAGACTTATAGGCAGATTTCATAACTTCATTTTTTCCGAACAGCTACATAGTATTCCATTGTGTAGATGTACCATGTTTTTTATCCAAATGTTTGTTCTCGGCACTCAGGTTATTTTCATATTTGGCTATTGTGAATTTCAAACTGTTGAAATTTACATAGAGGAATAAATGCTGCAGAATGGCTAAAACAATCCTTGGAATAAATAATATTAGGGGTTTCTCCTTCCCCAACTTCAAGCTACACTAGAAAGACATAGTTGTCAAAAAAATAGTGTGGGACTAGATTCAGGATAGATGCTGATACCAATGAAACAGACTTGAAAGCCCATAGGCAGACTCTCAGGTATTCGAATAGTACAATTTTAACAACAGATCAAAGAGGATGAAGTGGAGCAACTAAAGACTATCCAACAAATGCTTGTTGGGACATCGCATAATGAAAAAAGTCACTCAGTTCCCCATTTTAAAACCATGCACAGAAGCCAAATCAAAATTAATGTCTTCATTATTAGATCCAAATCCGTAATAAAATTTATCGAAGACAACATAGGAAGAACACTTTGTGACTTTTACTCTATGGTGTCATGAAGAACCGGAAGCCATAAGCCAAGCGTGTGGAAGCAAACATAAAGAAATGGGAGTACATCAAGCTGAGAAGTTTCTGCACCACCCATTAAATAATGACCAGGAAAGACACCCCACACACCTGGAGAAATTATCTGCATACAATTGATTTAGATGACAGAGGAGTAATGTTTATTTTATATAAAATAACTGCCAGAACTTGAGAAAATAACCAACCCCATAAAAAATTGGTAGGAGATGAGCAAAACTGTCCTCACAAAAGATCATCAAAAGGTATATGAAGAAATACCTGTATCACTTATCATTAGGGCAATTCAAATCAAAACAGCAATTAGGTATTGTTGTGGATTGGGGGGTAAAGAGTCCTCATTCACTGCTGGAGGACATGTCTACTGGCCCAAACTTTTGAAGAACATATACTCGTTTGAGTACATCGATGAACAATGGGAAGACAAGTGACACAAGCGATGGACACAGCTCCACACATTTGGAATTAAATTCATATAAACTTGACCCAATAATTAGACTTTTTGCCATTTACTCCAAAGGCCCAAGCCCTCTATCCAGAAAAGATGTTTTTGCTCCATGTTTATTACAGCAGTTTTCCCAATAGCACATACGTGGAAAACCTTGAATATTCAACAACAGTGTCTGGATAAAAAAGGCTAAGATACATTAGATATAATCCTACACCACTGAGCTTCAAGAAAATAGGAAATCATGCAATGTTGCACTATGATAGAAGTATCGGGACCACACAAAATGATCCCCATCATATGAGGGTTTTAAGAAAACAGCAAATACTCAAAGGCACTAGAAACTGATAATTGGTGTTGAGTAAGAAGCCCACACGGGTGGGGTGTGGGCAGGACAAGGGTGTGTGTGTGTGTGTGTGTGTGTGTGTGTGTGTGTGTGTGTGTCTGTGTCTGTGTCTGTGTCTGTGTGTCTGTGTTAGTCTGCATCTGTGTATGTCTGTGTAGCGGGAGGGGGGGACTATAATGTACCATTGGTGTGATGGTGGGGGGGAAGAGGACACACTGGCAGAGGTTGGTTCCAGAAGTTTGTAATTTTACTTATTCATGTATTCATTCATTCGTTCATTCATTTATTTTAATTGAATCGTATGATATGCACAATTACACAAAGTTGTTCATCATCAGCTTTCAATCTGGAAGCCTGCTTCAAGTGCTGGGGGAGAAGGCAGTTGGGATAGAGAAGGAACCATTATGACAATGATGAAAATTCTCAACAAAATGGGAGTGTAAGCACTTTCCTCTAAATAGGGGAAGTCATTTACCACATACCTATAGCAAGCATTCTATTCACTTGAGTAAAAAGAAAAGCTTTCCCTCTAAGATCAGGCACAATATAAATTTGTCCATTCTCAAATCTTGACTTGTGACATTAGCATCTAAAAGGGCCTAGGTGAGGTGCTGGGAGAAATTACCTGAGGGCATTTGACCCTGCTGGCTTCCCATAAAAGTGGGAGGTCTGAGTTGCAGGGGGATAAAGCTAGTCTGCTTCCTCTCTTGTACACTCTTTTTCGGGCTCTCTCTTTTTGGGGCTCACACTCTTCTTGGGTCGCTCTCCCCCTTTCCGCTGGAGCCTTGTCTTTGTCTCCTCTCTACAGGGCCTTAACACGTGGTGGCCACCATCTTGGCCTACACATGGCCGTAGTCCTAGCCGGGAATTCTAGGCACAGGGTTTTTCCTATTACTGATTTGTATGCTTGAACCAGTGATAAGTAAAATATTTTAAAACCTCTCAGGATTCCATCTGCTGGCAGCCGATCCCCTGGGGTAAAAGGGGTGTTAGAGTCCAGGAATCTTATCCCCTTCCAGAGACAGAGAATCACACAGGAATGCAATGAACAAAGCAGAGTTTATTGTGCTGGCTAGCCAGGGTCCAGTTCCCACATGGACTCTCAGGTCTGAACAGGCAGGAGGGACCTTGAGTCTTTTCAAAAGGCCCCTTATGAAGGCTTCTTCTGTCGATCAAAACAGGGCCCACACAGTACACAGCCAATTAGTTAGTAATATCTTACCTCTACCCTATCCACTTAAGGTATATTGCTTTTTAGCCTATGGGTGTGAGGTCACATGAGCAAGTAGGCAGGGCACATCCCTCACATACACGAGTCATCTCCCTTGACCTTTCCATGCAGGCGGGACATGGCCACCATGAGCCCATCCTGGCCTGGCACAACTCCCACGAGCAGTAGGTCAACTTCCTGGCCCTGCCCACCTTCCACAGCCATCTTCCTTTCGTCTACCATATTTTGGGTAGAGAGCATCAACACCTAGGGTGGGTGGAGAGATGGCCCTTACTGATCTATCTTAGGGGAAAAATCTGAGACAAACTACTATTCTTTTATTCCTTATCCTTTCAGGGACTCCCTGGCCCTGCTCCTGGATGTTGTGCGGGGTGTCGCAGTGTTTCCCCGCAGTGCACATGCAGGGAATTTTTAGGCGTGCAGTTACTCTGTGGGATTAGCGAGTGGCGGGTACAGGTCACGATGCCTTTGTCAAACTATAGGCTACACCTCCAAGAGTGAATCTTAATAGAAATCACAAACTTTGGTCCATAACGATGTGCCAGAATCAGTTTGAGGATTCTAGCAAATGAGGCACTCTGGGGCAGGGGGAACTAAACACCAGAGCATTTCTTAAAAACGGTCAAAGAAAGGCGCCTTTTGTCTCCAAAACATACCACATGAGGTTCATTCTCTCAATAGACAATGAGAGCACTCAGCGCATGCCATCTTTCAATAACCTTAAAAAAAGTCTGATACCTCTATATTAATTTTAACATGCACAGTGGCGGAGCGCACTTGTCAATGCCGTGGGTGTTACCATAAAATCTAGGATAGAGAAGTAAAGGAGATGAAGAGATTGTACAGGCTGTAGCATGAGGAGGCTGTACCTGGGAAAAGGGGAGTTAAGTGTTTATTGGGGAAAGTTTTCATGAGATAGTCAGAACATAGGAAGCAGAACAGTGGCAGATTTAAGCTAGAGCATAGTATGGATAAAGCCTGAAATATGACCATCTCTGTCTTGGAATGTATGGGACAGACTAAAAAAACAAAACAGTTAGGAGGGCAGGCCATGAGCAAACAGTGATAAGGTCTAATTTCCTCAAACATATGTTCTTTGGGGGCCTGAGTTGTAGTACAGCAGGTAGGGCATATGCATTTCATAGAGTCAACTGGGGTTTGATCCCTGGCACCCCATACGGTTCTTTGAGTCTGCCAGGTGTGATCCCTATGTGCAGAGCCAGAAGTAAGCCCTGGGAACTAAAGGGTGTGGCCTCCAAGTAAAAACAAACAAATACACACAGAAAAACCCACAAGTCTTCTTGTTGGCCACTGCTCTATGGCCAGCTACAGTGAAATTAAGCCTTCATATACTGAGAACTAATGAATATGTGGAAAAATGCAATTCATAGTTTACATTAAAAATAATCACTGTATCACTGTATCACTATCTTCCCGTAGATTATCGATTTGCTCAAGCGGGCACCAGTAACATCTCAAGACGCCCTGTCACATGCGAGATAGTCCAAGGCCATCAGCCCGCTCCAGGAACATAAAGAGCCTCAAACCATTCCATCAAATCATGGGAATTAGGTTTATAATTGTTACTGTTATTTGGCATGTCCAATACGACACGGGTAGCTTGCCAGGCTCTGCTGTGCGGGTGGGATCCTCTTGTAGTCACCTCAATACTCGAGCATTTATAAAATTAAAAATAAATGATCATAAAATAATTATGTTGCTCACTGAGCTTATTTAATTCTGATAATTAGTATGGGCCATAAGGATGATGATGTTATTCAGTTCCAAATAAAACAAAAGGTAAAAATTGGAGGAAGGAAGAAAAGCACACTGTGACCATATTGGTTATGCAACTACATGGCAGCATTCTGGCAGTTTCATTGACTCCTGGCAAAATATCGTTTACTATTCCTGAAGTTTCTTGGAGATAAAGAGTTTACAAGGTGCCAATGTGATTTTTTGGGGGGTAAGAAATGATGAATACGTGGCATATGCAAACTCTTCCTGAATGTAGAACATATGTGATATATGCAAACTCTTTCTGAATGTAGACTATGAAGTGAAATTTATTTTCCTGAAAGTAGTAAGAGGTACTCCTAGTCTTTACTCCATTTCTTCTTACTACACTCGAGAGGAGTTAATATCTAATCAATAATGCCTCGCATACTGGCTCTCCCTGTGACCAGCCGCTCATGAGGTGCCCGGGAGGGATGGTGGGTTCTAGCCCTGGCCCACCATCCCAGCAGAGCCTTGCAACAAGCCAGACGACCCCCCACTCCATGAGGGCCTCCATTTTCCACATCCGACTTCTCTCTCGTCAGACCTCCACCCAGCAGACCAGCCTATCAGCGCCCTGCTCATCGAAGTTCCACCCTGCAGCAGTCTTTCTTAAATCCGGCTCAGGTATGCCGGTCCAGAGACTCGCAGACATGGGGCAGAGCTGCTACTGGCTCTCCCTGTGACCAGCCGCTCGCGAGGTGCCCGGGAGGGATGGTGGGTTCTAGCCCTGGCCCACCACCCCAGCAGAGCCTCGCAACAAGCCAGATGACCCCCCACTCCATGAGGGCCTCCATTTTCCACATCCGACTTCTCTCTCGCCAGAACTCCACCCAGCAGACCAGCCTATCACAGCCCGGCTCGCGTGGCCTCACGCGGCCGCGCGGCTCATCAATAAATGCTGGACTTAGAGATGCCTACAAGAGTATGCTACCTGCACGGCAGAGCCTGGCAAGCTACCCATGTTGTATTTGATATATATGCCAAATACCAGTAGCAATTATAGACCTCATTTCGGAATGGATTGAGGCTCTTTATGTTCCTGGAGCAAGCAGATGCCTTGGGCTCTACTAGCATGAGACAGGACATATGGAGATGTTACTGGGGCCCGCTCGAGCAAATCGATGATTAACGGGAAGACAGTGATACAGACAGTGAATGCCTCGCATTGAAATATTCTAAAAGTATTAATAAAAACTAAATAACTAGATTTTATTTTTTTATTTGTGATTAGAGAAGTTAAAATTGTATACATTTGAAATCACACAAAATACCAAATTGTGAATGGCTTCATTAAATGTTATGCCTTAATAATCTTTAATAATAGTCAAAGTAATTGCATCAGGAAGATTTCTCTTTTCTTATTTCTAGCTTGGAGGTATTATAGCAGAAGTGAATATGAATGAACATTACAGTCATTACATTTTCAGCTTATCATGATGGAGCAGCTACATTCCTATTAATAAATCACACCAAGGATGAAGTTATTCATCACAAACAAGGGTATGAAGATGGCCACAAACAGGTCATCTCTTTAGGAGAATCAAAGTGATGAAGTTTTGAGTTTCATTAATGATCTATTGACAGTATAAATACAAATAATTTTTGTGTTTGTATAATACGAAAATATTTATATTTGAAAATATTCAAAAAATTCAAATATTTGTATTTGAAAAAAAATTGTAATTATGGGGACAGAAAAAAAGTGTTCTCGTATGTAGAATTAAACATTTTATTTTTATGTAAAATATAAAAAATATCGAAACATTTAGGGGTAAAGGGTAAAAGTAACTTTTTAAAAAATATTTTATTATGCCACCGTGAGATATACCATCACAAAGATGTTCATAAGATGTTCATGTTTGGGTTTCGGGTCATACAGTGTTCCAGCATCCATCCCTCCACCAGTGCCCGCTTCACACCACCAATGTCCCCGATTCCCCCCGCCCCTCCACTAGCCAGCCTCTATGGCAGGTACTCTTTCTCTTTCTCTCAATCTCTATCTCTTTTCCTTCCCTTCCACATTGTGGATTACAATACATACATTAAGAGGTTGTCATGTGTATCTTTTTGCGTGTATTTAATGCTCAGTTCTAGGTTGGTATTAGCACTTTAGACAATTATTAGCACACGTTCCATTCTCTGTCTTACCTAGACTCTGACTCCCACATGATTGTGATAATTTCCACCTTTGACAAGACCTCCTGATCCATGTTTCGGCTGATATTGGATATGGGTATTATAATATGTAACATATATATATATATATATATGTCATTCAAATAAATGCAATAAATGCAGTCATTCTATATTGGTCTTTTTCCTTCTGGCTAATTTTACTCAACATGATCCTCTGCATGTCCATCCATTTATAGGTGAATTTCATAACTTCACTTTTCCTAACAGCTGCATAGTATTCCATTACATAGATGTGCCAAAGTTTCTTTATCCAGTCATTAGTTCTCAGGCAGACTGGTTGTTTCCAGATTCTGGCTATTATGAATAGTGCTCTTATGAAAATAAAAGTGCAGATCGTGTTTCCTCTGTGTGTTTTTGGCTTCCCAGGGTATATTCCTAGGAGTGGTATGGCTGGATCAGATGGGAGCTCAATTTCTAGACTTTGGAGGACTGTCCATATTGTTTTCCAGAAAGGTTGTACCAGCCGACATTCCCACCAAGAATGGATGAGAGTCCCCCTTTTCCCCACATCCACGCCAGCACTTGTTGTTCTTCTTTTGGATATGCGCCGTTCTCTTTGGGGTAAAATGATATTTCATTGTTGTTTTGATTTGCATCTCTCTGATGAATAATGATGATCAGCATTTTTTCATATGTCTTTTGGCCATTCAAATTTCTTCCTTGTTGAAATTTCTGTTCATTTCTTCTCGCCATTTTTTTGACGGGTTTGGTTGTTTTCTTCTCGTAAAGTTCCACCAGTGCCTGATATATCCTGGATATTAACCCCTTATCAGATGGGTATTGGGTGAATCTTCATTCCCATTCTGTGGACTGTCTTTGTATCTTGGTCACTGTTTGAGGTGCAGAAGCTATTAGTTTCATGTAGTCCCATATATTTATCTTTTCTTCTAGTTGCTTTGTTAGTGGTGTTTCACCTTTGAAGATGCCTTTAGCTTCAATGGAGGGTTTTTTCCTATATTTTCTTCAATGTACCTTAAGGATTCAAATATAATATTGAGATCTTTAATCCATTTCTGATCTGATTTTTGTGCATGGTGTTAGACAGAGGTCCAAATTCATTTTTTTTTACATGTCACTGCCCAGTTTTCCCAACAACACTTGTTGAAGAGGCTTTCCTTTCTCCATTTTGGACACTTTGCACCTTTATCAAAGATTAAATGATCATGTGTTTAAGGTTGGGTGTC
The DNA here is from genome assembly GCA_021461705.1 of Cryptotis parvus. Taxonomy (NCBI): domain Eukaryota; kingdom Metazoa; phylum Chordata; class Mammalia; order Eulipotyphla; family Soricidae; genus Cryptotis; species Cryptotis parvus. The sequence continues at coordinate 43,450 of JAJIBD010000520.1, forward strand.
AGGATACTCAATTCTATTCCATAGGTCCACAAGTCTGCTTTTATTCCAATACCACACTGCTTTAACTACTACTGCCTTGCAGTACAGTTTGAAGTTGGGAAAGGTGATACCTCCCATCTTCTTTTTCCTGAGGATTGCTTTTGCTATCCGTGGGGGTTTATTGTTCCATATAAATTTCAGGAGTGTTTGGTAAATTTCTTTGAAGAATGTCATGGGTATCCTTATAGGGACTGCATTGAATCTGTACAAAACTCTAGGGAGTATTACCGTTTGACAATGTTGATTTTCCCCATCCATGAGCAGGGAATGTGTTTCCATTTTCTTGTGTCCTCTTTTATTTCTTGGAGCAGTGTCTTGTAGTTTTCTTTCTACAGGTCTTTACACACTTGGTCAAGCTAATTCCTAGGTATTTGAATTTCTGTGGCACTATTGTCAATGGAATCGTTTCCTTAATATCCCTTTCTTCTTTTTCATTATTTGTATATAGCAAAGTCACTGATTTTGGGATTTTCATTTTGTATCATGCCACTCTAGTCTATGTAAATAAACTAGATTTTAAAATCTAGGATAAGCTTTTTGAAAAAGGCAGAAATAGCTATTTGTAATAATTACTGTTGTTGGTTTGATACATACCAGTGATTCAGTAAATGCCAGCTATTATTAGTACCATATACAAAGTCATCTGATCACTAAGGGCTGAACTAGGCAACTGAGTTCATAGACCAACACAGCCTTTCTTGGGTATAAAATAAGTAAACCACAGGCTCACACCCTGTGGTTCTGAAGGCCTGTTCCTGACCCTGTGGAACCACACCCGAAGGAGTGACTCTTAGTGGTGTTTGGGGTATCATATGTGGTACTTATGCGAGTATGCCACCCACACGGCAGAGCCTGGCAAGCTACCCGTGTCGTATTTGATATGCCAAATACCAGTAACAATTATAGACCTCATTCCCATGACCTGATGGAATGGTTTGAGGCTCTTTATGTTCCTCGAGCAAGCAGATGCCCTTGGGCTCTACTAGCATGAGACAGGACATATGGAGATATTACTGGTGCCCGCTTGAGCAAATCGATGATGAACGGGAAGACAGTAATACAATGATACAGTGATCCTGTTGTTGGTAATTTTTCTGATTGTATTATTTATCTAGTGGCCTTAGTCATACTATGCTAATGCTATTGTTAATATTGGCAGTTTCAAGATACTTTACTTTGAGCATCTGATAAGATTCAATCCATTTTTTTATCAGATTAAATTTTCGAGTGCATCCAAATACATTATAATTATAGACACCATAAATATATTGACAAACACATTTATTGTCTCTTCTTATTGGAAACAAAGTTATGGCACAAATCTTCTAAAAAGAAAGCCAAGTTCTTCACCAAAGTACTGAGACGCCTTCAAGATGGATTTAATCTGTACCACTTGATAACAACTTTCTCTGGATTAGTAATTGTCTCCGTCCACTGGCTTGCTGCTTCGGTGTCATTACAGTTTTCACTCATCCAAATATGAAAAGAAACAGCCCAGGCCTTTAACTTGATACAATACTAATAAATGATTTAAAACAGCTAATTGCTCTAATTTGACGAACGACAACAGGACCTCTGGCATCCAGAGTCAAGCATTTTCCCGAAAGCTTGGTTCCTCTATTTGAAATTCAAAAGTTTAAACCTTTAAAAACTTTAGCCATTCTGACAAACAGTGCCTATGACTAACTTCAATTCCAAAATTTAGTGTGGATATTACAAAAATCTTTTTTTTCTCCAAATAGAGCAAAAGAAACAAATTCTTATAGGACTGGCAAGTAAGCAAGTGTTACTTTATATATGTCTTGTATTTATATATTTTATATACAAGTTAGCACGGGATTCAAGTGATCAAGTGATCAAGTGATCCCAATGTAAGGAAATCTTTAGTGCCGCTGCACTTCAAACAGCTCTCCCTGTGCCCAGCTGCTCATGAGGTGCCCGGGAGGGACAGCAGGTTCTAGCCATGGCCCGCCACCCCAGCAGAGCCTCAAAAGAAGCCAGACGACCCCCCCCCCACTCCATGAGGGCTGCCATTTTCCACATCCGACCTCCTCTCGTCAGAACTCCATCCAGCAGATGAGCCTATCACAGCCCGGCTTACGTGGCCGCTTCATCAATCAATGCTGTATTTAGAGGTGACTATAATAGTATGCCACTCATTCCACAAGCCTGGCAAGCTGCCCGTGTTGTATTTGACATGACAAATGCCAGTAACAATTATGTTAGGTCATTCCCATAACCTAATATAATGGTTTGAGGCTCTTTATGTTCCTGGAGCAAGCAGATGCCCTTGGGCTGTACTAGCATGAGACAGGACATATGGAGATGTTACTGGAACCCACTCGAGCAAATTGATGATGAACGGGAAGATAGTGATAATGATTAGCAATAACATTTACTTACTTGTATATAAAGATATAAAAATGGTTGATTTTGTAATATATTAATCCTATAACATTATATAACAAATTATAGCTTTATAATATATACATACATATATATGTATGCATTATATTTATATATTTAAATATAATACAATATATATATATATATTTGGGTCAGGAGCGATAGTCCAGTGAGAAGGATGTTTGCCTTGGACACAGCCCATCTCGCCATCCCATAGGGTCCACTGAGCACCGCCAGGTGTAATTCCTGAGTGCAGAGTCAGGAGTAACCCTTGAACATTGCAGGATGTGACTCCAAAAAAGACAAAAAGGAAGAAAAAGAGAGTTATGGGCACTTAATATTGAGGGGAGAAAACTAAATTTGGTTGATAGAGAACTGAGGTCTGAATCAGGACTTAATGGGACTTTATTTTCCCATATTTCTGGGAAAATAAAAAAGCGCATTTGTGTGTATTCTCCCTTGCCCATGGCATGCCATTGAACATGTAAACATGTGCATATACATGTAATGTTATATATATATTTGAATGGTACACATATGTATACACATATACAAATCACTTGTATCACTTGTCTTCCCGCTTATCAATTTGCTTGAGCGGGCACCAATAATGTCTCCATTCGCTCGAATGAGGTCCATTATAGTTACTGTTTTTGGAATATTGAATACACCACGGGCAGCTTGCCAGTCTCTGCCATGGCTCTGGGTTCATCCCAGGGGGCCCAGTCTTTTTCTTTGTCAGACCATCAACCATCCAGGGCCCACGGGGCAGAGCCTGGGTGTAGACAAGACTGTCTCCTGTCTGTCACCTGCAGATGCAGCTGGGCACCGCAGCCACACCTGCAACACCTCAAGGGGCAGAAATATATACATATATATAACATGTACATACATGTTACATATATTCAAATGGTGTGTGTATGCCATTTCAATATATCTATGCCACATTTATCTATATCTATATCTAATTGCTCTGGCTGACTGGGGCCATTTGAGCACCAAGTCAGACCAAATGATTCCACGTAATTAAGCTTAAAGGGTCAAGGTATGAAAGTTCAACACCTCATCACATTGGGGGAGGGGGGGTGTGTCACACCTGGCCATGCCAGGGGTTACTCCTGGCTCTGCACACAGGATTTACCCCTGGCGGTGCTCAGGGGATCCTTTGGGATGCTGGGGATCAAACCCAGGTCCTTATAATATCTCTGTACTTTGGGACCTTGCGGGACTCACAGGGCTAGTAAAGAACGCAGCAATGCATTGGATCCCGTAGATAGATCATTATGGTGCCCGGCACACTGGATGGCACCAAGCGCCTCTGCAGCTCTGCAGGAGTCATGGGACCAGAGCCTTAGCAAATTCATAAAGTGCAAACCCCGGCTGAAAACTGGCAAGGAAGCTGGCGGCAAACACATGAGTCGACAGGAGAATGGGGCGGGGTGGGGGGGGTATCTAGGCCAGGAGACCAAGTCAGGTGGATAGGAACATGGTGCAATGGGTGTCAGCTGTGCAGCCCACCCACAGGTTCCAGCCATAAAGCAGAGCGTGGCGCTGCGTTCCGGGAAGGGCTTGAAGGGTTTCTCTGCCCTCTGGTGGTTCTCTCTGGTAATAACAGGACTGATCCATTCTGTATCGTATCCAAACGTTTGGACTAAGGACGGTGAGTGGAGCGTCTTTGGCCCCTTGTTGCCCCTGGTGAAGATGCAGTAAGTTTGTCCACGCCAGCGCCTTTAGCCCATCGGGGACGTGAGAGTCCAGTATGGAGGGCATTTGCCTTGCACGCGGCTGACCCGGGTTGGACATTCCACATGATCCCCTGAGCACCACCAGGAGTAATTCCTGGATGCAGAGCCACGAGGAATCCCTGAGGATCGCCGGGTATGACCCAACCCCCCCCCCAATAAATAAGTAAACAAATAATTTTAAAAAGCATTTTATTGGTTGGAATTCGTATAAAAAGATGCATTCTCCCCGCCCCCATCAAATGATGGCTTCCAAGCCTCACCCCCTGCTAATCAACTTTAGAACACACAAACCCACCTCCCCACCAAAAGCAAACCTTTGTATCAGAAACAGGTAATTCACGTTCTGATACAGAGCAAAAGACAAGTGCTTTACTATGAGGACTGTTCAAGTAAAATTTCAGTGTGCACCAGTAAAAGTGAATGAAGATTTGCATCATTTTTTTTTGAATGAACACTAGGGTCAAAGGGACTATACAGTATTTTTTTTTCCAAACACCACCCATTGCTAAGGCAAAGACATTTCAATTTTGAACAGAACTGTTTGCAGAAGGAAGTCCCAGCACGGTCAGGCACAGAACAGAAGTCAAGGGCAGGTGACAGTGACAGTCCTGCCCTCAGGTTTATTTTTCTTTGAAAGGGATAAAATTTCAACAGGCTTTTTCTTTCTCAGGAGCGCTAAGACCGGCGGTTTGCTGACAGGACATTAGATCACGTGGCATGACCAACCTCTAGCTCCGCATTAAATGAACAAGCATTAGGGGGTACCTTTGACTCGTGGTTTGCACATCACACAACTCATGAATTAGGAAAGAAAAAGTCAGCGAACACCCAGCTACAGAGCTGCACAGTGTAGGCGTGATGATGTGGTAGAAATACAAGAAACCCAGTAAAAGATGAAGAAGCAGGTTACACAGGAAACCCAGAGACCGGTCTGGATGTGGGAAGGAACAGCGGACTGTTAGAAACAGCACGTTTTGTCCAAAAGTCTCCTGAGTGCTTTCAGACATTACCATGTTGGTGTGCACCAGGAGGGGAGGAATTTCCCTGCGGCAGTTAATTCCTGAGGCAGCTTCACTGAAGCACACAGCCCTGCTGAGTTTGTGCTGTGAAATAGGGCCGGTGGCCTCAGGCTGTCCCACCAGCACGCTCTGACCTTCGCAGCTGACCTAAGTGACAAGCAGCTTGTAACAGACAGAAGCACTTAGCGATTCCTCACTTTGCTACTACAAGTAGCAGGGAACTAAGAAACACATGGTGAATTCAAAATAGGTTCCCTAGTACTTTTAGCTCAAGGCAAAGCTACAATTATTTTCAGGTACTTTATTTTTAAAAACTCTGTGTGCCAAAACTGTAAACATCTGGTATCTTCTCAGCTAAACTTTGTCTGGTAACAGAGACAAGTGTGAAGACAGAGCAGGAGTAATTGTGTGTCCAACACAGCCGATCCATTCACCAGCTTCTGCTTTAAAACAAAAAAGGAGTTTGCAATACTTTTTTTTAATGTCCATGCTACACTGTAGATACGATTTCTGTGAATTTTTATTTTTTTTAGCTCTGGATACAATTTTCAAAATGGCACGATGGAGGTAAGAATATTTAAAAACCCCACCGAACGCAAATAACAGTGAAAGAACAATTTCAACTCAAAAAGTCACACGCACATGGGGTTGGGGGAATTTGCAGAAATCTCGACAACTATACAAGGTTTGAAGCAATCATCTGTTTTATTATACAACTCTATGAACAGAAAATGAACAAAAAATACACAATATACTTACCTGTACAGGTGAACCTACTTTTGCTTTTAGCTACAGATATTTATTATAGTTCATAGGGACTTTGATCGGACAGTTCATGACTATGTATAACCTTATTGCATTAAGGGCAGATTCTACAGAGGGAGATTCACAGGCCAGTCGCCGTGGGCATGGCCAGTACATTCACAGACCGCACCTCGCCTGGGGTGCTGCTTAACTGACCCCACACCGCGAGTCCCTGTTCTATAGCTTGAGCTCGCTGGCGATCTTGGAGGCAATGTTCTTGAAGGCAATGGATGTCCCGGAGATGCGCTTGAAGCGGATGCCGTTGAGGGACAGCCGTGGGAGCTTGCATACCTCCATCTCCCACTGCACCAGGCTGTCCTGCCGGGCGCCGACGCACGCAGAAGAGCAGGAAACGCCTCCTTCTGCTCATAGTCGCAGTTATTGGCGCCCAGCACCTTCCGGATCTCCCCGCATCATGTCGCCGGGTCCATTGAGCTCGTGGTCTTCATGCTCCACGTGAAGCGCAGAGAGCATGGCTTGGAATCTTTGCCCTCGTCCTTGTCTCTCTCCTTGGGCTCTGTGGATGTACTTCTGGGAGAAGAGGGAAAACTAAACACACTCAGTGAATAGCAGACGCACAGCACACAGACACACTTGGCGGAGAGCAGACACACACCAAACAGCCCTGTGCAGACCCAAGTGGTAAAAGCCCAGTGCTTTGTGCAGCTGCCCGACCTGCACATGGTATCTGCCACCTTCTCTTATAAACACAGAGGCCCAGGACCAGAGCGATAGAACAACAGGGAGGGTGTTTGCCTTGCATGTGGCCGACCCAGTTTCAATCCCCCGGCATCCCATATGGCCCCTTGAGCACCACCAGGAGTAATTACTGAGTGCAGAGTCAGGAGTAACTTGGAGCATCGCCAGGTGTGACCCAAAAAAGCTAAAGACCCAAAAAAAACACCAAACAACAAGCAACCCCAAAAAGCCAATGCTCAGGGCCTGAGACAGAGCACAGTGTGGGGAACCTTCTTGCACAAAGCCTTCCAGGGTTCAATCACCAGGACCCCAAATGGGACCCCAAGCACTTCCAGGAGTGACCCCTAAGCACTGTGGCCCCAAACCCAAGCAAGCAAACAAAAAACACCAGCTTCCTGGCCATGGGCTGCTGTGGTTTTCACTAAGAGCTGTGGATCCACAGTCATCATGTTTGGTTGAGTTAAACATGTTTGGTTGTGGAGGTACGCTGTGGGTGAAGTGAAGGCCCCAGTATTTCTCAGCTCCTTCCATGTCTCTGTCTAATGCTGCCCTATGGCAGCAACTCCCCTGCTCTCCTGACGGCCCGGGGCAGCTGAGGTGGTGGTGTAAGGACTACTGTGAAGCCCCCCAGCCAGACATAGCAGGACCTGGCCAAGAGCTGGGGCTGCTTATGGTTGCCTCAGCAAAGGGTCAGACTTCTGGGCATGTCTTTGCGCCCTCCACTATCCCCCCTAGAGCTCACTGGTCTACTCTGTGTAAAATGGAATGTGGTTCAGTCATAAGGAGTGAATGGATGCCACGTAACAGTCACAACACCCCCGGCTCCCAATAGAGGGACACACACAGACACACAGATACACACAGACACACATAGACACACACAGACACACATAGACACACACACAGCCACACATGGACATACAAAGACACACCTAACAGAAAAAGATACACACAAGGACATACACAGACACATGGACACATGCATTCACACACATACATACAGATACATACACAGGCACAGATACACACAGATACACACACGCATACACAGATACAAATATACATAGATACATAATACAGATACACACACAGGTACATACACAGAGATACAGACACACACATATACCCACAAAAACACACAGCCGGGCTGCTTCTGTCTGGGGCTCTATGCGATCAGGACGTGGCTCTCACACACGGAGGCCCTGGCATCAAGGGCCACATCAAAGTGTCTCCTCACCTGGTGGCGCCGGTTCTGCCACTGGCCTCGCCTTCACTTGGATCCCCAAAACAAAGCGAAGGTTGGGATTTAATGACAAGTGAAAAGGCGACGAGAGCGCCCACACCTACAGCCCTGCACAACAGACAGGCGCAACACCAGTTCCCAGCCCTCTGGTTCTCATGTCTTCTTCCAGCAGCCCAACTACCCAGGCTAGGTTGCACCTACTGGGTGCTGGGCTAGGGAGGGGCGACGCCTCAGAGCTTTTTTTTTCCCCCTAAACACAATCTTCCATTTCCTGGTCATGACTATCAAGGCATCATTGATCTTCTGCTTTAGCGTAGTTAAATCAATCTACCGATCAGACTGCTTAATGACTGTTCGCCACAAGATCCAACTTCAGGGGCTGGAGCGATAGCCCAGCGGGTAAGGCGCTTGCCTTGCACACGGCAGGCCCGAGCCGGCCTGGGTTCGATCCCCCGGCATCCCATATGGTCCCCCGAGCACCGCCAGGAGTAATTCCTGAGTGCAGAGCCAGGAATAACCCCCTGAGCATCGCCGGATGTGACCCAAAAAAAGAAAAAAAAAATCCAACTTCAAAGGGTGTTATTCAAAGCAAAAGTCAAGTAGTGGTCAGCTTAGAATGTGCAGAAACTAACCTTGCAGTTGGAGCCAAGCACAGATACAAATATCTAACTTATACATAAATTCTTCAAAAATTAAAACAGTTTTTAAATAAGAGACTTATTTCAAGGTATACACAAACCCTACACACATGACAGGACCAGGAAAGCTCCGCCCCAAGTCACAGATCCTGCCTCAGACAAGATGCTTTTACCTGCGGAGTGCGACCTGCCACCTCTACTGACTGTCCTGGCCTTGGATGGGACAAATATTTTTCAAGCCCCCGGAAAATGTAGCAATTTGGGTCATTTTTCAAGGACAATGACAGAGCTTTATAGCAACAGTGGGAAAATGCTACCAGATAAATGTTACCAGATAACCAAGAAAAAAGCAGCTGCTTAAACAATGTGTTCTCGATCTTTGAAATGCTCCAGAGGAGTCCCGTAGGGAGCAGGAGAGTCTCTCCTGGACCCCAAGGTCAGCAAACGCTTCTGAGCCCCCACAGCCGAGACTGACCTGGCTATTCCGGTCAGTCTCCGAGAAACCATCCCAGCAGCTGTTGTTAAAGGTCCTAATGCCCGACAGCCAGTTAAAGCACTGGGCAGGGCTTCCCTACTCTGAACTCCAGTGCTCCCTGGTCCTCCCACTCTGTGGGAGCACTGGGGTGTTATGGGACTCTCTGGTGGCACAGAGACCCTGTCTCCACAAGTATGTGCTATTCCCGCTAAAGCTGACCACGTGGTGACTGGGGGGTGTTGGAGGACCCTTTGTTCACAGCCCTCTGTCTCCTATTTGCCAGGCCCGGGTTTTGTATTGTGAATGAAAGGCTGTTTTCTCTTTCCTATATGCACTTTGCAGATTCTTTTTTTTTTCAAAAAGTATTTTATGATACCACTGTGAGATATACAAATAAAAAGATATACAATTAAAAAGTTCATATTTGGGTTTTGGTCATACAGTGTTCTAGCACCCGTCCCTCCACCAGTGCATATCTCCCACCACCAATGTCCCCGGTTCCCTCCCCCTTCCCCCAGCCCCCTCCATGGCAGGTTCTTTATTTCTTTCCCTCTCTCTCTTTTCCTTCCCTTCCAGACTATGGATTACAGAACATACATTAAGAGGTTGGCATGTGTATCCTTTTGCCTCTATTTAATGCTCAGTACCAGGTTGGCATTAGTACCCTCGACAATTATTAGCACACTGTTCCATTTTCTGTCTTACCTAATCTCTGACTCCCACACGCTTGTGATAATTTCCACTTTTGACAAGACCTCCTGATATATGTTTCACTTGACCTTGGATATTGGTATCATAATATGTATATATATATATATATTTATGCCATGCAAATAAATGCAGTCATTCTGTATCTGTCTCTCTCCTTCTGACTAATTTCGCTCAACATAATCTTCTCCATGTCCATCCATTTATAGGCAAATTTTATGACTTCATTTTTCCTAACAGCTGTGTAGTATTCCATTGTGTAGATGTACCAAAGCTTCTTTATCCAGTCACCAATTTTCGGGCACTCTGGTTGCTTCCAGATTCTGGCTATTGTGAATAATGCTACTATGAACATAAAAGTAGGGATAGTGTTTCCGCTGCATATTTTTGGTTTCCCAGAGTAGATTCCCAGGAGTGGTATGGCTGGGTCAAATGGGAGTTCAATTTCTAGTCTTTGGAGGAAAGTCCATATTGTTTTCCAGAAAGGCTGTACCAGCCGGCATTTCCACCAACAATGGATGAGTGTCCCCTTTTCCCCACATCCACGCCAGCACTTGTTGTTCTTGCTCTTTTGAATATGTGCCAGTCTCTGTGGTGTAAAGTGGTATCTCATTGTTGTTTTGATTTGCATCTCTCTGATGATTAGTGATGCTGAGCATTTTTTCATATGTTTTTTTTGGCCATTCACATTTCTTCCTTGCTGAAGTTTCTGTTCATTTCTTCTCCCCATTTTTTGACGGGGTTGTTTGTTTTCTTCTTGTAAAGTTCTACCAGTGCCTGATATATCCTGGATATTAACCCCTTATCAGATGGGTATTGGGTGAATATTCTTTCCCATTCTTTGGACTGCTTTTGTATCTTAGTCACTGTTTCTTTTGAGGTGCAGAAGCTTTTTAGTTTCATGTAGTCCCATATGTTTATCTTTTCTTCTAGTTGCTTTGTTAGTGATGTTGTAGATTCTTATGCTAGAGCAAAGGCCTTTTGTAGAGACACAAGAAGACAGTTAAGGCTCTGCATCTGTCATATAGGAGTTAATTAACTCTGAATTAGTTACTCCTGGGCATCTGTTGTATTTCCTAACTTAAAAACTCAGTTGGGGGGGCCGGAGCTAAAGCACAGTGGGGAGGGCGTTTGTCTTGCATGCAGCCAACTTGCTTTCAATCCCTGGCATCCCATATGGTCCCCCGACCAACTCCAGGAGTAATTCTTGAGCAAAGAGCCATGAGTAATCCCTGAGCATTGCCAGGTGTGACACAAAAAAGAAAAAAAAACTCACTTGGACTTGGATTGATTCTAATTCCTTACACCCCAAAAGGAGGGTTCCATCGTGGAGCTGGATAGACCCAAGGCAAGCTGTGAGTAAATTACCCTGCCTTGACATGGGACAGACTAAATGTCCTGAGAAATATAATAAGCTAATAATAATACAGTTATGGAAGAAGCTCTGTCCTGATCCAAAGAGAAGCAACTGATTGCAGGACCCTGTGGGGGATTAGGAATAAACCCACCTGGCCTGAAGAATGTTGTCTGGGATGTCCGGGATATATGACGAGATGTCCTCGGGAATAGTCACCCCATAAATTTAATCCTCGGTGAAGATAAATGTCTGTTTCTCTTGCTGTATTTATACAAAATGACTAGAAATATGGGAAGGTGAACACAACACACCAGTGTTCCACCCTTTTCCTGAGTGGACCTATAACCCCAGGACAAGATCCGCCTTTGGGGCAAGGTCCCCTTACAGTTTGCCCTGGGAAGGAAGAGTTATATTAATCACCTCATTGTGTCGGGATTAAGGTCCATCACCTCTTGTAACTCCTTCCCCAACCTTTTGTGAAATCTGTATGTATGAAGATTGTGTGTTGTGTGTGTGTGTGTGTGTGTGTGTAATGAGTGATGAGAGATTAGAGAAGAGAGCATTAGATCTTCATGGCAGTGGTCTTGTTGGTCTTGTTCCTTTGTCCATCAGTCGGAGGGAGTGACTGTTGGCCCTGAACACGGCTAGGGACCTGCCAGACTCCAATATCTGTTGGTCTGTTGGGACCCCGCTGAGCCCCCAACAAGAGGGACTGATGTGTTCCCCCTTCTCCCCAGCCAAAACCAGAATGAACCAAAAGACATTATATTGGCTTTATCGTTTTTGGGGGCTCCCAAGCAGGGTACTCCAAAAACTGAGTGGCACCAGCAGCTCCCAAACCCCTGGGTGAGTGGTTTGATGTTAGGGCCCTGACATGTAGTGCTGGAGCAATAGGGCCTTGTTGGATGACAGATCTAGCTAATCTGGGAGCTTTGTTGTTTTGCCCACTCACAGCTTAATCTATTTAAGCCAAGGTTCATTCAAATAAGACCTCTCTTCTATGTAAACACTGCTAGAGGGTGTGGCAGTTACAGGAGTCACCTTGACTGACTAACTTCTGACTTATACATCTACTAAGACTTCTATGTTTTCTAGATTGGGCACAGCTCCTCTTTATCCCCACTGCACCCAGCATGGACCAGTTAGAATTTACCAGGAGACTACCACCCTGGCTACGCTGAGACTATAGGAAGACTATAGGAAGGATCATACTAGTTTTTCTAAGCAGGCGAGTGTGACCGCATCTGTACATGAGAACAAGATACTCAGAATCACCCTGGTGCAGATAATAATAAGAAGGACCTTGTGGGTACCATCTAGATTACATGAAGCTCAGGAAATGAAGATGTATTACTTTATATCAGCCCCCTCTCTCTCCAGTGTTTTACATAAGAGATAATCTTGGGATTAGTCCTTTGTTTATACCTGCAATAGGGGTGTGGCATTGCCCTTCTACATTTGTTTAGGGGTTCTTTGTTTACACAACCCTCCCAGGATGACTGTGGTGTATATAAGGGGACTGACTCGAGGCCTCTTTGGCCTTTTCGCTTTGGCTTTTGTCTCCTGCGGCTTTTGTCTCCTGCAGCTTTTGGCTTTTGGCTTTTTGCTCTTTGGCCTTTTGCTCCTTCTTCTGGGTAGGACTCATCTTGGGTGAGATCCTCTTTCTTTGGTGGGAGACTTAGGCTCTTTGGCATGGTCTTAAGTTCGGACCAGAGCTAGAGTCTGTTCATTACATTGGAGGGCTATGGAAGAGCTTTGTACTATTAAAAGCCTTTTTGGAACTACACCGGACTTGTGAGTTTTCATCTGTTCCCCGGCGCCCTCGGAAGTAGAAGAGAACTTCTGTCCTGACACTGTCTGGGACCCCGACGGCTTCCCCCAACAAGCCTCCCTGTCACAAATCGGATGACCTTGGTGTATATAAGGGGACTGATTTGAGGCCCCTTTGCCTATTAGCTTTCTGCTTTTGGCTCCTGCGGTTTTTGGCTTTTGGCTCCTTGGCTTCGGCTTTTGGCTCCTTGGCTTCGGCTGTTTGCTCTCTGGCCTTTTGCTCCTTCTTTTGGGTAGGACTCCTCTTGAGTGAGATCCTTTCTCTTCGGTGGGGAGACTCTTTGGTATGGTCTAAGTTCGGACCAGAGCTAGAGTTCGCTCGTTATATTGGAGTGCTGCGGAAGAGCTTTTGTACTATTAAAAGCCTTTTCAGAACTGCGCCAGACTCATGAGTTTTCATCTGTTCCCCCGGCATCCTCGGAGGTAGAGGAGAACTTCTGTCCTGACACTGTCGGGACCCCGGTGGCTTTCCCCGACAGGGCCTCACCCAGGGGTGCTCCGGGGCCCATGCAATGCTACAGGTCAAAATTGTCTGGGGTGCCCAAAGAACTGTCCTAGAAAGCAACAGCTGAGTTTGATCAGTGTTGAGACCCAGTGCCCCGACCATGGACACAGGCCTCAATCAGCTGTGGGCTGGTGGGTTCTCACGGGTAGAATCTCCTAAGCTTTATAGGAAAAGGGAATGGACTGTGCTGGGAGCTGCAAGTGTATAGTCCTGCTGCTCATCTGTGTTTACTGTCCTAGGCCCGTCCTGTTGCTCATCTGTGTTTACTGTCCTAGGCCCATCCTGTTGCTCATCTGTGTTTACTGTCCTAGGCCCGTCCTGTTGCTCATCTGCATTTACTGTCCTAGGCCCGTCCTTTTGCTCATCTGTGTTTACTGTCCTAGGCCCGTCCTGTTGCTCTTCTGCACTTACTGTCCTAGGCTCATCCTGTTTCTCATATGCGTTTTCTGTCCTTGGCCTGTCCTGCTGCTTATCTGCATTTACTGTCCTAGGCCCGCTCTGTGGCTCATATCATTTACTGTCCTAGGCCCCTTCCTGTTGCTCTAGCGTTTATTGTCCTAGGCCCCGTCCTGATGCCTCTCGGCGTTTATGTCCTAAGCCCATCCTGTTGCTCATCTGCACTTACTGTCCTAGGCTCATCCTGTTGCTCATCTGCGTTTACTGTCCTAGGCCCGTCCTGTTGCTCATTTGCGTTTACTGTCCTAGGCCCGTCCTGTTGCTCCTCAGCGTTTACTGTCCTAGGCCCGTCCTGATGCTCCTCAGCGTTTAATGTCCTAAGCCCATCCTGTTGCTCATCTGTGCTTAATGTCCTAGGCTCATCCTGTTGCTCATCTGCGTTTAGTCTCCTAGGCCCGTCCTGCTGCACATCTGCGTTTACTGTCCTAGGCCCGTCCTGTTGCTCCTCTGCATTTACTGTCCTAAGCCCGTCCTGTTGCTCGCAGGTTTACTGTCAGAGGCTTTGCAAACTGATGGCTCCAGTATGTGAGTGATCCCATGCTCCAGCCCATGGACTTTTCTGGATGAGAAAATGGGCAGTGGCACCTGGTCAGGTCCAGGAAAAAATGTGCTCAGCACTTGTTTTCAGTGCTGAATAGGTACACGTGATCAAGGGATGGAGAGCAAGTGCTCAACATCACGTGACAGGTATATGTGATCAAGGTCAGAAGGAAGTGCTCAACATCACGTGACAGGTACACGTGATCAAAGTCAGAAGCAAGTGCTCAACATCACGTGACAGGTACACGTTATCAAGGCCCGGAGAAGCAAGTGCTCAACATCAACCTACAGTACACAAAGCTCTCGTGTGAATGTTTTTTCTTGATTCACCTTTGCATGAGAACTGAGCATTTTGTCATCTTTGCTCTGCACTGCTTAAGTTGCAGAATGTTTTAAACTCTTGTTTTATCCATGTTTCCCTTTTCTCTTGCTTAAGAAAAAGTTCTGTCTTTTTTTTTTTGGTCTTTTCCTCTTGGAAAAAGAGCATGAGAGGGAGCAAGCCCCCAGTACTGACCTGCGGACAAACTTGGATGTGATTTTGCTGATGATACCTGTGGACGTGCCCCTCGGGGGCATGCGCAAAGGCGCCCAGCTTGTGCAAGTGCAAGGCGGGCGTCCTGTTGCAGGCTGCACTGCGGCATTCGCGGAGCTGCTCCCCATGGAAGGTGCTGCAGCTGGAGCTGCGGCGCCGGAAAGCGGGTGCAGTCGGGGGCGCTGGACCTGGTGCTGTGCGCAGATGGGGAGGCAGTGGGCACGCTGCTGCACGGTGCTGTGGGCACATGGACAGGAAGACAGGGTCAGGGGGAAACCAGAGGGATGCATGCAACAGCCCCGCCCCACCTGCCGTGACCCAGAACCCCAGCACTCTCGGATCTAAATCTGGCTTCCACCTCCCTGCGGGGACCCAGGACCCCAGTCCTTCCAGAATCCAAAATCAGTTTCCAGGGGCCGGAGCAATAGCCCAGTGTATAGGGCATTTGCCTTGCACACGGCCGGCCCATGCTGGCCCGGGTTCGATCCCCTGACATCCCATATAGTCCCCGAGCACTGCCAGGAGTAGTTCCTGAGTGCAGAGCCAGGAGAAACCCCTGAGCATTGCTGGTTGTGACCCCCCCCCAAAAAAAAAAAAAAAAAACCGGTTTCCAGGCAAATGCAGCCACTGGAGGTGAGGCCAGTACTGAAGCCGGACCCGGGCCACTCTGCACATTCATTCCTAGTCTCTCCAGCCGTTTGCACCTTGAAATGCAAAGTGTACGCTGTGCTCAAGAGTCAGAATTGTCTGGGCTGGGCTTCGGGCCTCGGTAAAAGCACCGTTATGGGCTGTGGCCCCGATGAAGGAACCAACATGCTCCTGGTCTGGAGATGCCTCAACGGAACCAGCGCCCAGTGACCTGGACCTAACAGGCTTGCTGGGCCCAGCCACCAATTGCCTGGCCTCAGTCAGGGTCTCTGATAGCTCTGTTTCACTTACCATTTAAAAAAGAAAAAACATTTCTGGGTGCCGGACTGACTATACAGTGGGGAAGGCATTTGCCTTGCATGTGGCCCACTGGGGTTGGAGCCTCTGCATCCCATATGGTCCACCCGAGCACTGCCAGGAGTAATTCCTGAGTGCAGAGCCAGGAGGAATCCCTGAGCACCCCGGGTGTGATCCAAAAAGCAAAAGAAAAAAATCTGGGTTTGGAGAGACAGTCTATCTCTTACATTTGCCTTACACACGGCAAAACTGGATTCAATACCAAGCCCCTGAGCATGGCCAGGAGTGATCCCCAGTCACTCAGTCGGAAAAGCCCTGAGCATCACTGGGTGTGACCCACCCCCTAAAATTTACTTACATGACAAATTAGGCAGCAATACTTTTATAGCTGGATTTAAAATAAAATCCTCACTTTCCCAGGAAAGTGATTACAACTGTAAGGGAATACTGAAGACCCCCACTGATGCATTACTGCGGACCTCACTGACACAACACTGGGGACCCCACTGACTCAACACTGGGGACCCCCACTGACTCAATACTGGGAAGCCCACTGATTCAATACTGGGGACCCCCATTGACTCAATACTGGGGACCCCACTGACTCAATACTGGGGACCCCCACTGACTCAATACTGGGGACCCCACTGACTCAGTACTGGGGACCCCACTGACCCAATACTGGGACCCCCATTGATTCAATACTGGGGACCCCAATGACTCAATACTGGGGAACCCCATTGATTCAATACTGGGGACCTCACTGAATCAATACGGGGACCCCACTGACTCAATACTGGGGACCTTCATTGACTCAATACTGGGGACCTTCATTGACTCAATACTGGGGACCCCACTGACTCAATACTGGGGACCCCCACTGACTCAATACTGGGGACCTCCACTGACTCAACTGGGGACACCACTGACTCAATACTGGGACCCCCATTGATTCAATACTGGGGACCCCACTGACTCAATACTGGGGATCCCCATTGATTCAATACTGGGGACACCACTGAATCAATACTGGGGACCCCACTGACTCAATACTGGGGACCTTCATTGACTCAATACTGGGGACCTTCATTGACTCAATATTGGGGACCCCACTGACTCAATACTGGGGACCCCCACTGACTCAATACTGGGGACCCCACTGACTCAACTGGGGACCCCACTGACTCAATACTGGGACCCCCATTGATTCAATACTGGGGATCCCACTGACTCAATACTGGGGACCCCCACTGACTCAATACTGGGGTCCCCACTGACTCAATACTGGTACCCCACTGACTCAATTCTGGGGACCCTCCACTGACTCAATACTGGCAACCCCACTGACTCAATACTGGGGACCCCCACTGACTCAATGCTGGGGACCCTCCACTGACTCAATACTGGGAACCCCACTGATTCAATACTGGGGACCCTCCACTGACTCAATACTGGGGACCCCACTGATTCAATACTGGGGCCCCCTCTGACGCAATACTGGGGTCCTCACTGACTCAATACTGGGGACCCCCAGGACACTGGGTGGAGGCAAAAGAACAGCTTTTCTCCTGCCATCAACACTGAATCTTTTCAGAAAGCTACCATGGGCCAAGGTGACTGTCGTGTGTCAAAATGTGTCATGTTTATCTCCTTAAATCAGTAAAGACATAAAATAACACCTAGTAGTCAGCAGAGAGCAGAGAGAGGGAAGGTAGTACATTACCCAGGCCGGTAAGCTTCGGCACCATCCTTGATGGCCGGCAGTAGTGCCTTGATGGGGTGGCTTGAGGTGGACATGGACTTCTGGTGGCGGGGGAGCTGGGGGGGGGGACGGCAGATGCCATTGCGGGGCCCGCAGAGGAGACGCTACTGGCCGACATCTCTGTGAGGCTTGGAGAGTGGTTGGGGAGATAGAGGCAATGGGAGAGAGAAGGATAGCTGCAGTTTACTATAGGTGAAGAAGTAGATGTTTCAAAGTCTCAACCCTCGAACTTCCCGGGCTGAAAGTGTGACAGGAACACAGGTGCCATGACTTGTGCCGGGCAACACAAGTCTGGCAGGGAGGTTTTTCCTCTTACTTGGTTTGTTTGGGGGCTACACTGGTTGGGTGACATGTGCTATTGAGCTTTAGGCACCAGGGAATTGAATCTTTGGTCTCTCTCTCTCTCTCTCTCTCTCTCTCTCTCTCTCTCTCTCTCTCTCTCTGGCCCCTACATGCCTGCTACAAAGGTGTCGCTGGGCTGCTCACCGCCTGCCCTGGGAAAGCTCCACAGAACAGCATATGAACTGGAGAAGGTGGAAATTATTTTCATGCCGGAGAACAGGAGCACAGGGAGACAAGGTGCATTTTCCAGGGAATCAGGTTGAGGCCCTGCACTGCTGAGGTTGGTTATGTACCACATGGCCAAAATTGCTCATTAAAAACAACAGCACTAGAACAATTGCCAGGACACTTTTAGTGCTCATGGACGATCAACAGGGCCGAGCACTGCGAATGGGAGTCTGGTGGGGTGAAGGGGCCGGGGAAATCCCCTCCAGCTTCCCTGGAATTCAGAGGATCCTGCAAACGAAGACGTAACTTACGCACTTTGAGCACAGCTGGTTGACACGGTCTTTGGGTGAGGAGGGAGGTGTGTGGGACCTGTGGCACCCAGGTGACCACAGTGGAGAGGAAGTAAGAGGTAGGGCAGGAGGAGCCAGATGGATCCAGCGCGTTCGGTGCTTACCGGGTTCGATCCCAGGCACCCCATAGGGTCCCCCGAGCCCACCAGGAGTGATGCCTGAGCACAGAGCCAGGAGTCAGCCCTTGTACCACAGGGTCCAGACAAAACAAATGTCAGGTTATGATGACTGGGTGAGGGTGGGCTGGGCTTTTCTGGTTCAGTCCAAGGTGTCCAGAGCTCGGAGGTGAAGGGGCTTCCCACATCTTCCTAGACTATTTCCCACCTTCCACTGCAGCCCAGGAGAGCCTTGATAAGGCACCTAATGGTGGTTCCTCTAGGGGCCTCTCTTTGGGGGGGAAATGGGCTCCCACTGCCCCAACACCCTGGGCCTGACCCACCTGCTGTCCTTGCCATTCTGCAAGGCCATGTAGCGGTCTGTGGTCCAGTCGCAGACGTGTGTTCCTCCTAGCCATGCTACCTCCGGAATATACATTGTTCTAAAGGAAGAGGATGACAATTGGAAAAAGCTAAAGGCTCGCCCTAGATAAGAACTGAGTGCTCTAAGTAGGTGACCGGACATACAGCATAACTCTTCGGGATCTATACTGGAAGCATAATGCCCAAAAGGAAGAAAAGAGAGGAGAGGAGAGGAGAGAGAAGAGAGGAGGAGGAGAGAAGAGGAGGAAAAGGAGACGGACGAAGAGAAAGAAAAAAGAGAGAGAGAGAAAGAAAGAGAGAGAAAAGTAGTAAAGTAACCAATAGAGTCAGGCTGGGGATGAGGGGCTAGAAAGGAAACCGGGGACATTGGTGGTGGGAAATGTTCACAGTTGATGGGACGAAGTGTTGGAACATCGGATGATCAAAATCCAATCATGCACAACTTTGTAACTGTGTATCTCACAGTGATTCCCCATTTAAAAAAATAATAAATGAATTAAAATAAAATACTAATGGCAAAGTTTTTTGCAAAACTCAGCTTTGCAGGCGGTGGTGGGCGTGTAGTGAAGGGAGGCTACGCCCAGTGGTGCTCAGGGCTTAATCCTGACTCTTCACTCAGGGGCCACTCCTGGTAGGGCCTGGGATCACATGGGGTATAGGGGGGTCATATTGGGTACCAGGGATCAAACCCGGTCAGTCACATTGTAGGCAAGAGTCTTCCCTGCTGTATTATCACTCAGGAGCCATAAAACCTGAAATGTTTCATGAAGAGTCAAATAAACAGATCTGAAATGTCAAGGGCTGGGGGGAAGAGTTTCACTGTGGCGGTTGTGGGGCCACCAGCTGACCTTCCTGACTGTGGCACGGGAGGAGGAGGGGTTGCACCCACACCCCGACATCAGCTTCTGTATCCCTCCACCGTCCTAAACAATATTATGGGACCAGGGTGGAGAGTGGGAGCACCCTACAGTGTCACAGCAAGATGCCAAGAAGTCCACCTCTCTCTCCTGTCCCTCACTGGACACGGCCACCCCACGGCCTACAGGGCAGAGCCAGCATCTCAGCCAGGCACGCTTGAACACCTCTTTGACAGAAGCCATTCAGGAGATGCTCCGTGTCCAGACACGGAAACAAGCACTCAACGCTGCCGGGCACACACTCACGCTGGGAATCGTGGAGGACTTTATCCTCTCGGGCCCCGCGAGTGGGCTGGTGGTCATCTCGCTTTGGAACCCACCGTCATGATGCCCAGCTTCCGTGAGAGGTCCTTCCACTCTCCTTCTGCTCAATCTCTGCACTGGTGGCCTGCGGCCTTTTGGTGTAGGAGACCGCAGAGGGATGGCGGGGACCAGCTATAATGGAGAGAGAGAGAGAGAGAGAGAGAGAGAGAGAGAGAGAGAGAGAGAGAGAGAAGACTACTAAGCTGGATAAACATGGATCATTTATTTTCTTGTGAACATGAACAGTTAAAAATGCCTTTCTGGTTTTAAAAGAAAAAATAGTGTAAGACTAATATCCAAGTCCAGGGAATCCAGGAGCCAGGAGGACTTGTCAATGGTTGGAATCTAACACATGTGTATGGGGGACAGCAGTGGGTAAGATAGAGAAGGGATAATTTGAAATAGTTGGAAATAGTAATGCTAGACTAGAACTAAGTATTGAAAGTAAGGCCAAAAGTGATATACATGATAACGCTTCAGGGTCTGCATCGCAATAATGTAAAAGGAGAGAGGGGGAAGAGACAGCCCGTGGTAGCTAATACTGGGGTGATGGGAGGGAAACGGGATACAGTCGTGCTGGGAAATGTGCACTGGTGGAGGGAAGTGTTGGAAATCCGATGACTGAAGCCCAATATTGAACAGCTTTGTCATGGTCCATTGTATGGTGATTCAATGAAACAATAAAGTTTTTAAAAAATGCCTTTCCAGGGGCTGGAGTGATAGTCCAGTGGGTAGGGCATTTGCCTTTGCACGTGGCAGGCCCATGCCGCCTGGGTCCGATCCCTTGGCATCCCATATGGTCCCCCAAGCACCGCCAGGAGTAATTCCTGACTGAAGAGCCAGGGAGAAACCCCTGAACATCGCCGGGTGTGACCCAAAAAGCAAAAAAAAAAAAAAAGCCTTTCCATACTTTACACTCCATGCTAAGATTGTACAGTTAAAACAAATGTTAGCCTGCCCTAGCGATAGTGGACAGGACACTTGCCTTTCATGAGGGTGCAAAGAGGTTCAATCCCAGCCTCCAAGGGTCCCTAAAGCACCGCCAGGGAGTAGCCCAGGAACTGCTGTGTGCCTCCCCACAACCCCCGCAACCACCCCCTCCACCAAGAGGAAACCCCCACCCCCAAAAAGTGAGTTTGGTTCCTGAGCAAAATATCTCTATGGCGCCCCAGAACAACCCAACTCTGCTGTGTGAAAGTGTGTGGGAAGCGCTGGGCACCAAACGCCTGGGGGGCCGGTGGGCGACGCTGACTGGGCCCCACCGTGGTTCGCTGAAGCGCCGCTGTTTCTGGTTGGCCGAGATGCTCCTCTGGACCTTGAGGTGGGGTAGGTGACTGCTAGCGCACTGTTCCTTGAGGTCACAAGTAGCTGGGCGCGAGAGATTAACAGGCTCCCGCTGAGAGAGACTCACCGCCTTCAAACTGTTGGGAGAAGAGAAGGCCGCTGGGGACCCGAAGGGGCAACACAATTTCTCACTTGGCTCCGGGACAAGCCGAAGTTGATGTAGGCCCTTGAGAAGGGGGTAGGCCATCGGGGAACCGTCAACACCAGCTGGCCTGGCCGTGTCTGCATCCCTGCAGAGGTCACCTGGCTGGGATCACAGGGCATCCCTGATGGAAACAACGGAGCTTCAGGGGAAGGGCCAGGGTCACTTTGGGAATTGTAACATGGGATAAAATTCAGGGCTTTTTACAGCTCGATAGTATAGTGCTACGGTGCGTGCCCTGAACACCCGAGGCCCACCCGGTTTGACTCAGCATCCCATATACCCCCTGAGCACTGCTAGAGTAATTCTTGAGCATCACTTGGTATGGCCAAAAAGCAAAAAAAAAAATTTTTTTTTTAAATAAATAGATTGAACTTTTAATTTTATACACTTTTAACCTTTTTTTTTTTTGCTTTTGTGGGTCATAACTCGCCATGTTCAGGGTTTCCCCCTGGCTCTGCGCTCAGGAAGTACTCCTGGGCGGTGCTCGGGGACCATATGGGATGCCAGGATTGAACCTGGGTCATTAAGGGCTGGCTGCATGCAAGGCAACGCTCTCTACTCGCTAGTTATCGCCCGGCCCCAATTTTTAACTTTTTTAACTCACGTTACACACCCACTACACGTACAGCTTGGGCATATCCACCTTACACGCAAAGCGCATAAACAATATATACACATCGGGTCAATATTCCCTTTCTCTCTCTCTCTTCTCTCTCTCTCTCTCTCTCCCCTTTCCTTGCTCGGTTTTTCTCCCCTCCATGTTCTCACAGTAAGACCTCCAGAGGGGAGAGAGCCTCTAGCCAGGGGTCTTCCCCCGACCATCCAGGCTGATAGCATAGAGGGCGTGGAGGCAACACCTGCTGCCAGCAGGTCCCCAATGAAGAACCGAGATGATGTTAAGGGACCTCGCCATAGCACTTGCTTCAAAAGCAGCAGGTCAGGCCCTCTCCCTGGTACAGGACGCCAAGAAAAGAAGAGCCAGGGCTGAGAGAAGTGTAGCAGGTAAACACTTTTGCTTTGCACACACCGACCTGGGTTTGATTCTAAAGCACCCTGTGTGGGTTTCCTCGAGCTTCCAGGAGTTATATTCCCGAGCTTGGGAACCAGGTGTAAGCCTGCCCCAACCTCGGTCTGTGGTCACAGTCGATTGTGCCGCCTAGGGACCGTAGTGGGACCCCAGGCCTTCCTGAAAAACAATCTAAAAAATAAAGGGTTGATAGCTTTCTCTCTGTACTTAAGCAAGGCAGTTCTACAACAATGTGAGTGTTTTCTCAGGGAGCAGCCATGGGTGTCACCCGGGAGGCTGTGAGACTGTTAGGGTGGTCCTATGAGGCCTCTGAGCACCGTTGGGGTGGTCCTGGTTTTCCCAGCACTGGGCCCTCAGCCCGTAAGTACTGACTTTGCCAGCCCAGAGGACTGAGTATTGCAGCAGGCCCCTAGGGTGCCCTGAGCAGTTTTGAGCCCCCCCTTACACTGATGAAGCCAAAACCAGAATGAATTTGAGGTGCTTGCATCCATGTGTCCCTTCTTACAGGAAAGATACAGATTTCTTGGCTCTCCCCAGCGGCGGTAGATGATTTAGCATTACAGTGTGGAAGAGCTCTAGCATTTGAGTTGCCTAGTCCCGCGACGGAGATTAGGAGGAAACAAGTGCAACGCCCTTCCTGAGGCATCTGAGGACCCTGACCCTGGGCCCCGGTGGACTCAGCCAGAGGGTGAGAGGGTGTAGTATTCAGCACCGCGGGCTGCATTATTGAGGAGTCGATGTGGTCCTGCTCCCGAGCCTTCCACTCATCCGCTCGGCACCACGACAGAAAGCTCGGCCTCGAGAACACCGCTCTCTTTTCAAACTCCTTGAACATGGTGCGGATGAACGCCAGGCACCCACGGTGACAACAGCGTAGCTTAGAAGAAACAGTTCTGTGGGCCCGGTGGGCAGGGGGAGAGGATGCACGCCTACAAGCTTCTGACAGAGATGACCCTGACTTGAAAACCAAGTTTGGCTCCACCGCTGATGCCCTGGTGCACCCGATGACCTAAACGGTAATTAGACTGGTGCCGCTAAGCTGGAGGACGGATTAGTAGAGGACCTGGAGGCTTGAATATTACCAGCGGGCAGGAAGCGATGGGGTATGAAGGGCAGCATGACCCGCCACTGCTCACCCTCTCAGGGGTGGGGATGATCGGCCCAGTCCAGGGAGGACAGCAGTGGAGTGAAGAAGCGCCACGGGGTGGTTATTTTCAAACCCAGCTTTAGAAGTTAGGAGCAGGTCCCATGGGCCCTTGGGTGCAGCCAGTGGTGGCTATAGACCGAGGGATGGGGCTGATGCGCTTGCACAAACCAGGAGCCTCATTAGAGCATTGTAGATGGAGCAATTTGTGTGACAACAGAGACGCTGGTGGCCAGCCAGGTCGGCAGGGGAGCTTCTCACTCTGGGTGGATCCACCATCAGCCATTTCTGCCTTCGTGGGAGCTCCCGCCCCCAGGATGACGGTGCTCTGGCATCCGGTGGGGTCCCCTTCGCAAGTGTCGTGAAGCACACCGACAAAAAGCGCCGTCTCCCTCGGCAAAGGAGGGGACGGAACTGAGAAAACAATGCTGGGCTGCGTAGACGGAAGTGCAGAAGGAGCAGCTTCAGGCATAGAGTCTTCCTCTCGCTCAGGCACCCGCTCCGCAGCGGGCGGCATAGCCTGCAAGCAAGGACGGATCCTGGGGAGCAGGGACCATCTCAAAAGGAAGAGTCTCTGGGAGAGCCTCCAGAAGGGGGTCCTGAGGAACACCCTCGAGTCTGTCCTCAACAGCTAGTTCTGCACTAAGTAACAGGACAGTTGTCCGGGGCGAAGGACGGAGTGCCAGGCTCCCCTGAAGTCCCACGCCAATATCTTCCCTGGAAGCCCCCCAAAGCGAGGGGCGTTTCAGGCAGTGAGCCAGTCCTTAAACGCACAAATACGCTCCTGAGTGAATCCCCACCTGCTTTCTGGCAGGGCTAGGAGATGGGGTCCCTGCTCAGGGGAGAAATGGCTCTTGGCCTCCTGAACCGCCGCTGCTGCTGAGACAGAGCAGGTGGGGTGAGTAGGCTGCTCTCAAAAGGCAGGAGGCAGAGGGAGACTTCTGAGGAAGAGGCAGTGCCTGGTGCTCCAGAAGTCAACCCTCGTTAGCTGTGACTGTGGGTGCAGAGGCCCCGGTTCCCAACCTGGGGAAGCGCCAGAGGAAGAAGCAGAAGCTGATGACTCATGCACTACTTCTGAAGAAATAACTAAGCTCGAGTGATTAGTGGCCGTGCTGTCAGCACTGCAGGGCCAGAGCCTCCAGCACCGAGACACAGGAACAGGTCGCTACGCCTGACCTGCAGGGCTCCG
>JAJIBD010000521.1:0-176956 GCA_021461705.1 Cryptotis parvus
TTCAGGGAAATAAGTTCTGAGCACATACCAGTCTTCTGTTTGTCCATTGGAGTGACATCAGAAATGCTGATTCTGTATATAGATAAAATTGTTTAATTGCTGCTTGAAACAAAGTCCTCAGTAGTTTTTTGTCAATGTAATATAGGACAGGAAAGATGATGCAAAGGGTTGGAGTTTGTGATTTGCATTTTGGAACCCAGTCGCCAGTACCACTGAGAATGGAAAATGAAATGAAATGTTCTGACCTCCCTAAAGGAACATAGTCAATATTAGGTCAGACTATCAACGCACAAGTGATAAGTTATATTAATTACTAGAATTTGTTGTTCTTCAAAAACCTTAAACACTAAAAGTATTAGCCAAGTTAAATATTAATAGTTTTATTCCTAGGAGTGGCTTCCATTAGCCTTTTCTTTCATCATAAATGGTTTATAAGCATTATTCATTTCCACTAATGTCCTCAGACACTAGTCTCTGACCGTCTAATAAACAGTTTATTTTAAAAGTCATGGAACTTTGAGAGTCATCCTTTTCTCCTTCTCTCCTTTTCTCCCCTCCTCTTCCTTCCCTCCCCTCTCCTCCCTTCCCTTCACCTCCTTTCCCTCTCCTTCCTTCTTTTCTTCCCCGCCTTTCAGGGAACACTGTAGCGTGAAACAGCTGAATATGTCTTTTTCAGAAACTGCTCCGTGTCCTCGATTTTGTGTTCCATCATAAGTCACCACAAAATGAAACAAAACAAAACTTTAAAGTTTATTTAGCGTTTACTTGGCATGCCAGTACAAAATACACTTAATGAGGTTGATGCCCAATTATTTAACAGTAAGAGTTGATGAAATCAGACATACTGATCATAAATGACAATTCAGTTTCCTAAAGTAAGCAATAAACTAGATGCGCTTCAAAGGATTTGATATCTGTTTTGCTTTGTATATGATTTCCTTATTTGTCAGTTCTAATTGTTTAAGGAAGTGTGAAATACGGCTTTAAATTTGGGTTTCAGCAAGATTATTTCTTTTGAGAGCAGAACTTATTAGTGAAAGAAAAGAATTAGAACTGTTTTTTTCTAAGAAGTGCTTATAAAATTTCTATTAGAATTTTAAAAACAAAAACAGCTATAATCTAAGATTTGAGACTTAATCACACAAAAAAAAGGAGGGAGAAAAATGTGATCCAAGTACTGCTCTATATCACATACGGATTGACAACAGTGTTCTTATGCATCTGTTCTGCCCACAGAGAAGCCAGCTTTATCATCTGGATGGGTCCTGAGGCTGAAACTTCTTATAAATATGAGAATTTTGCTCTTCTTTTTTTTTCCAGTTTCAAGCAGAATATGGCATCCAGCTGTGGGTTTGCTTATATATATTGTGTTAGCATTTTTTTCTCTGGGCTTGTTTGATACAGTATATGGCAACATGTTGTCATACAAATTCCATGATTAATGCTTATTTATGAAATCTTGTGTAAATATCTCAGAACTTAGTCAAACAATGTATAAGTTAAACAATTTTTTTTCTCTGAATATTGGAGTGACAAATCCAAGGGGAATTGTAAGTTGGATAGTTTATGTTCTTTATCTAGAGAAATTCTCATATGTAACATTTTCCTTTTACTATTGAATCATTCTTTTTTCACAGCATTTTGCTGGATAAAAAATAGTTGCCGATCTCTTTCTCAGAGAAACAATATATATATGAGAATTTATTAATAAATTAGAATGTTTATTATGTATAGATCAATAACATATACTAGGATATAGTTGATTTTTAATTTGGTCCAGGCCTCCATTTCAGAAGTATTTCTTTTGTGAAACTATTCATACATTAAAGGAAATTTATCCTCATACTATGCCACTGTTAGAATTATTTTCATAAATTTTTTTCCATAGAGTATTAAAACACTTAAAACACTGCAGTGGTTATAGGAAGCAAATCTCAATTGTAAATCAACTAAATATATTTAATTGAAACCCATGACTATTTATAAAATATTTATATGGGGGATGGCGTGATCTCTGAGTGCAGACCCAGGTGTAAATACAGAGCACTTTTGGGTGTGGCCCCCCAAACAAAATACTACCATGGTTGGTTTCTCATATGAAAGGTTTTTCTTAGTCATTAGACTCAGAGTGGTAATAAACTATTTGTCTTTAAATAATTTGTGTAAGAATTTGATGTCATGGGTCATGCTGCAATATCAGTGACAGACAGACAGGCAGGAGGCAGGCAGGCTGGCAGGCGGGCGGGAGGGAGGGGAGGGAGGTAACTTTTTTTCTTCCCTAGACGTGTTTCATTTTTCGTTTTGGTGATTAGCAGTAAGAGACTGTTCTTACTCTTCTTTTCCCGCTCCTGCCCAGGTTCAGCTCCTGTACGAGCTCGTGGAGACCATGCACCGGGTGTGGCGCGGCGGCAGAAGCGCGGCAGCTGCAGTGCTCCCGCCGCCTTCCCGGAGACCATGGCCGGGCCAGGGCCCAGCTCTCCCGTGAGAAGCAGCGTGGGCACAGCCCCAGACACTAGCACCTGCAGCCCGTCCGCTGATGTCGGAACCACTACGGAGGTAGCGTGAGCATGCCAGACAAGCCTCCGGCTCCACCAGGCCGCCCCAGAGCTTCCGGGCTGCTGTGTGGGCCTCGTAATCAAGGTCCCCGGGGAAAGAGATGAGGTGTCCTCCGTCCTCTGTGCACTACTTCTGCCTCCATTTGAACCAGGAGTGCAGTTGTTCTCTCTCAAGGGGTCTGGCCACCAGTTCTCTCCGCCCAAATACCTTTACTTTCCCCTTGATTGGCATCACTTTTCTTTCCACTTTTAACATTTAGCATCTTTTGAAAAATATTTTATTATACCACTGTGAGATATACAAGTACAAAGATGTTCATGTTTGGGTTCCAGTCATACAGTGTTCCAGCACCTATCTGGCCACTTGTGTGTGCCCCCTCCTATATATATATAGGAGGGGGGGCACACACTCATATATATATATAGTATAATACCAATATCCAAGGCCATACAAAACATTTAGTATTTTTAACTCGGGCGTGATTTTTCTTTTTTAATAAAAAATGAAAAAGTAGTGGCCCTTTCACCATTCTGGAATGAAGATTTAAATAGCATATGTCTTTTGAAGCTATATCATATTCTAATTAAAATGTAAAGGATAAAAAGAATGTGACTTAAGTTAAGGCACAAATGCTCAGGCACAGATACTTTAGAGACACAGTAACCAGATACATGTAAATTCCTGTGAATGTGTCAATGTGAATAGAATAGACTCCTGCCATCCATTTAAATATCATAAGTAGTTTAAGACTGGGGAAATGATTTTCTGAAATATTGACAACTCTTGGCAAAGTTTTGAACAAAACAAAATTCACTCTTTTAGTTACATTTCTGGATTTCTTAGTATACAATAAGATCATGCAGGAATGCAAAAATAAAATAGTGCTTCAGTTTAGAACAGAATTTTATTTTATGCCCAAATATTTCTGAACTAGATTTTTAACGACATGTAAGTTTATGGGGTGATTTTAATTTTCAGGATTATGCTATTAATCAAAGACCCCTTCTTAATCCTTAAATGTCAGTTAGCCAAAACACCCTTCATCATTTTTTAACACCTCCGATGTGACTGAACTTTTGCCTCCAAACCACTGCAAGAGAGAAGATAGAACTCCCATATTTGTTTTTGTGTAAAGACCTCATTGCTTCTGAAAGTTAGTTGGCAAATAGAGAATGGGCTTGGGTGAGGCAGCGGGGGGAGGTGCAGAGAGATAGTCCAGCAGAGAAAGTGCTTGCCTGTACTTGGCTGACTCAGGTGTGATCCCTGCTACCACATTTGGTCCCTCAAGCACCTCCAGAAGAGAGAACTGAACACAGAGTGAGGAATAAGCCCTGAGCACACCCAAAACAAATGACAAAACAGAAATGAATCAAATGAAGATGAAATATTCTCCCTTTCTTTAATAAAGGCAAATAAACTCACTTAAAGTTGTAATTTCTTCTTATACTGGTGCTTTTTGTTGTTCTGTAACATTTTTTTAATTTTTTATTTTTACAATTACAAAGATATACAATTAAAAGTTCATATTTGGGTTTTGGTCATACAGTGTAGCAGCACCCATCCCGCCACCAGTGCCCATCTCCCCACCACCAACGCCCCCGGTTCCCCCCCCCCCCCCCCCCCAGCCCCTCCTCCATGGCAGGTTCTTTATTTCTTTCCTTCTCATCTTTCTCTTTCCCTTCCCTCTCCAGACTAGGATACAGAACAACATTAAAGGGTTGTCAGTATCCTTTTGCCTCTATTTAATGCTCAGTTCTAGGTTGGCATTAGTACCCCTCACAATTGAGCACACTGTTCCATTTTCTGTCTTACCTAGCCTCTGAAACCACACGTTGTGATAATTCCCACCTTGACAGACCCTCCTGATCTAGTTCACTGACCTTGATATTGGTATCATAATAGTACCTATATATTTATGTTATGCAGATAAATGCAGTCATTCTGTAACTGTCTCTCTCCCTTCTGCTAATTTCGCTCAACATAATCTCTCCATGTCCATCCATTGAGGCAAATTTATAACTTCATTTTTCCTAACAGCGCATAGATTCCTTGTGTAGATGTACCAGCTTTTATCCATCATCTATTCGGCACCGGGTGCTTCCAGATTCTGGCTATGTGAATAATGCGCTAGAACATAAAAGTAGGGATGGTGTTCCTGCGATTTTTGGTTTCCCAGAGTAGATTCCCAGAGTGTATGGCTGGGTCAAATGGGAGTTCAACTAGCTTTGGAGGAATGTCCATATTGTTTTCCAGAAAGGCTGACCAGCCGGCATTCCCCACCAACAAGGATCAGTGTCCCTCCCCCACACCCACGCCAGCACTTGTTCTTGCTCTTTTGAATATGGCCAGTCCGTGGTGTAAAGTGGATCTCATTGTTGTTTGATTTGCATCTCTCGAGATTAGGAGATGAGCATTTTTTCACATGTTTTTGGCCATTCAATCTCTTCCTGCTGAAGTTTCTGTTCATTTCCTTCTCCCCATTTTTTGATGGGGTTGTTTGTTTTCTCTTGTAAAGTTCTACCAGGCCTGATATATCCTGGATATTAACCCCTTACAGATGAGTATTGGGTGATATTCCCCATTTGGACGCTTTTGTTATACGTGCTTTAAGTCATGTCATCAAGTAAACCTGCTGGACCCTCTGTTGATACAGCTTCTCCATCCCTGCTTGTTTCAGTTGCTTAAGTTGTGCTCTTAACTTATTTTATGCTCTTTAACACCGCCCAACAAATGAGGAATAGATGGAACTATTGGAAATGGCCCTTATGAAGTCATTGGGGAATTTCCCTTCTAGAATAGTGATTTCTTCCTTTGTGATTCCTAATGTTAAAATGAAACAGCTTCTCTGATAAAGAAAATCAACTTTGTAGAATGCACTAGTCTTTGAATTTTTTCTCCAAACACCCCATTTTGATAGCCTGTTTGTTAATATTGGACAGAGTTGCCTTGTTTAGTGTAATTAAAGCTTGAGGTGGGAAATTATGAGATAGAGATAGTACAATGAACTTTGGAGTTGACTCTTAAAGACATTTCAGTAGTAGAATGAGAGTGTTCTGTTAGCTATTTGCTGGCTCTTTAGTGGAATGGCAAGGTGAACAAGAAAGAGACATTTAGTAAGACACTGTGAGTCCAGAAAAGACAAGGCTTACAGGGGATGGTCACATGCCTTTGGTCCACTTATATAGCTACTGTCACTGGCACAGAGCATAGCATGAATATTTCTTGAATTGCAGAGTTCAGCTACAGAGGACATGTGACCTGGCAGAAAGATCAGAGACATGCAGGTCCTGCAGTTATAGAGGCATAAGTGACAGCTTGTTTCCTGGCATCTCTGGGTATTTCATAGAGGAGGTAATACTGGAGATGGATCTTAATACAGAAATAAGATTCGGTAACAGTTTTGTTTTAGTAGGTGTGTGCTGACTATAGTAGATGAGAGGAATATTAGAAATACTGTCTTCATACACCAAAGTGAGGAAGAGAGATGAAGAAGAGAGAAAATTGTCAAAGGTAGAGGTTTTCTCAGTCTCTCAGGAAAAAAATTATAATTTTAATACTGGTTCTTCCATGACTATATTTTATCTTAGAATATTTTTTCTTAATTTGGTTCTAAAGATTAATAATGAACATTCTTTCAGTAAATTTGTGTTCACTGTAGTTTTGATCTGCTTGAAAAAAGATGCCTATGGTGGTATAATAAAATACTTATAAAAAAGATGCCTAAGTGAAAGTATTTTAATGCAAAGTCTTTTTAATATTTAGGAAAGGCCATCAGGCAGCTTACAGAAGCTAGTATGTAGCTGGTGGGATAACGTAGCAGATAGGCTCAACATACATCCTTGTGTCTTGTTTATGTAGAGTGAGTAGGAAAGAGGTGGACGGTCTCTGGGCTGTGGAGCTGGGAGCTGCGGTCATCCGGGAAGTTGACCCTGAGAAATACCTGAAAATCACTTAGCTGGTTTGTTTTCCATAAAGGGTAGGGAGATTTTTGAAAAATATTATGTGAAGATCTGTATTACATCGTTGCTCTAAAAACCCTGCCTTCCATCTTAGAAGGACGTATTCTTGAATTAATGTTTCATTTATCTTCTTGCTCTCAAGAAAATACCCACCTGGAGATCAAAATTAACTATGTATGTGTCTGAGTTTAAATTTCTCTCTTTGAAAATGCCCTGCAAATGATGACATCAGAGAACAGGGTGACTGTTACCTCCTGTGTATATGAATACTTCACTGATGACTCCATCTGGGGCACTTTAATTTATCCAGAATGCAGACTTGTGCTCAAGCTTTCATTTTTTATTTCCCTTGTTTATGGTGCTGCAAGGGCTATGTGCAGTGACCTTTGTAATGTTCATTTCTTTTATTTTGAGCTCTAACGGTGGGTATGTTACTACAATCCTTTGATTTCCATTAAAAAATATTTTCATAATCTAATGAATCTGTTTATTTAATTAGTTATTTTATCACTAAAAACGCTAACTCATGAATGGGGCTCAGAAGGATGGTGGGGTTCATTTATGCACAGATTTTAGTTTAAGTATTCAGAAGTCTCTCTGCCTATTTGGAGTAGCGTTTCTTTGAAATTTTCAGCATCCATTGCTCCTCTTGGCAATCATCATCCCATTTTTCCTTATATGAAGATATATATATGTATATATGTATATGTGTCATAAACAACCATTTTTACAGCAGGGTGATCTGCAGACAGTTTTAAAGATGTGCGATATATTTTACAGTCACTGCACCAGTGCTGATTTGAATTAAATGTCATTGGACAAACAGAACATGGTATTTGTGTCTGGGGTTATTGAAACAGTTCTAAGTAAGTCATGGATTGTGTCATCATCCCACATTCTACCCAGACTGCAGGCCAAGGGATCCTTATTTCCACGTAACTGTCACTCCTCTTGTGATGTCTTAGCACTCTGGTTAGGAGATTCTGTCTTAGAGTACTTCTGGGATAAATGATTTCTCAACACCCTTATTATGTCCTTGGTAGCAGAAGGTTAGCTTTAAATAAAACTGTTCCACCGAAATTCCTTTGAAGTTGTATCTTCTTTCCTTCCATGTGATTGCTGGAGTTGGCTGTGTCATGAGAATGCTACAACCTTCTCTATGCAGCCATGCCTAATGTTTAATGTTAGTTAGACCTTAGTCTGAAATAAGGTAATTGATCAAGTGATCAAGTGATGGTTCAGAAATTAGCAAGTTACATAAGGCTTATGACTTTCCTTATTGCTAGTAAATTTCAATGTTGCCCCAGTAAATTGAAAGTATTTGGAGAAATTTCCTTATATTTCATTCAGACCTGTGCAAAACTTTTAGCTCCGTATATTTTAGTGCCCACTACACAAAGCATTTCACACATTCCTTTTGAGATGGGCACTCTTTACAGGCTGTGCTCGGGGACTGCGGGACCTGTTGGTTGGATGCTAGGGCCTACGGATGGATGCAGTGCTACTCAGGCCTGACACTACGGGGGACCACAGGGCTACAGCAAGCAGTGCTCAGTGAACCCGTGCTATCGAGGAGCCAAGCTTTTCCCCTATGCTTTGTACTTTCTTCCTGGCCCCAAATCAGTATCATAAAGTGAGTAGTAGGATCATTTTCTTTGACAGTGAAGAATTTGTGGCTACAGAAATTCAGTTATTTGCTTGAGGTCATATTGATTAGTGGTTT
This sequence comes from Cryptotis parvus, assembly GCA_021461705.1. NCBI lineage: Eukaryota > Metazoa > Chordata > Mammalia > Eulipotyphla > Soricidae > Cryptotis > Cryptotis parvus. The sequence goes on from JAJIBD010000521.1 coordinate 8,239, forward strand.
CCAACCACTAGTCCCTGCAGGTCCGCGGAAATTTCCCCAGGCCCTTGAAGAAATTATTGCCTCTTAACTGAGAGTCTTTTCAACACTGGTTTGAGAACCAGAGCCACCCAGTTGTTAAAAGATTGGAGACTCCTGCCTTAGACATAAGTGGCAAAGCTGAAGTGAAAACCTCTGCATTCAGAAATGACATCCCTAATATATACTCTTTCATAGATTCTAGAATTTGACTTCCTGATAAATCTTACTTGTAAAGTTAATCGTGACCACCAAATATAAATGTGTTCTTTGTTTTCCTCCACACTTGAGGTTTTATGGAGTATTTTTTTTCAAAACTTTTCAGGCTATCATTTGAGAAAATACTTGTACATTATCTTTAGTCTCTTTTTTCTAGAACTTCTCATTTTCTCTCTCTGTGCCTTGGAGTCATTTTCCTATAATTTTCGTCCTCCCCCATTACCAATTTTACCTTTTATATTTTCACTGTGGCTTTTTTTTATTTCTAGAATATTTTCTCAGTTTAAAAAATCCTGTTTATTAAATCTTCCTTAAAAGATTCCTGATCTACTTGGTTTCAGCAGGTAGCCTCGTCCTGAAAGTGACAGGAAGATTGGAAGGGGAGAGGAGAGGGAGAGTAGGGCTGGTGTTTGCTCCTTTTGTCCCTGACATCTGTGGCCCCTGTCTACCTGGGAACCTTACACGGGCTGCCTCTTTTTGCTGCAGAAGTAGGAATTGCTTCTTTTTGTTTGCACCATGAGCAGAATACTCTTTAACTGAGATGTCTCTGTTCTCCAGAACCTTAAGTGGGTGTTAAATGCCTTTACTCTACCTCTATCAGACATACCATTCCCCCTTTTTATTTATTAAATATTTTATTATACCATCGTGGGATATACAATTACAATGTTGTTCATGTTTAGAGGTTTCAGTCACACAGTGTTCCAGCACCCGCCTTCCACCAGTGCCCATTTCCCACCACCAATGTCCCCAATTCCCTTCCCCTCCTATAGCCTGCCTAAATGGCAGGTTATTTATCCCTTCTCTCTCTCTCCCTCTCTCTCTCTTATACATTGTGGGTTGCACTGCATACACTTAGAGGCCGTCATGTGCATTTTTTTGCCTGTATTTAATGCTCAGTTCTAGGTTGGTATTAGCCCTTTCGACATTTATTCACACATGTTCCCTTCTCTGTCTTACCTAACCTCTGATTCCCACACATTTACAGTAATTTCCACTTTTGGAAGACCTCCTGATCCACGATTCACCTGACATTGGATTTTGGTGTCATAATATGTGTGTGTGTGTATATATATATACACACACACATGTATATATATATATATATATATATATATATATATATATTCATGTCATGCAAATAAATGCAGTCATTCTATATCTCTCTCTTTCCTTCTGACTAATTTCACTCCACTTGATCCTTTCCATGTGGACATTCCTCCAAAGACTAGAAATTGAGCTCCCTTTTGACCCAGCCATGCCACTCTTGGGAATATACCCTGGGAAGCCAAAAACACACAGCAGAAACACCATCCACACTTTTATTTTCATAGCAGCACTATTCACAATAGCCAGAACCTGGAAACAACCAGTATGCCTTAGAACTGATGACTGGATAAAGAAACTATGGTACATCTACACAATGGAATACTATGCAGCTGTTAGAAAAAATGAAGTTATGTAATTTGCCCCCCTTTTAAAAAAAAAAAATGTTACTCAGCATCTCCTCCCCTGGAAATCTACTTTCTTTAAGGAAACAAACAGTAAATAGCCCCAAGTTACACCTGAGGTTCTCAGCCACTCCCCCATCACTCTAGTGCCCCCTTTCAAGGGCTATTCACCCACTTGGGGAACAGCCTTCTTGACCATCATTGGGATTCAGCATTTGTGTTTACTTTGTGCCCCTGTTCTACTCTGTACCTTAGCATGGCTTTATGCTCCCTTCTAACTCCTTGTAATTCAAGATTTGTCTTCAACTAATGTAAACGTTTGACTTTCATATTGGAAAAGTACCGCTTTATCAAACTAATTTTTTTAAGAGTTTTTAAGAAAAAGACAACGGTATTGACTTTTGGTCAATACCTTTTGGTAATACCAAAGAAAGGAAATACTGGGATAAGTCTTAGTTCCTCAGTAACACATATATAATGTTACATGCTCAGTTTAAAGAAAGGGGCAGAAGGATATAAATATACCTTGTCTTCCTCCCTCTGCTCTCCTGTAGCTCTTGTGAAACCAACCAGAAACCTAGAGGGTTCAGCTGTTCATAGATACAGTTCACACAGGTTAGCTTATAAAATTTAGTAATTCTATTTTTATTGTTTTTGACCTGTAAAAATAAGTTGATGGTTTGATAGCTGAGGTGTTTGATATAAAAACTAGAGAAGAAGTGCATTTACTGAGTGCTGATTTTATGACTCCGAAGAGTACATTTCTGTCATGTCAGTGTATTTGCTTGATATTAGCATGGACAGCCCAGAATCACAGTGGTACTGAATATTGTCCCCCAGTGTGCTAAAACATATTTAAAAGTCTTGGCAGGGACTGTGGGCACCAGAGGGAAAACCAGAGTAGTGTTTGGTTTCCATGGTAGCGTTTTAAACAGAAAATAGAATGTTAGTAATTTATTTTCTCAAAGGTGTCTTTTTTCCCTTCCTAGAGAAAACTAGCAAAATTTTATCTCCCACTTCCTTATTTCTTGTTACATACTCTTTATTTTGTCAGCACTAAGAATTGCCTTCCTTTGACTTTGGCAGTTTTTTCCCTATAAATTCCATTAGCTCATAGTTTTGTTCTTGAAAGGAATTGTTAGGCAGGTCACTCAGACCACATCTGCATCATGTGTACAAGAAAACCGAAGTCCCAAGTTTTGTCTTGCAAAAGCTGGACCAGCTCAGCATACATGTATGTCTTGGTGGAGTCTATGGAAGAGTGTTTATCTTTGCAATTAATGTCACGATCACATTGTGTAACTTTTATGTCCCTACCCTCATCACTTGTAAAAATGGGGATAATGGTCATGTATATCTCAATGAGTCGTGAATATTAACTGAGTAGGTACATATTTCATATATTATGAATATGGTCTGTCCCTCTGTGTGGTGTTCAGTTTCACTAACAGTTTATATTTTAGAATTCTTTTCCAGTATATAGTAGATTTTTTTTCTTTATATTTGATGTGGGTTTGTGTTTGTTTGTTTGTTTGTTCTGGGGTTCTTTTTTTGGAGGGGCAACACTCAGTGTTACTCAGGGGTCGCTCCTGGCTCTGTTCTCAGTGCTTGGGAAACATATGGGATTCCTGGAATCAAACTCAGGTTGGCTACATGCAAAGGAAAACTCCGCCCCGCTGTACTATCACTCCAGCCTTATATATTGTGTTTAATTAAATTAAAATTTCATATTTTTTATCCTTTATCCTTTCAAAATGGCTAATTACACTTACTACTTTCCTGATACTAAGCTGATGTATCTCTGGGATTCACTTTTGATATACTTATCTTTTGTTGTTGTTATTTCAGGGTGGGAGGCACACCCAGTGATGCTTAGAGGTTACTCCTAGTTTGATACTCAGGAATTACTCTTGGCAGGACTTGCAGGGGGTCACCTTTGGCAGCTCTAGGAATTGAACCCAGGTTGACTGCATGCAATGCAAATACCCTACTAGCCCTTACTATTGCTCTGGTTCCTATACTTAACCGTTTCATAGCTTGCTAGATTGTGTTTTCTACTGTTCTATTTAGGATTTTTGGTATCTGTAGTTATGAGTGGTTCCAGCCTCCAAATTCTCATAACTTTAGTCACGGTTCAGTGTCAGGATTAAACCATCTTCATAAATTGAGATAGGAAATACCATTTTTCATTTCTGTGCAAGCATGATTTTCAGTAGCACATTCTCTGTTAGTTCCCTGGTTATTTGAAAGGTAATCATGTTTGAAAAAGAACTTGTATGTGGCACATGGCACCTTTAAGTTAGAGAGTGTTATTTTGGTATGGAAATTTAGCTTTATTATTAGAAGAGGGGAAGAATGACATGGTAAAGACTAGATGAACAAAGAATGCTAATGTCTTCTATGGAGAATACTTAGTTTCTTGGAGGAGTTTCCCAAATGGTTCCCCAAGGCCACTCATGGCAATTCTTGGCCAACGGAGACAGCAGCTCATTGAAAGAATCTGAGGTGCGGTGCTGCCTGGGCACCTGGGCTGACCCTGGTGGTGCCCCGTGAACCACATGCTGTCAAGGACCGAACCAGTGCACCCTCACCTCACAACTGCTGCCCCCTCTGTTCCCCACCATTTTAATCCTTATCCCAACACCAGCACTGATATTGCTGTGTCCTCAAACATTAATTTTGTATTTTTAATAAAGCAATATTTAATGATGATTTGAATTCTACCTCAGTGACTCATTCTATAGCAAATAAAAACTACTGAAGGGGCCAGAGAGATAATACAGAGGTTGAGCTGCTTTCCTTGCTTGTGGCTGACTCTGGTCCTACTTCTTACTCCTGTCAGACCTGAACCCTGTCCAAAAACCAAAAAATTCAGAAACAACCCCTGGTATAGATTGGTATAGATTCACTATCACTATCTTCCCGTTCATCATCGATTTGCTCGAGCGGGCACCAGTAACATCTTCACATGTCCTGTCTCATGCTAGTAGAGGGCATCTGCTTGCTCAAGGAACATAAAGAGCCTCAAACCATTATATTAGGTCATGGGAATGACCCAATATAATTGTTACTGATACTTGCCATATCAAATACGACACGGGTAGCTTGCCAGGCTTACTGTGCGGGTGGCATTCTCTTGTAGTCACCTCTAAATACAGCATTTATTGATAAACCCCCAGGCTGTGATAGGCTGGTCTGCTGGGTGGAGTTCTGACGAGAGGGAAGTCTGGATGTGGAAAATGGCGGCCTTCATGGAGTGGGGGCCGTCTGGCCTGTTGCGAGGCCCTGCTGGGTGCTCACTGCAGAGCATTTGACTGCAGTGAGAATACAAGGACTAAATTGGGCATTTCAACTAGTTCAAAGGAATAAAAATGTTAGCCTTTTGGATACTTCAATCTTTCCACTAAACTTATCCCAGGAGTTTGAGTTTAGTCATCTGTGTATCTTTTTTAGTTTATTCATAAATAACTTCATAATTTCTACTTTAAGACCCCAAGTCATACATTTAAAATTAAAGAAGCAGTACTACATTCAGTAATTTAAATGTGCTCCAATGTAGAAGGGTAACCTCAATTAACTTGACACTTATTTTAAAAACACATTCAAAACAAAGATGAAAAATAATTAGATGCCAAAATTAAGAAGCCAATTGCCTTGAACAAGTAAGTCTCCGTGGGGGGCAGACTCCACATCTCACAAGGCCCTCAAAATGTACATTAGGGAGCCGTGGAAAGAAACACACCAAAAAAAATTAAATCTCAATATTCAGTTTTTTAATGTTTCTCAGTTGTCCACTTATTCCAATTAAATGCTTTTATTGTCAACATTAGTTTTCCTTGATTCTGAAAAACAAACACGACTTCCAAAGGCTTCCCTTCACTTTTGTTTCTCCATCCCACTGACAATGTGCACTGCAGCGAACCCAGAACTACTCCCGAGAGCAGTGTGACTACCAAACTGCACCTCAGAAGACACTCAGTCCTTTTCACTCAGCTCAATTACAACTGAGACAGGTACGAAAAGGTGGCTGAGACAGAAGATTTTCCTGGGTTTCCATAAGTTCCTAAAAAAATTATTTTCTTTTTTAAGAGTATAAGAAAGGGACACAATCATAAAGGAATCACTGAGGGGATAACAAAGCTCTCATACTCAGAAATGAAATAACCACTGGCATTAGCGCGCTTTCCGCTCTGAGGAAAGTTGCCCTTTTATCTCTGAACTTGTATAATTTATCTTTCCTTCAAACATAAACTTACTCTCATTAGTCACCCAGTTATAAGTTTTCAGAAGCCCCCCCATAAAACCCCAAACTGTATTGTAGAGAACAATATAGATTAAATATATAAAATATGATTAGACTATGGTATAGATTAAATATATAAAATGGTATAGATTAAATTTATAAAATAATGACACTGGTATAGAGGAAATATAATACTTTTATTACTGAAAAGTTGTGATTTTTATATTCCCTTTAACTTTATCTGTTTTCTTTTGATCACTTCACTTGATCACTTGACATTCCGTTATTCGTCGATTTACTCGAGCGGGCGCCAGTAATATTTCCATTTGACCCTATCACGTGCCAGTGTAGCCCAATGGCATCTGGTTGCTTCAGGAATACAAAGAGCCTCAAACCGTTCATTCATGGTCTTGATGAAGTCTGACCATCTTGTAGGTGGGCGGCCACGTGATCTTTTGACATCCCATGGATCTAGTCAGTAACGGCTCTAGTCCAGTGATTGTCTCCAAATCACATTACATTGCATTACATCAGCAGAGCCTGGCAAGGTGTCCGATGCATATTTAATATGCCAAAACCAGTAATAAAAAATGTTCATCTTCCTGACCCTGTTTTCCTTTACTGTGGTAAACTAGACCTAACATGAAAATACCATTTAAACTATTTAAAACTATTTCAAAGGCAACTAATTACCTCTCTATGGCATATACATTTGCATTGATGTGCAGCTATCCCAAACCATCCAGAAACTTATACCTTTTACACAGTAGATGTCTAGGGCCTGTAAGATGACTCAGGGGCTTAAAGCACTTGACCTAGGTTTTAGTTCAAACCTAGGTGCCACCTGGACCACATACATGCCAGTGCACTCCTGACACTTCTATTGTCAAATTGTATTCTTTCAATATCATACCAAGGGCACCTGTTTGCTCCAGGAACAGGAAGAGCCTCAAACAATTTCTTGAGGCCATGGGAATGAGGTCCATAATTGTTACTGGTTTTTGGCATATCAAGTAAAACACGGGTAGCTTGCCAGGCTCTGCCAAGTAGGTGGCATACTCAGTAGAAGGCTCTCATCTCGAGCATTTACTGATGAAACTGAGGGGCTGCCCCAGTCCTTTAGCCCTTTACCACCACCAGAGCTCCATGGGTTGTTTCACGTGGGGCCGAGGGGTGCAGCTGTGAGTCTGGAGTGGTTGGGTCTGGATCATCTCTCTTCCGGGTTTGCTGATGGAGTTGTGGGTCTGGCGTGTCTCTCTTCAGGCGGGGGTGGAGGTGGAGGAATGAGAGGAGGGGCCCAAATCCCTGCTCCAGGTCTGGCCAGTGTGACCCCTCCCCGCGCGTGTGAGCGAACCCTTGGAGCTATATTGGACTGGGCCAGTGGCTGGCGGAGCCCGTTACCGTCACCAGAGCTCCATGGGTTGCTTCCACATGGGACCGAGCAGCGTAAAGCGCAGCTGTGGGTCTGAAGTGGTTGGGTCTGGATCGCCTCTCTTTCGGGGTTGCTGACATAGCTGTGGGTCTGGCGTGTCTCTCTTGGGGGTTGGAGGTGGAGGAATGGGAGGAGGGGTCCATCACCATATTAGAGAAATGCAAATCAAAACAATGAACTATCATGGCACACTGGTGAGAATGGCATAATTCAAAAAGTCTGGAAATAACCAGTGTAGGCAGGGATGTAGTGAGAGGAACACTTGTCCACTGTTGGTAAGAATATCCACTAGTTCAACCACTGTGGATAGCAATATGGAGATTTCTTGAAAAAGTTAGATTAGTGCAGCTACACTACTTCTTTGTATCTACCCCCAAAGCATGTGTAAGAGAAAAAGAGAGAGAGAGAGAGAGAGAGAGAGAGAGAGAGAGAGAGAGAGAGAGAGGAGATAAAGAACCTACCATAGAGGCAGGCTAGGGGGGGGGGGAATCAGGGACATTGGTGGTGAGAAATGGGCACTGGTGGAGGGATGGATGCTGGAACACTGTATGACCAAAACTCAAACATGAACATCTTTGAAATTGAATATTTCACGGTGGTATAATAAAATATTAAATAAATAAAATAAAAGGATCTGTGGACACCTATGTTCACTGAAGCACTTAACAAATTAACCAAGATACGGAAACAACATAAGTGTCCAATTACAAATATGTAGATCAAGAAGTTATGGTATATCTAAAAGTGGAAATTACCACAAGTGCGTGGGAGTCAGAGGTTAGGTAAGATAGAGAAGGGAACATGTGTGAATAAATGTCAAAAGGTCTGATACCAACATAGAACTGAGCATTAAATACAGACAAAAAAATGCAAATGATGGCTTCTAAGTGTACGAAGTGTAACCCACAATGTGTGGGAGAAGGAGGAGAGAGAGAGGGAGAGAGAGAGAGGGAAAAGAACCTGCCATTTAGGCAGGATGTGGGAGGGGGAGGGAATTGGGGACATGGGTGGTGGTTGAGGGGCACTGGTGGAGGGTGGGGTGCTGGAACACTGTGTGACCGAAACCCCAAGCGTGAACAACGTTGTAATTGTATATCTCACGGTGGTATAATAAAATGTTAAAAAAAGAAGTTATGGTATATTTAAACACTGGGGAGAGGAAGGATAAACTTCTGCAGTTTTCAGCTCCATGGGTAGAAGTAGAGGATATTGTAGGATATTGTACTGAGTGGACTCAGTCAGAAGGTGAGGGATAGACACAGAATGATCTGTGTTCTTTATGGGCTATCACCACACACACAAAACAGTTCTGGAGAGTCACACTACAGAGCTGAGTCTGAATGGGGGAATCTCAGAGGTGAGGGGACGTGGGCACTCTGCTGTTAGGTGTGGTGTTGGAAACAGCTACCTAGAATTATCATTAGCAGTATTGTAAGTCATAGCTCCTTAATAAAAAAATAAATGATAAAGAAAGCAAGGCAGCTTTTATTCTATGCTCAGACCCTACCATGAAATTAACCCTTTGGCCAAGACTGGGGCTGTGCACACTTGCTCCTCCCCTGCAACGTCAAAGCACATTAGGAAAATGAATGTTAGTGTGTAGCTTTCATGCACTGAACAACAAAATATTCTCTTTAAACTGAATACGTCAGAGTGTGTTTTAAAGTTTTTAAATTTAGAATAACCATCAGAAAATGTTTTTAATCTCAATTATTGGTCTATTTGGTTTGTTTTTAAATTTGGGGCCTGGGGTGGGATTTGGCCCCTAGCTGTCAGTGCTCAGGGAACACTCTTGGCTGTGCTGGGGACCCTAATGCAGTGCCAGAGATGCAACACCAGTTGGTTGTTTGTCAGGCAAGCCCATATTCAAAGGTGACCAACTGTACTATTACTCTGGCCCATGAGTTTAAGAATTTCAAATAGTCTTAAAATCTAAACTGTTAATCTGAGATTACCCTCTACTTCTTGAACTTGCATCAATTATGTGTCTGGAGATCACTTTAAAATTGCAATTGTTACTTTTTAATTTTTTTCTCTTAAAATTCACATTGAAAAAGTTCATTAAAAAATGAGTTCAAAGTAGTTTTTCTTGCTGAATTGGGGCAAAGCTATTACCTTTAAGTTGTTTCAACTCAAAAGAATTTACTGTAAATGGATGTTTTAAAAAATACTGTTTAACTTGACTTGGCTTTTTACTTCACATCCTCTTCATTCTCCCTCCTCTGAGTCGTGGGTATTCCATCTTTATGATCTGAACTGTAAAGATGTTGAAGCTATAGGGCTCATGATCCAGGTCACAGAGCTACCAGACAAACCCAGTTATGCTTTGTTTGGGGAATTGTTTTATGACAAAGAGAGACTCACAGACATGGGGCAGAGCTGCTACTGGCTCTCCATGTGCCCAGCCGCTCACGAGGCACCCAGGAGGGATGGCGGGTTCTAGCCCTGGCCCGCCACCCCAGCAGAGCCTTGCAACAAGCCAGACGACCCTCCACTCCATGAGGGCCTCCATTTTCCACATCAGGACTTCTCTCTCGCCAGAACTCCACACAGCAGACCAGCCTATCACAGCCCGGCTTGCGTGGCCACACAGTTCATCAATAAATGCTGGACTTAGAGACGACTACAAGAGTATGCTACCTGCACGGCAGAGCCTGGCAAGCTACCCGTGTTGTATTTGATATGCCAAATACCAGTAACAATTATAGACCTCATTCCGAATGGATTGAGGCTCTTTATGTTCCTGGAGCAAGAAGATGCCCTTGGGCTCTACTAGCATGAGACAGGACATATGGAGATGTTACTGGGGCCCGCTCGAGCAAATCGATGATGAACGGGAAGACAGTGATACAGTGATATTAAGTAGAAGTATTTGTTCTCATGATCCTTGGATAATTTATACTTTAAATTCCAATTCTTAGACTTCCAGTTATGCTGAGTAATTCCTTTCACATTGACACAGTAGGGGACACCATATTTTTCAGAGACTCTAACTTTGGCTTCCTGAATCTCATTCTGGGCAGTCGGCAAAGGGGAAATGTGATTGAGAGGCATTATCTAGTGTGGTGTTTTGAAACAGTTAGGTCATGCTTCCCACCCCACTCCTCACTGTGATGTAGAGCAAAGGTAGAAGATACCACATCAGACCACTTGTTACTGTCAACAGAAGTACAAATAGTGGTTCAAGTGTTTAGCTCTTTAGGTAGTTTTATTATTGAACAGGACCACTGGAGTTATTTTGAAAATACGAGGAGCAGGGGTGGCCAGTCTTCCCTCAGCTCTGAAGCAGACCGGTGATGAGGAACTGTGGAGTTTGCTCTTCCTGAAGAACAAAGATAAATTGAACTAGGAAAATAAACTCAGGATTTTGGTCAATTTGCAACAAATTGGTGAGGGCATTGAGCTGTGTATTTTAAATTTGGCTTAAGGAGGTGTGGGAAAATATTTTCAGCATTGCCAGTTCTGGCTCTATTTTTTGCTATAGATTTGGAAACAGAGCAGAAAATTATGCAGGAACATATTTAACAGTACCACACCAAATATGCTGTTCAGCCAAAAGGAAAGTTGAAACTACACAAGGAAGGCAAAACTTTTTCTCAGGAGTGTTTACTCATTAATTTGAAGTCATAGTTTTCTTTGCAGTCTACTGAATAGAATTAGTATATTAAAACCTAGTCTCATTGATTTGAGATGCATTTTTTCTCTGTAATTTCCTTTCTTGTTATTATGTTCTTCTCAATAAGGGAGGGAAAACATTCATGAATGCTTCTATAAGAACCTATTTCACATGGAAAGGCATACTGATTATATTATGTTGTCTTTTGTTGTTTTTTGACTTGGTAAAATGCGACCTTTGGTGGGAGGGAAGGTTAGTTTGTGCTTTTCATAAAATATATTACTTTAGACAGCTAACCAACAAAAACTTGTTTTCCTTTTTTATGGTTTCTCAAATTCTGGAATTTCAGTTACAGAAGATTTAGGGCCACTTATTTTAGAGAAGTGTTTGGATAAAAACATCCACAAAAACAGTGAGTCATTTGCTTGGTGTAGTTGGAACAAGAAATGACTATATTATCTTTAGGCTTAAGTTTATCATTTTCAGTCACAGTAAATCACAGGAAGGACACTTTCACTTTGCTGTGAGGATGCCTCTGTTTACCAGTGATAAACTGCCTGCTTTGTCAGAATCTGGCCTGCTTGGGGGCTGGAGCCATAGCACAGTGGCTCAGAGGGTGTTTGCCTTGCATGCAGCCAACCCAGGTTTGATCCCCAGCATCCCATATGGTCCCCCGAGCACTGCCAGGAGTAATTCCTGAGTGAAGAGCCAGGAGTAACCCCTGAGCATTGCCGGGTGTCACCCAAAAAGAAAGAAAAAAGAATCTGGCCTGCTTGATTTCCTAGGAGTTCAAGGAACCTAATTTTCTCATTGAACAGTGTTGGAAAATTGAGGTAAAGATTAAAAACTCTGGAATTTGGAAGATGGCTAAGAAGGCTGGAGCCCTGGGTTCTGTTTCTGAGCTCTGTTGGGTGGCGCCCCAAAACAGAACAACCAGTCAACCAGCAACCAAAGAAAAAATGTTTAAAAACAAAGTCTTACTGGAGCTGAATAGACCTTGGTCTCAAGGACTGGTGTGAGTGAGGGAAGCAGTTTTCCCATTACCCTCCATTCTGTTGCAGTTTTGCCATTATCCTCCTTGATGTAGGTGCCTTCTGAAAATTTTCCCATAGAATAGCACACTGATAATATTATATTAACACATAATACACTGATAATAATACACCTTCTGTGATATTTGAAAAGGCTGTCTATTCTGAGTGTTGGTTATTTGTCATGAATACTTAGGATGAAAAATGAGTGTTTTTGTATGAGACATTCAAGAAGCAATGAACTGTTGGAGCTCTAGGAGATAGGACTGTCATCCTGTTCATCGTCGATTTGCTTGAGCGGGCACCAGTAACATCTCCATATGTCCTGTCTCATGCAAGTAGAGACCAAGGGCACCTGCTTGCTCCAGGAACATAAAGAGCCTCAAACCATTCCATCAGGTCATGGGAATGAGGTCTATAATTGTTACTGGTATCTGGCATATCAAATACGACACGGGTAGCTTGCCAGGCTCTGCCGTGCGGGTAGCATACTCTTGTAGTCACCTCAAAATCCAGCATTTATTGATGAACCGCACTGCCACTTGGCTGATCTGCTGGGTGGAGTTCTGACGAGGGGGAAGTCCGGATGTGGAAATGGAGGTCCTCATGGAGTGGGGGTCGTCTGGCTTTGTCAGAATCTGGAGATAGGACAAAGGTCCTAAACAGAGACAGAGGGACAGAGGTTACAGATTCCTAAGCAGCCATTCAGCTTGATAACATAATTGCTACTGCTTATGAATTGTTTAGTATGTGATCACTTGGTATTCATGTTCTTACTGATATGTAGCAAATATTTCTGGGCTTGGGGCCTCAATACCCAATGCAGTATTCACTTTGAGCCCCCAAACTTAGAAATAAGTATTGTAATAACTAGGGTTTATTTATTTATTTTCCTTTTTTGGGTCACACCTGGCTCTGCACTCAGGAATTACAAAGCACTGATCTCTGCTGTATAGCAGCCACCAGCAGTGAGAAATGAACGGAAATAGCTGTGAGCTAATACATTTGATTTCTACACTGGGCCCTTGGCAGTAGTTTGCAAACTTTGCTTTAAGGAAATACTCACTGGGGTTCCCTACCTTATTCAGGAGGATGAGCACATGTTCCTAGTATCTGTTGGATCATCTGATCAGTGTATGTTCATGTGATTAGCATCATGTATGAGCATTAGCAGCCAACGAGTGTATCAGTATATACATTATAGAATATGGAAATGTTATAAATAATACAGATTTTTAATTAGACTTTCTAGTGTTTTTCTTTTCTTTCAATTGCAAAATATATTATTTCTCATTTCAGGGAGATTCTGTACAAGCCGGTGATGATTCCCCATTCTCGGATTCTGTTACCTTGGAACAAACTACGAGTAACATTGGGGGATCCAGTGGACGTGTTAGTCTGTGGATGCAATGGGTACTCCCAAAATCACCGTAAAACTCTTCGCTCCAGACCCTGAAAATCACGGCACTGGTATAGAATTATGGTTATTTTTTTCCTACTGAAAGATAAGTAATAAATACTATTTTTAGCAAAAATAATAGAACTTAGTTTTATGCTGTCATATCATAGCAGTATTTCAATTAGTAATAACATACTGTATAAAATAGCTAAATTTTGCTGTTGTAATAAAGCTTATTCCAAAAAGCCATAATTTCTTTTTTTTAATTTTTTTATTATACCACCATGAGATATACAGTTACAAGTGTTCATATTTGGATTTCAGTCATACAGTGTTCCAGCACCAATCCCTCCACCAGTGCCCATTTCCCTCCACCAATGTCTCATTATTTCCCCCATCCCCCAGCCTGCATCCATGGCAGGCAATTTTCCCTCTCTCTCTCTCTCTCTCTCTCTCTCTCTCTCTCTCTCTCTCTCTCTCTCTCTCTCTCTCTCTCTCTCTCTCTCTCTCTCTCTCTCTCTCCCTTTTTACACACTGAGGCTTACAATACATACAGTTAGAGGTTATTTCTATCTCTTTGCCTGCTTTCAATGCTCGGTTCTACACTGGTTACACTGATATTATCATTTACAATAATTATTAGTACACTGTTCCTTTCTCTGTATTGCCTAACCTCTGACTCCCACATATTTGCAGTAGGTTCTACCCACTGACAAGACCTCCTGATCCATCTTTTGTCTGGCCTTGGATATTGGTATCTTGCTATCTTTTTATATCCTGCAAATAAATGCAGTCATTCTATATCTGTTCTTTTTTTTAAAAAAAAAGTATTTTATTATACCACTGTGAGATGTACAGTTACAAAGATATACAATTAAAAAGTTCATATTTTGGTTTTGGTCATACAGTGTTCCAGCACCCATCCCTCCACCAGTGCCCATATCCCACCACCAACTACCCGGTTCCCTCCCCCTCCCCCCTCCCCCAGCCCTCCTCCATGGCAGGTTCTTTATTTCTTTCCCTTTCTCTCTCTTTCTCTTTTCCTTACCCTCCAGACTATGGATTACAGAACATACATTAAAGGGTTGTCATGTGTATCTTTTTGCTTGTATTTAATGCTCCTCTATCTGTCCTTTTCCCTCTGGCTAATTTCACTCAGCATGAGCCTCCCCATGTCCATCCATTTATAGGAAAATTTCATACCTTTGTTTTTCCTAACAGCTGCGTAGTATTCCATTGTGTAGATGTACCACAGTTTCTTTATTCAGTCATTAGTTCTTGGGCACTGTAGAGTAATTTCTGTATTGATCCCACTGATACATCAAAACTTACTCACTGAAAAATTGCAAAGATCTTTAATTTCTGTTTTTACGTTAGTATCTACCTTAACTATGAAGCATTGGTGGATATTTCTGATCACTTCTTGTTGCAGAGCTTTGTGTGGTCAGTGAACTTGAGGATCTCAGCGCTTCCATAGATGTCCAGGATGTATATACCAAAGTGAAATGCAAAATTGAAAGTTTCAATATTGATCACTATCGAAGCAGGTAGGTAATAAGTATGGGGAAATCTGTATTTTTGGAAGGAAGTACATATGAGGTGTTTTCTATTTTAACTCAATTATTTTTAAAACAAACATTCCCATAGAGTTTTCTTGACAGATAAATTGCTTAATTTTCTTGTTATTCTTCATAAAGAGAATAAAATATTTGATGAGATGTCAAGTCCATTCATAAATACCTATATTGCCTCTAATAAAACAAACTGCAATTTGGTGCACATGTATGTTTGCTAAGATGCCCAACACATCACTGATGGTTTTGATGTTTTCTGGGTACTCTCCAGGCCATTGGGATCACAGATGGAAAGCAAAGGACCCTTTCGGGTGCTTTTGCAGTGTGGAAACTGTAGTTTCACTTATGACTAACATTCCTACAACCGCATTTCTCCTTCCCTGAAATGTTTCTATCACAGGCCCAAGAGACAGTACAGGTCACAGGCACGCATGACTGGCTCTAGTCCATCCCCAACACATTAGCCCTATTGTCTGGAGCACTGCTCTATGCTGCCCCTGGTGGTCCCCAACCCAAAGGACCAACAATATCACATGTTTAGACCTGTTTCTTTTAGTATTTTGTCACTTTTCCTCAAATAAAAGTGCTTCCCTCTCTTTGCTTATTAGCTCTCACTGGAATACTCTTTTAATTGAAATATAATGCACATAGCATAAAATTCATGCATGCTTTTAAAAAATCTTTTAAACTAGCATCATTTTAAGTTTTATACTATTTTGGCTGATAAACACTTTCAAAGTATTTTTTTAAATGAATTTTACTTATTTGGTAATTATTTATTGTGTATATACAAAAGCACATTATGTTTCCAGGTGTTTCTTCACGTAGTCTTCCCTAAAAAAATAGTTTTTTTAACAGATTTCTCATTCTATGTTAAAATATTTAAATTTTTATCTATGTGTGTCATTTTTTCTTAAATTAATAGCGATTCATTACAGCCAAAATACATCATTCAAAACATTTAACTGGTGACAGATATGTTTTATTTATAAAATAAATGAAGATATTTTTGCTGAATATAAGATTATAATAGTATAATCTTAATAAACATAGTTGCCAGTTGTATTACAGTGAGTAATTAGATTTTGATAATAGAATATTTCACTTTTAGTTATTTTTGAATGTATATCACTGATAAAATGATCTTTGTAAATCATACATAAATATTATAGCTGAAAATTTATTGGTTGTAGGATATAAATATTATCCTTGTTCTGAGATTGCTGTTAATTATTAATATTTATGTTATATTTATACATGCATTTAATTGTAATATTAAGTCTTTATGAAGTGCTAAGCATTTTGATAGGTATATCAGATAATAGTGTTTAATAAAATCTAGATGTAAGTCATACCCTCCTGAACATTACAGTCTCAAGCATGAGATAGAAATGACCGACATATGAAGTTTATCAGTAAGGTAAATGCTTGGGTATAAGAAGTACCAAGTGTGGTGCTGATATGAATTATTCTACTGCTGAGATCCACGCTTTAGTTCAGTGCAGTATTGTTTATATCATAACTATTTGAAATAGTTATATATGCTCAATTTTTTAACTCGGAAAAATTGAAGAGAACAGATAAGGTGAACTTATGTTTTCCAGGCCAGGGGAAGGTTGGCAGTCAGGACATTTTGAAGGAGTATTTCTACAGTGCAAAGAAAAACCTGTGGTGAGACTCATTTAGTAATTATGATTTTTTAAAAAAATAGAAATTGTTTATCTTTGTTCTTTAATGCAATAAAACTAAGTGGTTATAAGTATTAGATCTCAGAGAAAATTCTCTTTGATTATTCCAAAATTACATTAAAAAAAAACTTACTTTAAGCTGTTTATGTTTTGTAACCTATTTCCTGTTTTGGCAATTAGATTTCAAAAAGACAAAGGTAGGATTACTTCTCTTAATATACTTTCTCATTAATGTATTATGTGGATTGTGGAAATTGTTTCTATTGATAAGTAAGTTTGTGTTGAATTGTCCTTAAGGTGAAAGTCAGAGTTTTACATTAAAGGCAGTTATTTTTGTTTCTAGTAACTATGCTTTTGCAGAAGATGGTACAGAGGCCATCCCTAGCAGTGGCTCAAATAGATTATGCAAACTTGAGCAAAGTTAAGGCTATTCAAATTTTTTGCTTATGGCTCTTATTGCTTTTTTTGTCTTTTTACCTTATTTGCTCCTGTGCATCACCTCAAGCCTTGGGGAAGAGTGTTGGTCTCTGGGGCAATATGGAGGTGTCTTCCTTTCCTGTACTGACAAGCTGAACAGACGCACCTTGTTGGTTCGACCCAGCAGCAAGCAGGACCCTTTCAGTAATTGCTCTGGCTTCTTTCCTTCTGTAAGAAATCATTTTTAAATTATGCTACAGAATACCCATTAACAGGAACCCAGAGGAGGAATTTATCCATAAAGTCAACTCTTGATTTTTGTCTTCTTCTGTTTCACCTGCTTTATAAATGAGCATTATTTAAATTTTTTTTAATTTTTAAATTTTAGACTGGTATTTTTAAATTATAGACTGTTCTTCCACTAAATCCATTTCTGAGTTATTTGCATAAGCTATTTGCCGCTGGTCTTGTGAATGCAAACTGTTTTACCCTCCTCTAAGAAAATCAAAAGACATTGAGTTCAGTGTTTTTTGAATTGTGCATGTGTTGAACGATCAAGAGTTGAACATACCACTTTTTTCAGTGCTTTTTGTATAGTATTTGATTGTTCCTTCTATTATGCCATTTCCATCTCACAACTAATTCAAGGTGGTTTCTTGGTTACCTCCTTAATCTGGACGAGATAGTCTGTCTGGATTGACTGGGTAGAGGAACACTGTACTCTGTACCACTGACTTTTCAGCTTAAACAGTGTTAAGCCAGAGTAATACCACTTGTAGAAGGCAGGATAGAATTTATAAACAATATGATAACCACTGAACGTAGACAAATTTTGGAAGACAAATGTTTTATTTTCATGTCATGTTGCCATTCCAAGTAAACATGTATGAAGAAGTTTATATAAAGCATAGTGTCAGAGAAACATTTTTCTGGTCTTTTTATTTAAATTAGCTAATCTGATCAAGAAAAAAATTCTTATAAATGTTAGGTGAAGTGCTAACATATGTCTCATCTGTTCAGGTTGTTGATTACAAATAGAAACACATAACATGACCGTTTTCCTTTTTCCCTCTGTGACCCATATAAAGACAGTATATTGGTCTCTCAAAGACAAATGGTCAGAGACAGGAAGATAGAGCCAGGAGGTAAGTCAGAGGATTGGAATTTGTTTCTTCCGTATGTGAGATCCTAAGTTCAACCCTCGGGACTGCAGAATCTCCTGAGCACCATTGGGCCAGTACCAGTAAACCAGCAGCAAGACATTGCTGGTCCTAGCATGGAACCTCAGGCAAGTGCTAGGAGAGGCCCTTACCGGGGTCCTTAGTACCATTGGAAGACACCCTCTCCTTCCCGATATAAGAGACCGAGAAGATAAAATCAGGAAATATTGCTTCCAAATTCTGAATGTCAACAGAAAATCCAAAAGTGATAGAAAAGGCACAAAGAGTTTAATACTCTCAAAATCTAAAATTAGAACTAACTAAGGGTTTTATCAGCCGAGCTATTTTAGCAGTCTTGGTATGTTCTTCTCTAGAATAGATTAGACTCATGCTTAAGAGGTGTACACATAATAAACTCCTACAATATTGTAATCATGTTCTGTTTTCAAATTCTTGTTTTTTCCCTTTCTTTTTGTTAACAAAGTGTGTATTATGATTTCCTTTTTTTTCTGGAACAGACAACTGCAAAACTCCTAGATGGTTCTCATCAGCAGCATGGATTTCTCTCTTTGACTTATACAAAAGCTGTAACAAAAAATGTCCGCCACAAGTTAACCTCAAGAAATGAGCGAAGAAGTTTTCATAAGTTATCTGAAGGTTTAACGGATGGTTCCCTCATTTTCTTCATGAAATTCTTCTTTCAGCACAAGCCTTTGACATTGTTCTTTGTTTTCCTTTGCTTAATGCCATTGCAAGTATATTTCAAGCAAAACTACCAAGGACCCAAAAAGAAAAAGGAAATCTTCTGGTCAGCCCATGAGAACCCATACACTGACTTCACGCAATTTACCTCTGATTTATATCAACACCAGTGTGATCAGAATTTTTGTTCCAAGATCTGAAGAAGCACACCCAGCAACTGAAGGTATTGTCATCAGAATTTTTGTGGTCTTATTTCTTTTAAAGGCTTTAGTTTCCTGAAGTTTTGACTTTAATATGGTAACTGCAGTTTGTAATCTGAAAATGAGTAGATAAGTAATTCTGTATCAAATCTTTAAGAGATAAGCTGAATTGGGTATATTTACAACTCTTTACTAGTTACTTACTATAATAAAAAAGCATCATTTTTTCCTTAGACCTTGTGTAAGTAAGTCTTACTCTTTCTGTCATTTTATTAAATTCAAATGTAGGGTTCTGTATGCCCAAGTTAGCTAAAAATTGTGTCACGGTGAGCAGCTCACCAGCTTCCTGACCTCCCTCTGGGCTTCACAGCACCCACTTACCTTATTCTAGGTTTGAAAATGAGGCGAATTGATTGTCTGCTACTTGCATTCACAGGAGTGACCCCATGCTATAAATGGATGAAAAAATTGTAAGGATCATGAAATGATTGCACAGTGGTCAGTCGTATGATCTGGGAATTGGATAAACACAATTCAAGTTTCAGTTTTACTGGATGTGAACTGTGCCATTTTGAGCAAGGTTCTCAAAGATGCTGTGTGTAAAATGATAAGAGCATCACTGATAAACTTCCTTTCAGATATTGTTCCTCATAGCACTGCCCTCAGGACCTCAGAGCTTGTCTGCTAAAGCTGTGCCTTTCTTCTGGAAGTCCCATTTTGCCACTGCTTGTATTTCATTCATCAGATCTTAATCATACAGCCATCCCTGCGGGTGCCTGCTACTCAGTCAGGGGCCAGTGACATGGAGAAGGAAGGAAGGATAGCAGTTTTAGGGGTAGTTTATGTTACATAGAAACAGCAAAAAAGGGTTCCAGCTTTCTCGTTTAGTTATATGTAGAAAGACTTTGGTCATTGATAGTAAAAGAAAAGTTCCTGGTTTTATTCTTATTTTAACATGTCTGTAAATACAAATAGACATTTATAGAATTATCACATGAATGGTAAATACTGAAAAAATATTACTAGATATTTTCTCGGTGTGTGAAATGTTTACCTATTTCTCAATTTTTTCCTCTTTCTGGGTCACATCTGGCAATGCTCAGGAGTTACCCCTGGCTCTGCACCCAGGAATTACCCCTGGTGTTAATTTGGAGGATCATATGGAATGCTGGGGATGGAACCCAGGTCCACCACATGCAAAGCAAATATCCTCCCTACTGTACTATTGCTCCAGGCCATATTTATCAAAGAGGACTTTATATATATATATATATATATATATATATATATATATATATATCTTATTTAATACAGGATACTTATTGCTAGAGCTAATCAGTATTACTCTTAACAGTTGTAACTCCAAATTAGATCCTTTCATCTGATTTTTTCTAGAGATTGTTATAAAGTTGATAGAGATATGTAAATGATACTGTTATATCCTTGCAGTACTGTGTAGTTCACAGTAGTTTGTAGAATATGTGGAAAAAGAAGAATACAGATATTTTTCTTTGTTGAACATTTACACATGATGAAGAGTGTAACCAGCCAGTGGTTAGAAAGAGGCTGATTCATGGCAGGGGGCATTTCCTATTGTCCTTTCTTGTGTGACAATCTAATGAATGTGTAGACAGTACAATTCATAGTAAAACAGTATGGAGAGGGGGTACTACATTATTATAAAATAAAGTACTTGATAATCAAATTGCAAATCATAACAATTAACATTGTCCTAGTACTGTAGAAAATGTAGAGCAGACACTAAAGATCATTGAAATTTCAAACCATCTTTTTCATTACCATCATTACTTTTTTCATTACTTTTGTCATTAGCCAACAAGGGAGCAACTAGCACTGGATCACTGTATCACTGTATCACTGTCTTCCCGTTCCTCATCGATTTGCTCGAGCGGGCATCAGTAACATCTCCATATGACCTGTCTCATGCAAGTAGAGTCCAATGGCACCTGCTTGCTCCAGGAACATAAAGAGCCTCAAACCATTCCATCAGGTCATGGGAATGAGGGCTATAATTGTTACTGGTATCTGGCATATAAAATACGACATGGGTAGCTTGCCAGGCTCTGCCGTGCGGGTAGCATACTCTTGTAGTCATCTCAAAATCCAGCATTTATTGATGAACCGCGCGGCTGCTTGCGAGCTGGGCTGTGATAGGCTGGTCTGCCGGGTGGAGTTCTGACGAGGGGGAAGTCCGGATGTGGAAAATGGAGGTCCTCATGAAGTGGGGGTCGTCTGGCCTGTTGTGAGGCTCTGGGCCTCACAACACTGGATAATGTTGGTTATTTTGGTGGAACAGGGCCTTTCTTAACCTTGCAGCGCTCAGGGCTTACCCTGGTTCTGTGCCTAGAAATGACTCCTGGTGGAATTCTGGGAACCATATGAGATGCTTGGGATCAAACCCAGGTTGGTCGGTGCCTGATATTTTCAAGGGTCTTTTATATGGTGCATGCCAGAACAGAAAGAACATAGTTCCTTTTCAGGACTGACTAACTGTCCATTGTGTGGATGTACCACATTTTGTCTATTCATTCATCTGTCCCCCATAGTTCCGTCTCTGGGGATTGGAGTACAGTGATCTCTTTGTAAAGTACAAAGATCATTGGAGTACAATGATCTCTTTGTAAAGGCCCTCATTTAAAATTCCTTCAGGAACATGCCAGCAAGTTGGGTTGATGGATCATCTGGTGAATCTGTCTGTAGGACTCTTCTTAGAAGCGCTGATCTGAGGGATGCCGGACAGGGGTCTTTCCTGACAGCAGTAGTGCACAGGCACTCCTGTGAGGGTCCAGCCCCCACTGGGAGGTGAGGTGAGGAGTTCATTGCTTCCCTCTGGCTGTGTTTTTTTTTGTCTACTCAGCAGTGGTTTATTGAAACAGGTTCTGGGCCTCATTGATTTGTATGCATGTCAGAAGGAATTAAAATCTGGCCATTTGAGGAAAAGAAGAAAACAGAATGACAGATAAAATGACATTATTTTATCTCTGTTTTCATTTTGTTTTGCTTGTTTTTTGCTTATTACTCTAACTTATCACATAATTTTGCTTATTTTTAAAATTTCTAACTTGGCTGCTATCACTAGGAAAATCTCCAGTTGCTTGTGATTTCAGATGTTTTTCTTGATTTTCACTGCCTCCCTTGGTCTAAACACCATGTTTCAGTTTTCTTCACTTTCCCTTCTTTCCTTCCTTCAAGCTCTCCTCCCTTTCCTTGCTCATTTTCTCTGACCTGCCAGTCTTTCTCTGTCCCTCTCCCTCACCCTTTCTTTCTATTCCAGCCTCCTCCTCTCCCTCTCTCCTTTTCTAATTTTGCTGTCTTCGAGGTACAATTCCAAAATTTAGGTGCCTAAGTAGTTTTGAGAAAATACTCAAAATACTTTTGAGTGGCTAGAACAGTAGCACCGCAGTTAGGGTTTATCTTGCACACATCCAACCTGAATTCAATCCCTGGCATTACATATGGTTCCCTGAACTCCTCCAGGAGTCATCCAAGAGGACAAAGCCAGGAATAAGTCATTGGGCTACATTGGCACGTGATAGGGTCCAATGGAAATGTTACTGGCGCCCGCTCGAGTAAATCGATGAATAACGGGATTCAAGTGATCAAGTGATCACCAGGTGTTGCTCAAAAATTTAAACAATATTAAAAAGAATACATACAAAGGATATAAAAATAAGACATTTACTGATAATCAATCACATATTTTAAAATAAGTCTGCACATAGCCAACCTGGGTTCAATATCCAGCACACCACATGGTTCCCTGAGCCTGCCAGGAGTGTTTCCCGAGTTCAGAGCCCTTAGCACTGCTGGGTTGGCATGGTACAAAAGCCCCCAAAATTATGTTTTTAAGAGCCACAGCCCACACTTGCAGAGGCTAGGGCAGTAAAAGGTGCACACTGTTTAACGAGTGGCAGTCTCTCTGGCCTGTGCATCACTTAGCTGCCTGATGAGACGTGCACTCTTTCAGGGAAGTGATTGTCCTCTCCTTGTCATTTCACAAGGTCTCTTATGTGTTAAGCCTTTGGCAGGTAACATTGTATTGCGTATGGCCTTATCAACTTAGTTTGTCCTCCACCTGTTTGTGTTTCCGAACATATCTGTATCTATATGGATATATTTTTTGTACTTGTTATTATGGCTCTGTGTATGAAATACAAATGCAAAATTCAGGCCAGCATTGAAAGATTTTGACATTTTAATCTTCATTTTTTTTTGATTCCTGTATCTTTCATCATTTTTGCTCTAATTCAAATTACTATAATTCACCCATGAAAGAATTTTTATTTCAGTAAAATCACATAATATTCACCATTTAATGTGTGTAAAGTATAGGCAGATTTGAAATGTATGTGTTATGGAAGATTGAATGTCACTTTAATATATTTAAAAAGATAAAATGTATCTAAATAAGGAATACATGTTTGAAGCAGCTTTTCCATATTTAGAAATTGTTCATAAATCATTCTGGTAAGGTCAAAAACATAGTATTCATTTTAGGCTCAAAATCTTTTAAAATGTTTTCTTAAGTTACATTTTTTCAAATCATCAGAAACTGAGAATATGTGTGAACTATTCCTTAATGAGGGTGATAACAGAGCTAAATGTTTCTACATTGTACTTCAGAGCAGAAACTGTGTCTTGTTTTTGGTGTTAAGGAGATACATCAATAAAGATACATGTTCTCCATGGGCTTCCACAAATGGAAAAAGGCAAAGTCCCCTCCAGTCCTAGGGAAATGTGCCCTTAAGAAAGAAAGTTTATATCTTCTGCAGACTCAGCAGAGACAGAACTAAGTACTCATTCCCAGAAGGGATGTCTGCAAATACATCAAGAGCATAAACTATATTATAATTATTGCCCGAAACAGCTTTGCCTATAGGTCAGAGGAATTAATAAACTACATTCAACCGTATTTCCCACTAATAAACACAACAGTCACTGGCTTATACTTTTATCGTAGTTTTGTCTTCCTTTGCAAATATGACCATAACTGGTTTTTTGTTGATAGCTTTGTGTAAGGCTGTCAAGATGGTTAAGATTTAGAAAGTAGCACTGTACAATAACAAGGTCAAAGACTCTTGAGATTTAAGCTATTTTACTATGTCACTTGTCTTCCCATTGTTCATCCATTTGCTCGAGTGGACGCCAATAATGTCTCTGTTCATTGGGAATGAGGTCCATTATTGTTACTGTTTTTAGCATATCAAATACACCACAGGTAGCTTGTCAGGCTCTGCCGTGGCTCTGGGTTCATCCCAGGAGACCCAGGAGATCCCAGGTCTGTCTTTTTTATGTCAGACCATCAACCATCCAGGGCCCACGGGGCAGAGCCCTGCGTATAGACAAACCTGTTGCCACCTGCTGATGCAGCTGAGCACCACAGCCACACCTGCAACACCTCGAGGGGCAGAATTTTACTATATTGAGTTTATATTGAGACTCTTACAGGAAAATTGAAGTCTCTAAAAACTTTTTTTTTCTGATGGGTTTAAGAAAATCATTACAAGCAAAATTTGTGTTACCTGACCAATGCACAAATGTTTTGCTCTTGTTCTTTTAGATTTTACTACTAATGCAAACTCATGATTCAGAATTATTTGTGAACTTTGTTTTTCATACCACATATACACACTTTCATCCCTCCATAAAAAATATTTCAGGTTTAGATATATTTCATGTTATATTAAATGTAAAACTTTGTGATAGTTTGTTCATGTTTAAGACTTCAGTTAATAATTTTAATATTGCAGTCATCAGCCTAATATTTTATATAAGTATTGGAAAATCTAATTTTTTTTTTTTTTTTTGTGTTTTGGGTCACACCCGCAATGCTCAGGGGCTACTCCTGGCTCTGCACTCAGGAATTACTCCTGGCGGCCTCGTGGGACCATATGGGATGCCGGGATCGAACCCAGGCCAGCATGAGCCGGCCGTGTGCAAGGCAAACGCCCTACTTGCTGGGCTATCGCTCCGCCCCGGAAAATCTAATTTTTGACTTGCATATTATTTGCATTTTGTGTTGTTCTTATGAAGAGTCTGAACCTCCAGTTGCTTGATTTTCAGCTTATGCTATTTATTCCAGGAAATGGACTCTTTGGAGTCTACTATGAGTCTTCTAGAATGAGTCTTAGTTGTTGTTGTTTTTTAAAAAAAAAACGTTGAAAGAAGGAAGTTGTTCATTTTCATGTAAAAAAAAATCCTTCTAGAGTCATATGGTACGATTAATAAAATCAGGTGAAGTAAACAGAAATGGGGAAGCTTTCTCCTTTCTAACTATAAAGTAACTGAAGAAATGACCCAAAGTACTTTCTTTCATAAACGTATCCTTATTTTTTCTTATATTGCAGCTATCCATTTTAATAAATTGAATACTTTTTGCTATAATGAAATTGATCATTTTAGTTTGTGAATGATCTGCATTGCCAGTTTTTAAAATATCACTATAAAATAAGCTACTTGTTGGGGCCGGAGCGATAGTCCAGCGGGTAGGGTGTTTGCCTTGCACACAGCCGGCCCATGCCGCCCGGGTTCGATCCCTGGCATCCCATATGGTCCCCGAGCACCGCCAGGAGTAATTCCTGAGTGCAGAGCCAGGAGTAACCCCCTGAGCATTTCCAGGTGTGACCCAAAAAGCATAAATAAATAAATAAATAAATAAACAAACAAACAAACAAACAAATAAATAAATAAATAAATAAATAAATAAATAAATAAATAAATAAATAAATAAATAAATAAAATAAGCTACTTGTGGATCTAGCAGAAATAATTCTGTTCTTGGATCTGGCTTTGCATGTAACACTGAGGCATCATTTTCTTCCACATGTGCCTCGCTTATGGCACTGTTTCTACTGGGTTTAGACTCTCAGATGGAGCAGTAGAATCTCTAGCTGGGGAACAGTTAGCAAGTACACTAATTACACTTTTGCGGTATGCTCCATTCTCCAGACTTACTATTTATTGATTTAATTGATGCCTGCTGGTTAATCAGAGGTTTTACCCACATGGAACTATTTGATAAGGTTGGCATCAAATTCAAGATCTGTGAAATGTAAACAGTATTCATAGTAGAAGGACCTCTAATCAGGCCAGACCTCTAGTCATTTGGAAGTAATGCAGCTGCAGGAGAAGTACTTCTTTATTTGATCTTTGTTCCTGCAAACACTGGAAAGTTCTGCCTTTATAGTGGCATGGACACACTGATTTTCTTATGCTGACTCTCCGCTTTGCCCTGTCAGCTGTCCCTCCTGAGCCTGCCTCCCGCGTGAGCCACATAAAGCGCACGTATTTCAGGTCCTCGCTTCCCTCACTGAGTATCTTCCTTCTAACTCTTTGGTTTACTTAACTCTGACTTTCTTTTTTCGTCTAATCTAAGGCAGACCTTACCAAATATCCGGCTGAAGCAGCTGGAAATAATCCCTTAGCTTTTACATTCCTTGGGCCCCACAGTTGGGACATGTGGATTGTGGGCCTTTGTAAGGCATGTTCTGTTCAGACTGTTCCTCAGCTCTTGCAGCTAGTCCTTTCTTTTTCATTTGGGAAGATGATAGTTCTGGAGAAAAATTATGAGTTTCGGTGTATGTTTTCTTCAAACACCAGAAAGTTGATTATTGTTAACAATTTTTAAACAGCATTGACAGCAGAATCATCTGTTGGGGAAAAAAAAAGAAGAGAATTTAGTATAAAAAAGGGTCGTCAAAAACCCCTGTCGACCCCAAGGAATCCTCAAAAAATGCATACATATTTTATGTTTTATATATAATAAAAACTATTACTCTTTATGTGAAAATACGACAAAGTATTGTTCATTGTGAGTAAAAGTTTGGAGTTGACATCTCTTTACCTTTTGTTTACCTGTAGTTAATACCTTAACTTGAGACTTCTTGGGGAGGTGGAACTTTTACAGAAATACACAATTGTTATTTCTGAAGTGACTTCATAGTAGAAGTTACTAAAATACAAAAGTATCCAGAATAATAATTTGAAATATCCTGGCTTTTTAAACAGTGACTTAGATTTTTCTTTATTCAGTACTGTGACCAATATATTTCCTTTTGCTTTTATGACATTTTATAGCCTAGTGTGTTAAATGGTATTTTTTATGAATATGGATGTTGTAGTGAATTGTTGTTAGAGAAATTTAAATGACTTTGAGACTATATTACTGACTTTGTGGTAACCTTCAATATATCTAAAGATAATAATACTTAAGACTCTGGATGAAAAAATCATTTGGGAGAAGATGCAATAGTATAAAGTTATGCAATCAGATAATTGCTGCTTCTGAACTACTACATAGGAATGTATTACCTTTTATGTTAATGCTTCATGTGGAGGATTGTTTATTGCAAATTTAACTGTTTATAACAGAAATGGGATATAAAGGACATAGAAAAACATCAAGTAGTTTTATTTTAAGCATGTTTTCTCTTGTATTACGAGTTGGTTTTGTCTGAATATTTCTCTATTATTCCAAGATGCATGCAGTCCTGTACAGATTTCTTTTGTTGCTCATAAATCTTTCTTTTGTCACAGTGAGTCAGGCAGCAACAGAAGACACCCTGGTTTTGAAGATCGGCTCTGTTGCCATGGCCCCCCAGGCTGACAATCCCCTTGGCAGATCTGTCCTCAGGAAAGACATTTACCAGTAAGTTTATTTTCTTATGTTCAATCTTGCAACCATTTCATCCTGCAAAAGAAGTACACTGATCAATAAAACTGAGTGTGGCCTGTAGAAATACTTTTCATTCAAGATCTTTTGATATTTAAAACCAGGTTTTTCTGATTTTCTTCAGTTGTGGGTTTTTAAATTCATTCAGACAAATCAAGTATTTCTGTGAAGTGTTGATGAATAACAGAATGTAAGTACCAACTCACCATAAAACGGTAGAAGCAGAGTTTGGAACATTTGAGCAGACATCCAATTTGACCGAATCTCTAATCACATAAGAAAGTGAGGTTCCTTCTCGAACCACCACATACTACCGTCACCATGTTGTATCCACTCCGAGCATTTTCTTCATTTAGCCGCAATCCATTATTTGAAATGTAGGACTGTGGCTGCCATGTGGATCAAAGCTGTAAAGAAAAGCAAACTTCTAAGGAGAAATTTCACAGTAAACACTTTCTGTGAAAATGCCATGCTCTGGATTTTGTCACTGAGTTTCTGCAAACCACACCAAACATATATAGACAACTAAACTGGTGAACATATGTAATCAACGGGATAAAAATAATCCATCAAGCGTGCTGAAGTTGACACTATTGCCAGACATAAAAGTACAGTTGCAAATAATACCAAGTGAGAAAAGTCACAGAAATACAGATGAGCAAGTGTCGTATTCTTCCTGCTGGTCTGCCTTTCAGATGTCAGAGTCTCACTCTTTACAAAAATAAATCCCTACTGTTCTCCAGTAAATGTCATTGCTCAGAGGAGATTCACATTTATGTAATGCATTTACTGCCTAGAGGGACGGCTTTTTTACTCTCAGGGAACCTGAGAATTTATTTGAGGTGATAGTTTGGTTTTCTTTTGAATGATATATATCACACTCCCTTCTTGTAGGAAAAGTTTGGTAACAGCTCATTTGTTAATTTTTTTTTAAATTTTCCTTTTGCTAGCTTATTGTATAAAGTCTTAGGAATCAGAACTGAAGGAAGGTTGGAATGATCTAATCCAGTGTCCTTAATTTATGGGTTAGGGAGCTAGATCCAAAAGAATAATTGTCTCCAAACAGAGAGTCAAAATCACAATTCATGTCTTTTAACTCAGCATTTTCTTTTTTTTTTTTAACTCAGCATTTTCATACCTGTGCAGTTTCAGGAAAAATAGGTGAAATATTTTGCAACCAACTGATGACTAAGACAGAGAATAAAGCCAAGAAAGATGATTTATTTATTAAATTCAATGTTACACAATTGCAATTTTTAGCAGGGTGGCGCCTGCTGCCACATGGTCAGGGGAGCAACCCTTCAGTGTGGGAGAAAAGGGTTAGAGTTCATTCTGGGTAAAACGATTTTAATTTTTAATATTTGGAAAGTCAGGTACACGTAATCTTTTGTGCTTTCGAAAATTACTGCTTTGGAGAGCCTCTTCCCATCATTAGTAAAGTGGGTCTCTGGGATACTTCATTTCCTGTCTTGTCCCTACCTCTCGTTCTTTTTTATTGTTCACTTGATCACTTGATATCCTGTTATTCATTGATTTGCTCGAGCGGGCGCCAGTAACATTTTCATTTGACCCTATTGTGCACCAGTGTAGCCCTATGGCATCTGCTTGCTTCAGGAATATGAAGAGCCTCAAACCGTTCGTTCAGTCTTGACGAAGAAGTCTGACCATCTTGTAGGTGGGTGGCCACGTTATCTTTTGACGTCCCATGGGATCCAGTTGGTAACGACTCTAGTCCAGCGGTCGTCTCCAAATCACATTACATTTTCAGCCCATTTGGTTTTCTATGCCTTGGCAGATGAGACAGCGTCCCTTACTCTGGAATGTTGATGGAGGTTGGAACTCCGGATTCCTTCTTTCACTTGAGTGAGGCGAGATATTCCAAGCATAGCTCTTTCGATTCCTCTTTGGGAGACCCAAATAGCATTCTCATCCTGCTTTAGTAGGACCCAGGTCTCTGAGGCATATGTTAATGCAGGGAGAATGGTGGAGTTGAAGAGATGTGCCTCGAGCCAGAGGTTCTTTGTCTTTTTATCTATTTCTTCAATGCCTTTGAAGGCATTGCATGCTGCTCTCTTCCTTCTGCGCAGCTCAGGTTTTAGGTTGTTCATCATGTTGACTTCTCTACCTAAGTACACATAACTGCTGCATTCAGAGATGTTTATTCCATTGAGAGTGAATGGGGCCTCTGGAACTAGTTTGTTTTTCATAAACATAGTTTTGTTGAGATTCAGCTGTAGACCTATCTTTCCACATTCTTGGTCAAAGTCAGCCAGCATTTGTGCTGCTTGGCTAATGTTTGGTGTTATTAAAACAATGTCACCAGCGAAGCGTAGGTGGTGTAGTTGCTGACCATCTATCTTCACTCCCATTCCTTCCCATTCTAATTGTCGCATGATGTTCTCGAGGGTGGCGCTGAAGAGTTATGGTGAAATGGTATCACCCTGTCGAACCACTGTTTTGACATCAATGATCATAAATATGGTTTTCTTTAGATTCAGCTGTAGATCTATCTTTCCACATTCTCGGTCGAAGTCAGCCAGCATTTGTGCCGCTTGGCTAATGTTTGGTGTTATTAGAACGATGTCAGCAGCGAAGTGGAGGTCCATCTATCTTCACTCCCATTCCTTCCCATTCTAATTGTTTCATGATGTTCTCGAGGGTGGCGCTGAAGAGTTTTGGTGAAATAGTATCACCCTGCCGAACCCCTCTTTTTAACATCAATGATCACTTCCTTGTAGAAAGGTGAGATCCTGATGGTGAATCCGCAGTACAACTCATGAAGGATCTTGATGTATTGGGTTTGAACACCCTGTTTGGCTAGGGCTTCGATGACCGCTTCAGTCTCCACAGAATCAAAGGCTTTCTTTAAATCAATGTTTTTATTGTTATCATTAATTTTATTTAAACACCATGATTTACAAAGTTGTTCACAGTACAGTTGTTTCAGTCATTCTATATTCCCACCCACCCCATCCCCATGTCTGCTTCCTTAGCAGGCACTAATTATATTGCTTCTTAGAGAATATATCTCAGAATGGTTATGATCTTTTTACTGGATTGTTATATGGGAGTTGGCCAATCTGTGTTATTGTTTCACTTAAGAACTTATTAAACGGAGTGGACTTCTACTCAAGTTTTTAGCAAAGATAATCAAATTAATCTCTTATAAATGTTCAATGATCAGTCCTAAAACCACCACACTTGCAACTATGGACAACAATTATTTAAATTTTTTCCTACCTCTGGTTGAGCCTCTCGTAAGCAGATATTCGGTAACCTGGGATGGAACATAACTGCACTAATTGTTTGTTATATGTAGTCTGCTAATATATGGTAGAGAACTATTTCTTAGAAGAAGATTAATAAGGATGATTCAATCTCCCAATGGAACAGTCGGGCCAGTGATCCCTTTGTATAAGACATTACTGATGTGATATGTTGTTACAGAGTAGGTATGTGGCAACACATTTTGTTATAGAGGGCCTTATAATTTAAAAATGTAGTGCAGTATTGGTTTAACAGTATTCTTTAGCTTGAGATGTCATGCCCCAGGAATTATAGTGATTGTAACTGAGTTATTCAACCATGTCTCCTTGGAAATTTATAGAGGAGTCAGTCTCTGGATCATGGCCACTGATGAGATTACTTTGGTGCCTGAGGCAGTTTATGGTTGTGACCACCAGACCTTCTGGAGCACACGGAGATGGGTGGAGGGTCCTCATACTGGGCTCCATGAAAGCCTGGAGAGATCAGTCGCAGAAACCCACATACCTGGAGTTTTCAGCAAATTCACTCATGGTTGGGGGCTCTTCAGAGCAGTGGATTCCGGCCTGAAGCATGTCAGATATTGTGAGGAGTGGGGATCTTGAGGCTGCCAGGGTCTTTGTTGAGATGACTGTCTCCCCATCTGGTTGCCCCTTTTGTTCAGCCTGGCGCAGGGAGAACCGGAAGCATGTCTCTCCTCTGGTTCTTTCTGTGTGTATCCTCACCTGTTAGAAATCATTTCACATGCTAGGAGAGAGATCCTATAGGTTTTGTTCGGTTTCTCTAGCTAGACTAATTGAAGACTGAACTCCCCCTGCAATCCGTTTAATCCCAATATCTGCTAAAATCTCTCCTTTATTACTTCTCATCTCTTCCCTGGTGTCTCTGTCTATTGTGCAGGTCCAAAAGAAATTGAAATTCAGGTATGCACATTGACTTTGGGTCCATAGTTCAAGTTGGTAATTATGTGTTTGAATAATGGACATTATGAAATATGACCAATTCAGTTTACTAGTCTTTTCCATAAAGGCTGAGTATCAAAAGTGACTTATAAATCAAAATCATTTACAATGAAGTTAATAAAAAGTATTTCAAGATCTTACTGAAAGGCTGAATCAACATCACAGGTGAAGCAGCAGCGGCAGAAAATTCACTGGAGGGGCTGGAGCGATGGCACAGAGGGGAGGGCGTTTGCCTTGCACACGGCCCACCCAAGTTCAATCCCTGGCATCCCACATGGTCCCGAGCACTGCCAGGAGTAATTCCTGAATGAAGAGTCAGGAGTAACCCCTGAGCATCCCCAGATGTGACCCCCCCAAAAAAAAAGAAAATTCACTGGAATAAGAAAACAGAGTGGGGATGACTTAGAATAAAATTAAATCTGCAAAGCAAAAGATCCCGCAGCCATTTTTTTTTATTATCCCTATGATTTAGTAACAATAAAATCTCAGTGGACTGGCATGAATGGTCATATGCTTTGATTCTGTTTGTAGAGAATGTGTAGAATAGGCAAACCATAGAGACACAAAGTAGATTGGTAAGGTAAAATAGGAAGTGCTTTTGATGGGGTGGTCACATGTTCTGGAGCTAGAAGTGGTGACAGTCATCTAACAGTGCAACTGCAGGCAGCCCTGGTTATTCATGGTTCACAGACTGAGGAGAGGAGGGGGAGCTCGAGGAGAGGAGTCTTCAGAGTGACACTAGGAGGTAAAGGACAGCATTCACATGTCTGAAGTTAGATTTCTTCCCACTTGTGAAATTGGTGGCAGCTTTCTGAAAAGTGTATTAGTGCCTCCTCTAAAATGCAGTTTGCAGCAACTTGGATGCAATGGAGGGTGTTATACTGAATGAACAGAAAGTAAATGAGAAATGCTCGATTTTCTTGCTCATGTGTGGAGTATAAACAAAGAGGAAGACTAGAAAATCCCTGATGGAAACCAATCCTGAGACATACCGAGTAAAAACACCTGTGAGAGGTCAGAGCTTAAACCTGCTCTGTGCTCGGGACTCACTCCTGGTAGAGCTCAGTGGGCCGTATGGGGTACCAGGATTTAAACCGGGTCAGCCGCATGCCAGGCGAGTTTCTTACCCACTCTACTAGCTTTCTATCCCAGTTCCTCTATTCCTTATCTTTCTCTTTCCTTTGCTTTCTGCCTTCTTATTTCTACCTTCTTATCCCTCTCTTGTTTCCTTTCCTGTTTGATACTCTGTCTTATTTTATAGAATATAGTAATATAATGCCAGAAAGTAAGTTGTGTGTAAAAAATTATCTTTTTTGATCTTGAGTGCTCTGACAGTCAGATCTCACACAGAACACATAAAAATATCTATGTGGAAATGATACAGTAGGGACTCTGTTTATAGAGTAAATGCCATTACATTTTTTTCATTGACAAACTCAGTGCATAGATAAATTTTATGTGTTTTGCCAAAAGCATATATACTTAACCAATGACAGGATCTATTTCTTATTCATTTCAGAGTTCTTTTTTAAATCCATATTTCTATCACTTAATCTTTTCTCCTGTTTATATAATTTAGTAATTTCACTCTCCTGTTCCCTTTCCATATGTTTTTGCTTCCTCTTCTAAAACATTTTTTTTTTTTTTTGGGTCACACCCAGCAATGCGCAGGGGTTACTCCTGACTCTTTGCTCAGGAATTAGTCCTGGCGGTGCTTGGGGGACCATATGGGATGCCGGGGATCGAACCCAGGCCGGCATAGGCCGGCCGCATGCAAGGCAAATGCCCTACCCGCTGGGCTATCGCTCCAGCCCCTAAAACATTTTTAATAACTATTTTTTCCCTTGAGTTATTTTAAACTACCTCATTCTGAAAGAGACCCCACAGTTGACACATACAGTGGTTAAAAACAGGATGTTTTCAGGCCAGAGCTTTAGCACAGCAGATAGGGCATTTGCCTTGCATGTGGCCGACCTGGGTTTGATCCCGGCATCCCATATGGTCCCCCTTTTGTAACTGTATATCTCACGGTGGTATAATAAAAAAATTTTAAAGAAACAAAACTTCTTCCATCCTGTGTCAAGGGAGCCTTGCTTCTGCGATGAAGAAGAGATCTATCTCTGTGGCTCTTCCACTGACTTTAAGTTATTATGAATTATGAAAGTCAAGGGCCGGAGCCATAGTATAACAGGTAGGGTGTCTGCCTTGCATGCAGCCAACTTGGGTCTCAGTATCCCATATGGTCCTCTGAGCACTGCCAGAAGTGCTTCCTGAGTATAGAGCCAGGAGTAGGCCCTGAGCACTGCCAGATGTTGTCCCAAAACAAAAAGAAAGCAAACAAAAGTCAGATAATAAGTGGGCCTCTCCTAAGTCATCATTTAACAGCAGTTTGTGGAGTGCCCACTGTGCACCTGGCACTGTTCTGGATATTGGATGGATAACAGTGAACAAGAATAAAGAGAAATCTCTGACATGAGGAAGTTATGTTAATGGGATCAAAAGGTAGGACACAGGTACAAATATTCTAATATTGTAGGAGATGACTGATATAATGGAGGCAACAGGGATATGCAAAGGATGGGAGGGATGGGTGGAAATGAGATGTGATGTGCAGAGTGATGCTGTAGCTCAGTCCTGCTCCCCAGAAGGCACAGGTTCAGAGGTAGGGAAGAATGTGCCAAAGAAGTCAGAGGCAGCTGTGCCCAGAGACATCAGATTCAGGGTCAATACAGTGGCCCGGGAGCAGGTGGGGCATTCTGAAGACTGTGATTTTGAGGTTAGATTTCCAAGTGGGAGGAAATAATTCACACGTACAAAAATGTCTAATCATGAATAGTTTGGTCTTAACTGAGTATTTTCCTGCAGAAAGAAATGAAGGGCTCTCGAGCAGAGACTCAGTTCACATATTTGGAAAGAGGTGAAACAAGCACTTTAAAAATGATTGCAGTTCAGGGGGACAACAGGGTACTGCCTTTGATCTCCAAAGGAGTCATGTTAAAGCACCGTTTCAGTCCTTGAGTCAGCTGAATGTGTGCTGTGAACTTTCCCCGATGATCAGGGATGATGTCAGCCAAGCTCTGAGCAGGGAAGTGTCCCATTGGTGTGTGAGCAGAGAACTGGAGGACTTGCAGCTCCCTGGGATAAAGGAGGAGGGCAGTGGGAGGGGCTTGTAATTTTTTATTGTGGTGTCACCTTGGGAGGTGAAGAATTTGGAAGTGATGAGAAACTCACAGTCTGGGGAAAATTTAGAGGTATGGCACGTTATCACATCATAACAGCATTCTGTTTTATTTTTTTTTTTTAATTTTTTTTTTTTTTTTTTTTGCTTTTTGGGTCACACCCAGGCGATGCTCAGGGGTTACTCCTGGCTCTGCACTCAGGAATTACTCCTGGCGGTGCTCGGGAGACCATATGGGATGCCGGGGATCGAACCTGGGCTGGCATGGGCCGGCTGCGTGCAAGGCAAGCGCCCTACCCGCTGGGCTATCGCTCGGCCCAGCATTCTGTTTTAATGCTGAGGACAAGTTGGGTGTTTGCTTATTCTGCCCCCACGTCGGTGTGGCTCTCTGGGTACTTCTGTTTTCCCCACATCTAAAAGATGTGCACTTGGTGTCAGAGGTGGGGTGGGTATGGCGGGATGCCTGCAATGTCCCACAGTGCATGGCCAACCACAGATTGGTTTGACCATACGCTCTGAGCTGCTAGAGTACACTTGGCTACCCAGACCCTGAAGTGGAATAAGTGGGTTGGAAATTAACAACGACAAGTGACTGTGTAATATGGTAAGTATTGCGCTTTCTAAATAACCTTTGGACTCACAGACATGGGGTAGAGCTGCTACTGGCTCTCCCTGTGCCTAGCCACTCACGAGGTGCCCGGGAGGCATGGCAGGTTCTAGCCCTGGCCCACCACCCCAGCAGAGCCTCGCAACAAATCAGATGACCCCCCACTCCATGGCGGCCTCCATTTTCCACATCCGGACTTCCCCCTTGTCAGAACTCCACCCAGCAGACCAGCCTATCACAGCCTGACTCGCATGGCTGCAAGTGGCCTGCGCGGTTCATCAATAAATGCTGCATTTAGAGATGACTACAAGAGTATCCTACCCACACGACAGAGCCTGGCAAGCTACCCGTGTTGTATTTGATATGCCAAATACCAGTAGCAATATCCCATGACCTGATGGAATGGTTTGATGCTCTTTATGTTCCTGGAGCAAGCAGGTGCCCTTGGGCTCTACTTGCATGAGACAGGACATATGGAGATGTTACTGGTGCCTGCTCGAGCAAATCGATGATGAACGGGAAGACAGTGACAGTGACAGTGAAATAGACCTTTAGTGATGCTTTTGTGTCCAGAAATATGCTCAAGAAAGTTCACTCTTCTGAATGCTAGCTTGACCTCTGCAAGTCTTGGTTTTCTTCTGGCCTTCGAGTTGCAGTTTCCTGGGCACTTACTGTTGACCCAAGAACTGTCAAGTTATCACACAGAGGATTGGAGATAGAGATAAGGATCTTTCGTTCCAAGAAGGATCATTCAGTCCAAGAAGTAAGCAGGGAGGGATTAAACCAGGAAAGGGAAACTGGGAGGGTTTGCATGGGGATTTGAGTGGGTGAAGATCAGCATTTTATTTCTGATTTTTTTTTTTTTTTTTTTTGCTTTTTTGGGTCACACCCGGCGATGCTCAGTGGTTACTCCTGGCTAAGCATTCAGGAAACACTCCTGGCGGTGCTCGGGGGACCATATGGGATCCCGGGGATCGAACCTGGGCCAGCATGGGCTGGCTGCATGCAAGGCAAATGTCCTACCCACTAGACTATCACTCCGGCCCCTATTTTTTAATGTTTTAACCGAGCTTGGGAGAGAGTAAGCTCACCATCTCTCCTGGAGCAGGGGCGACACAGACAGAGTTATGGTTTACGTTGAGGAGACGCTGCTGCTTAGATTTAATGTGCATCCGAAACACTTGGGGGCCTTGTTTAAAAATGCAGCTTTTGGATGTCAGGGCTGAGGCCTAAACCCCCCACATTTTCCCTGAGTGTCTGAGGGTGATGCTGACACCCTGTGATGCTGATGGTTCATCCACCCTTCATCTCGGGAGCTGGTTATTCCAGCATTCACTGAACTTTTGAACAGAGGATTTTTGGTTGGTTGGTTGGTTGGTTGGTTGGTTGGTTGGTTGGTTGGTTGGTTGGTTTGGCTGTTTGTAGTGAGTCACTTTTCTTGCTGCACATTCAAACATTGTGAAAGATTCTGGCGGACAGAGAGCATCTTCCTTTCCCAGGCTTCCTCCTCCCCAATGGTTTCCATCTGTGGATCTTATTTCATTACCTTTGATAACAGGGCCATACCTGGCAGTGCTCAGGGATACTCCCAGAACTTCATGGTACCAGGGAACAACCCCAGGCTCCCACATGCAAAACATGAGCTCTGCTAGTTGTGCCTAGAGATTACTCTTGATTATTTTGTTGGGGTACAGAGAGGTCCCCAGTGGTGCTCAGGGTGTCTAGGAACCACTCCTTGCAGTTCACTTTCAGGGCAGCAGCTCATTGTTGTGGCCCAGGATGTGCTGTTTTGGCCTTTGGATCAGGGATTAACCAGGCCTCCTCAGCAGGGCCCAGAGACCCTGAGGGATGTGCTCCTGGTGATACTTGGGAGTGCATGTGGTGTCAGGGATGGAACTGCTGTAGGCGTGCAAGGCCAATACTTGAGATCTGTACTATTGCTTTGATTCAACGAATTACATTTTGGTGTATTTTATGGTTTGGGGCTTTTTGTTTGTTTGACATGGCAGGCATATCTGGCAGTGTTCAGGGTCTGCTCCCACCTCAGTGCTTAAGGATAGTGCCTGGCCATGCTTTGGGGGTCACTGAACCCTTTTGCATGGAGAGTACAGGCTCAGGGTGCTGTGTTCTCTCTGGCCCTGGCTTGGAGTTTTCTAACTGATTTTACATTCTGCCCAACTTAAAAAAAAAATGATGCTCTTGTTTAGCTTATCATTGATCATTGTGTCAAATTAAAATATAGAAAAGTAAAATTTTTTCATAAGGTATTTGTATATAAATTGGTATTAATAGGAAATCTACCCCTTTTTGGTCTATCTGTGTTCTAGGATAGTTTGAATAAAACAATAATGTTGATTTAAAATAATTGAATAATGGACTGGAGTAGTACAGCAAACTGGGCATTTGCCTTGCACGTGTGATCCCTAACACTCATATAGCCCCCATCCCCAGCCCTGAGCAGAGCCAGGAAGAAGCCCTGAGAACTGCCAGGTGTGGTCCCAAAATCAGTAATAACAACAACAACAGGAATAATAATGTGTATCCTCCATACACATTCCCCTATAATCAGGGCTTATTCTTAGTGTTCCCATCTCCTTCTTTTTCTACCCCTGTTAATGGCCATCAGCTCTCTTTCAGCTGTGCACATGTATCTAATCGGTGTCTTTCTTGAAAAATGAGATTATCTTCTCTTTACTGTTTGACAACTTGTTTTTTGTTTCAAATCAATAATATATCATGGACTTGCTTCAGTTTCATCCTGTTCAGAAAGTTTTGCTGATTTTTGTATAATGTTTAGATGATATAGATCAAAACACTAAAGAATAATTTCTAACCAAAAGAACACTGTTATTTATAGGCTCCATTCATACTTCAAGATTTGTGCACAATACTCTGTGACCAGAACTTTCCAGACTTTATAGCATTAGCATGCCTGAGAACCTATTTGAGGAAAACTTAACTTTTCTTCTTCTTTTTTTTTGAATGTTTTATTACACCACCATGAGATATACAATTAAAAAGATGTTCATGTTTGGGTTTCAGTCATACAGTTTAACTTTTCTTAAGTAAAATAGCTGTTAGGGTGATCCTCAAAGAATAAACATATCAGGAATACCTAGATTACTCTGGGATTGGGACACAGGAGGATGAAACCAGAGAAGGGAAGAAATCGAGGGGCAAGTAAAAGGATGTGGACGAGAGGTCATGGGCAGAGACCTGGGGCACATGGGTTAATCTGGAGCTGTGATGTATGTGTGTATCTAAACCCCAGAGCCAACACTGACAACTGACACCTGTGAGCAGGAGACCCAAACTACAACAACCAAACATGAAATGTGCCGGTCAAGGCTGTCTGGCAGGTGGAGGAGGTCCTGGGACATCCCTGGAGCAAGATGACACCGGTGATGGGATTGGTGTTGGGACATTGGATGCATGAAACTACTGTGCACACCTTTGGAAATCATAGTGCCTTAATAAAACTAAAATTACAACAAAGAGAATATATTGGTAATGATAGGAAACTGAAAATCTAGCTGAAGTGTTCTTTTTTACCACTTGAATTGCTGAGGCAAAGTAATTCAATACCACCACATTAATTAAAACATTGTTTAAAGTATTCTCGACAATTTGGTGTTAATATGCCACTTGGAAGCATCATCTGAGAGCAACTCTGTTTAATATCATTCTTAGTGCTTAATTTTTGACACAACCAAACCCCACACCCAACACACATCTTCCTCTGACTGAATCTCCCCTCTACTTCATATCTTTCCACTGACTTTCTGTACACAGACATTTGTTCAAGTGAAATATCTTGTTTACCCCAATGTTGCCTAGTATGTTCTGTTCTTTGGATGCATTTTCAACTTTCTTGAAATATTTTTTTTCCAGCTCAACTTTCAAAGTGGTTTTGTAATAAGAAATTTTATGCTGATGAGGTTATGGAGCAATTAGAAAAATTGTTTTGCTTTTCAGCATAATGAATTAAAGAATCCCAATGTTAAGAATCAGATTTGGAGACCGAAGAGATAATACAGGGGTTAAGACACATGCGCAGTTGCTGTTGCTGTCCCCATTTCTATCCCTGGCACAACCTGGTCCCCTAAGAACGACCAGGTGCAGCCTGGACACCCCCATGTGCTGACAACAAGTGTGGCCCTGCAGGTCCCCAGCACCTCTGGGCTAGTTTCGTTTGCAGGACCCTTGTTTTGTTTCTTGATGGGTCAGGAATCACCAAGAGAAGCCCTGAATCTCCTGAGTTCCACCGCCCGTAAAAAGTTGCTTGTCCTTTTGTATCTTACTTGAATTCTCTTTTTATTAACTTTGGCCTATGGTACTCATAGAATTTCAGAGATAGAACTTTTAAGCTCTCACTGTGTATCAGACTCTCCATAAATGTTCCTGGAGTTCTGGAGCCAACCTATACCCCCAAGCCTCCAACACATTCCTCCCTCCACCCTCCTTTCCTTGCTGTCGCTTTCATTTAAACTAGGAGGTTTTGGGGGCATGGGGGCTTGGGGGTGTGAGCTTGGCCACACCGGGTAGTGCTGAGGGTCTGTTCCTGGTTTTCTGCTTAGAAGTGACCCCTGGTGATGTCCAGGGCCCCATATGCAATAACAGGATTTTAACTGGATGTGGTGGGATGCAAGGCAAGTGCCTTAACCCCTGGTTTATTCTCTATTCCATCAAAGTTGGTTTTTTTTGGGTTTTGGCTTTTGGTTTTTTTTCATCAGTTTGCCTTAGGTTTTTTAATATTTCATATATGAATGAAGTCACCAGGTAATTGCCTTTAACTTCCTTTCTCAGGGTTCTCAGCATAATCACTCCAAGTTCTATCCATTTCATCCCAAAGGCACAATTTTATCTTCTCCGTGGCACTGTAGTATTCTGTTAACTGCACACCCCAGCTCCTTTATCCAGTCCTCTGTAAGTGGACATATAGCTTGTTTCCCTATCTTGGGTATTATGGATCATAATGAATGTTGCTACGAACATGAGGTAAAGATATCCCATCAGATTTGTGCTTTATACCCTTTAGAGAAGTGCCTGGGAATGGAATGTTGAACCCCCACTCTTGAAACCTCTCCAAGTCATTTTACTTGGAAATAATGCCCTTGCTCCTCGATCGTCTGTACCAGTTGCTGATTCAACATTCTGCCATGTAAAAATAGGCAGCAGCAGCAGCAGCAGCAGCAGTAGCAGCAGCAGCAGCAGTAGCCAAAGTAGCAGCAGTAGCAGTAGTAGCAGTAGCAGCCGCCGCCACAGTAGCTGCAGTAGCAGTAGTAGCTGCAGTAGTAACAGCAGTAGCAGCAGTAGCAGTAATAGCAGCAGTAGCAGCATCAGCAGTAGCAGTAGTAGTGGCAGTAGCAGCAGCAGCTTTAGCAGTAGTAGCAGAAGTAGCAGCAGCAGCAGTAGCAGTAGCAGTAGTAGCATCAGTAGTAGTAACAGCAGTAGCAGTAGTAGTCATCCTAGAATAAGAGCTACCATCTGCAGGCTGGTCTCTCAGAGTCAGGATTCTCACTGGTGAGTTCAGTGCACTCTGGTCTCACAGGAACATAAAGAGTTGGCCACAGAGAGAGAGAGAGAGAGAGAGAGAGAGAGAGAGAGAGAGAGCGGCCTAAAGCCTCTTGTCTTGTGTGCAGGTAATCCCAGATTGACCCCTGGCGTATATTGTGCCCCCAAGCCCTGCCAGACCAATCCCAGATGACAGAGCCCAGGTGTAAGTCCTGAGCACTACTGAATGTGACCCTAAGACTGGGAAGAAATGACATTCTGAATTTACTTGAGGTACAAAATGAAGTCTACACAGAGAAAAGATTTTCCTTGGCTGCTTGTAAAACAAATGGCAGAGCTAGTGTCTCTTTGCACATGCAATCCTGCCTGGAACTGAGACTCTCACCAGACAGAATGGCTTTAGTTTAGCTCATGTAGAGCTTCCCAATATATAACATACGTTTGCAATAATGTTTTCAAATTTCACATTCATATTCCGTTAAACTTTACTACTGGTTAGATGTTAAGTCCCTTCCCCCCCATAGCATCAACAATGAATAAAATATGCTGTTGTTTCTCTTTGATCTCCTTAAAATATTCCGAGCTGAATTGGACTTAATGTTATGTTGGAACCTTAAATTTTGGTGAAAACTCTCACCCTAGTTAGAGTTATTATTAAGAGTGCTTGAATACAGTCTATCTTGAAGGGATTTTTATTACAGTGTACTTTTTTTTATTTTTGAATCACCATGAGATGCACAGTTACAAAATTGTTCATCATTGAGTTTCAGTCCTACAATGTTCCAGCACTTATGGTGTACATTGTATTACATTTTATCTATAGATAATTGCTTCCTCTAATGTGATTTTGTCAGGTTTTTCACATCTGTTTAAGCATCAAGTGATTCATGATCAGATATAAATAATAGCATAGTTTTGATTAACTCATTCAGTTTTTATTTCTAATAGAATATTGTAAATCATACATATTTATACTCTTTGTGGTTTCCCCATGGGATAATTATTAGTTTTAGTTGCTCTCAAAGTTTTAAAAATTGAAATAAACTAGAATTTCGCTTTTGTTTCTCACTTCTTCATAGTCATTATTTATCTTCAATTTGTATTAAGGATAATATTGATTTTATAATTTCAAACAGATTTGTACTACTAGTTAATTTCATTTTAATGCTTCTTATGAAGACATCTAGTAACTTGAACTTTTTATTCTGTGTAACTAAGAAGTCTTGTGTTCAGGCTGAAAATTAGTCTTACAGAATTAGATAGAAATATAAGCCTTTACCAATGTTGACTTCCTTTATCTTACTCTGTCATATTGTCAAAAAGCCACACATCTCTAATTCTAAGAGATTTTTAAAAACAAAAGTGATTATAACAGTAACTTTCAATTCATACTTTTTTCCAAAATATTCTATATGTTAAAGGA
The DNA here is from genome assembly GCA_021461705.1 of Cryptotis parvus. Lineage (NCBI taxonomy): Eukaryota > Metazoa > Chordata > Mammalia > Eulipotyphla > Soricidae > Cryptotis > Cryptotis parvus. The sequence goes on from JAJIBD010000521.1 coordinate 51,026, forward strand.
ATTGAAAAATATTCACAACAGAATTCTTTTATTGTATTAGCAATTGTGAAGTTTTTTTACCCTTCATTGTTTACTTGAGAGAGCTGTATCCTCATAATTGGATGTTTGTGAACTTCTGCATTCAGCTTTAGGTTCATACCATAAATATTTGTGGGTCTTCTGATGTTCCGTTTGGGATTTTATCTGTGACTAATTTATCCCATAGCTCTTTACAAACTGTCAGTTGAATTTTTTAGCCATTTCTTTTTTGGGGCCATTTGTTAATCCCTGCCCTTTTTTTTTTTTTTTTTGGTAAACTTGGTACTTAATAGATTTGAATTTAGTATTCAGTTTCAGGTTTACTCCATAGAGGATTTTTTCTCAAAATTTATTGACAAGCATTATATTAAAAAAATCCATTATAATTCTGACAAACTTTGGAAAGATATCTTTTATGAATGATGATTCTCACAGGTGTCGCCCTCTCTGTGGCAGCTTAATTCATGGAATTTTTCCTTGAAGGATTCTCAAAGTTCAGGAAGCCAATTCATTTTTGTTTTAAGAAGGCTTGCATTAGTAGAATTCTTCCAGTATCATATACAACAAATTATTTTCCATCTGTTTATTGCTGTTTTTATGAGCAACTTTTGCAACAGTGGTTACTTTCTGCTTCTCACATGTCCCCTTTTGGGCACCATAAATCACAGGGAGAGTGGGACGACATGTTTACTCTTACAGAGTTGATGAGAAACTGTAACTTTCATTATTAAAATGTTCAGAAGTACAAATGTTCTTTTATTTCTACTTGAATGCATATTCACAGGCAAATGCGTGTTTCCTAAGTGGAAGTGGAGCTAAGGGAATTTTTAACAACTAAGCAGTGCCTTTGAATTTAAAAAAAAATTAATCTGCAGAATCAGCTTTCTGAAATTTCTTTAAGTTATAGTTTGCTAAGAAAAAGTAAAAATAATAAGAATTGAGCACCTTGTTTATGGTTTTAAATAAATAGATCTTGAAACAATTCAAGATGCTGATATTTTCAGGGCTAGAAAGATAGTACAGCAGCGAGGGTGCTTTCCTTGCATGCAGCCAACCCCAGTTCAGTTCCTGGTAGCATATATGGTTCCTTGAGCCCCTCAGGAGTAAACCCTGAGCATAGCCAGGTGTTTCCCAATACTGGAAACAAACATAAATCTAACATTTGAAAACATAGATGTTTCATATGTTGATATCATGACAATATATCACTTTTTGCCTACTATGGTCATCCTCCCAAAGGTAATGTTTGTGAACCCATTTTAAATCGATCTGACTAGGGTAATTCATGCTTAAGATGAGCTTATTTTTAATGTCGTTTTACCTGCATAATTCAAAAAGACATGTAAAGACTCAGACAGTTGAGGACTGAAGCATCCAAACAAGATATTCCTTGATGACATCACCTTTCCATAGATGAAATTAGCCTAATTAGTTTGCAACCATCATGTATGTCTTATAAAGCAACCTATTCAAGTTGGAAACTGTTATTTTGGACAGGAACTGAATGTTGAAAGTAGGTAAAGGAATATACCTAATAACCTTTCAGAATCTGTATTACACACCATAAGGCCCGAAGGGGTGTGGGGGGGGGTGGGGGAGAAAGGGAGGAGAGAGAAAGTGCCTGTCATAGAGACAGGAGAGAAGGGGGGATGGGCGGGAAACTGAGGACATTGGTGGTGGGAAATGTACACTGGTGAAGGGGTGGTTGATGGAATATTGTATGGCTGAAACCCAGTCATGAACAATTTTGTAACTATATCTCACTTTGACTTAATAAAGTTATCTATTCAAAACAAAACATAGTTTCCCCATTAATAACAGCATTTATTCCTGATAAATATGCAGTTAATCTTATAGCATATTAATAGTCTTCCTTAAACCTAAACTATCTTCTACTTTAACACCAAGCTGTATTTCTTAGATGTAAAGTTGTAAAGATAGATTCTTAAAATATCCATAAAATTAACCGCCCCTCCACTCTCTAATTTCTTCCTAGTTTTCTTTCTGTGTAAGTGTTCTTAAAATAGCCATTGTGTTGGGTTTTGGCAAGGTATGTTTCATATCTGGTGACGTTATGCTCCTAATCCTATAATGCTTAGTGTTGGTTTCAAATAACTCCCTTTTAGCAAATCAGAGAGATTGGGATAGTGGGTGTTTAGAGTAACTTGCCTAAAAGCTTTGTTTGAAAATGCTATTGGCAGACTTTGAGTCCCTGCCATGTCCTTCAGCTGATCTAGTATGAAGGCTTTGGATTTAAATTTGGCCCTCCCCAAAGTAACTGCGTCTTTTGTGGCTTCCTGTAGCAGGATGTAGGTTTTCATGAATGTGTTTCTATTTGCTGCCAAAAGCTACCTCAATAACAGTGTTGGAAATGACTCTAAGATCTACTGTCATAAATTTTGGAATGTTACATTAAATGTATTAACCCTTTTTATTTATATTTTTTGATGCTTTCCTCTAGAAATGCATGTTGAATAGAAACCATACAGTATTATATTTGAATTCACATAACTTTTTTTATTGTATGCATTATAAAATGTCTGTCTTCTTTCAGTACATTCTGATCATAGAATATGTGATGGATATTTAATATCTTATTATATATGTTCCTGATAGTGCATTTGCACTGAGGCACTAAAATTGTCATAGGAAATTATGATCTAAACATTTCTTAACTTAAAGATGAGTGAGAGAAAGCATAGGAAACATTTAAAACACATATCAAAAGTTTCTGAAATATGGTAATGATTCATCAGCACTTCTGACATACAGGTCATTTTTTTAAAGAGCAAAACATGGCACTCTTCTCTGTGTTTGCCAGATAGGAAGAATGAAATTCTTTTTTTCTCAGTAACAAAGATAGAATAGTTTAACTAAAGAGTAACCTACATGTTTATTTTTACAGTTATTTATCTACTGTACCCAGCTCATCATACTAAATAGGTTAAGTAGGAGAAACAGGTAATAGGGATAGAGATAGATTAGAAGTAGGTAGGTGAGTCAAGATAAAGTTAATTATTATTTTCTAAGGTACCAATTTAAACTATAACTCTTAGATATGTCTACTTGTCTTTATTTCATATTGAGCCATAGGTCCACTGGTGTCCTCACACACAATGCAGTCACTGTAGTATTACTGACATCAACTAAACAATACAGGTCATTCTTCTTTGTATGAGAAGTACTTACTCTGAGTGGAGACCATGTTTCCTTGGGCTGAAGAGCAAATGTTTTCTTATTCCAAAACACTTTTCTTGCCCACCATTTCTAACATCAAACTTTGAGAAAGCCAACATATCTGAAAGCTACTGCACATAGACAAAGGAAGCAAAAATGGAAACATGGTTGTAGCAATAGCAGTTAAGTTGACACAGAGTTACATGTTTTCCAGATGCTAGAGTTTTTTTCATATGCTTTCATTGTTGAATAATAATTTACAAATAGGAAAGTGTGAGCATCATTTGTAAATTTTGATGAACTTTCATGTCCCTCCCCAAGCACCGAGAAAACCATTCCCACCATGCCCAGCACCCCATATTCCAAAGATAACCACAATTCTGATCCAATAACAAAAGATTAGTTTGGATATCATTGTTTAAAATGAATTCCTTAGTTGTGGAAACCTTTTCTCAACACAATTTATCATCTCTAGGTTTACTTGACATAGTTCTAAGCTAATGTCAAATCATATAAAAATATAAATTATTTTTGTTACAAGTAAAGGCTCCATTACTGGTGCCTTAATATTAGACAGTACATGTATTCCTCAACAATATTTTTCTTGTACAGTTAATCTACCCCAAAGTGTGAGTACTTAGATTTTTTATTAATAGACATTTTTGCTCATTAGGTAAATTCCTAAATAATGTATTAGGAACTGCAGTTCTATAAGTTAACGATTTATATGAATGTTAATGTTCCATTTGGTATAAATGGTCATATATGTATGTGTTATTTGCACATAACTGATGACATAGCGCCTTAAAAGGAAAAATGCTTTGTATGCTATCACTCCATTGTATATGACTGAATTGTCTGTCATCCAGGTATGGGTTTGATAAACTGACACAACAGTGAAAAGAATCCCTGTCCCACGTCAGCTTATCAAACGCACTGTGGACAGCATGTCTTTGGCATTGAACACACTTGCCTCATCGGTGCTGAACTGAAGTTCCAAGCTCATGTTTAGTGACACGTAACCTCAGTATTTCCAGGTGATTTTAGAGAACACCTGATAAAACTGAGGTATAGTACCACTCAACTTGACAAGCTGTGCAGAAACTAAAGAAAAAAATAACATGCATAGTTATAAGACTGTAATGTCACTTATTCAGTGATGATGATGGAATAGACAATAAAAATACAGTAGCATCTTACCATTTGGTAAACAGTAGATATTGTGTTCTGAATACATATCTGTATGCTCTAGAATAAGACCATAAAATCAAGTGTGTCTTGATTTCTTTTTTAATCCTAGTTCATAGAGCAGACGTCTGCCTGGCAAAGTTATTCTTCCATCTGAATCTCAGTTTTCCTTCAGTACATTTAACAATCCTATTAGAAGATATCCATCTTCAGAAATTTAGCATCCTTCACTTAACAAGTACACCACAATCATTGGTATATTTTTCTAGGCTAAATATTGGATATATTAAAAATAATTGACTTAAAATTTCTTGAAAGTGTCACCAATATATTTCTGGTGCAATTTGACTTATAAGGTAATGTAGATCAGACTTTGTTCACATATATAAAATTTTCATTTAGTCATACATATCTACAATAAAGTATTGAATATGACATTTGTGGGTAAATTTGCCTATCGATATTTTGAATATGTTGTCTAAGTTCACTTTTCTAAGGTTGCTTTTGACTTGGAAGAAAGTACAGTATGAAGTTACAGTACCTTGTCAATGATGCTTCCTTTCTTTGCTGCCAGAAGGAGCTTAGAGCAGTGCTGAGCAGAAGTGGCTGTCCTCTCTGGAGAAAATTGCAGCATCCAAGAGCTCTTTTAACGAGGGGCTACTTTTAAATGTGTCTGCTCACCTCAAAGGATATGTAGAGCATTTCCTGCCAGAAGGATTAGAGGAAGGAAGCACCAGGCCAAAATGTTTGATGTGTGATGTACTGTAATTCCTTTCATGTGTTTCGTGGCTTTCATATGTTGATCAATGTTCTGCTACCAATTGTGACCCTGGTGTGGTCCAGGTCATTGAAGTTCAACCTTCCTTAACATATAGGGTTATTAACTATCCCTAGCAGCATTATTATAATTAAGGATTACTGTTTTTCTTTTCAACAACCACCTCTCATTTTCATTAAAATATTTATTTTTCATAATTGGCTCATCCTCCTTGAGAATGTGATTTTCATGAGGAGATGATTCAGCCTTCAAGACTTCAACATATCTTTGTAGAGAACTGGTATAATTTAGGGTTCCACCAGATAGCAGGGATCCAGATCTGCCTTCTTTCCTCTATTCCAGAGCCATACACAGGAGGTTGGAGTATGCTCTGCTCCAGCCCTCGCATGTTGTTTTTCATCTTTAGCTTTTTTTTTTTTTGCTTTTTTGGGTCACACCTGGGGATGCTCATGGGTTACTCCTGGCTCTGCACTCAGGAATTACTCCTGGTGGTGCTCAGGGGACCATATGAGATGCCGGGGATCGAACCCGGGCTGCCATGGGCCGGCCGCATGCAAGGCAAACACCCTACCCGCTGGACCATCGCTCCGGCCCCCATCTTTAGCACTTTTGTAACAGCAGTTCATTTATTATTTCTTACTCAGTTTTTCTGTGACCTCCTTAAACATTGTTTCGAGGATAGTACAGTGAGTTTACTATTAGGACAGCCATGCTTCTAAAGAAATATGTGCTTTTTGTGGGGCGCAGTTGTCTGTGTGTTAATGGTTATTTTATTTATTTGATACTTTATTTATTTCTTTTCCTCTCATAGGTGTATTCATATATTTTTAGTACTTGTCTTTTGTCTCAGTGCTGGGGCCAAATACATTATAAGTACATTCATCTGACTCAGAATCTAGTCATATGCTAGCTGCCAGTCTTGTTGTCTTTGTAATATTGAAATAAGTTGTGCTTCTATACATTGTAAACCAATTTCATGATGTGAAGTATTTACTCCAAAATATTATGAATATTAACCATTTACTTGCTATATAATGTAGCCATTTTTACTGGTTTTGGTATATTGAATACACGTTGGGCAGCTTGCCAGGCTCTGCCATGCGGGTGATATATATATATATATATATATATATATATATATATATGTATGTATGTATAACACACACACACACACACACACACACACATATATATATATATATATATATATATATATATATTTTGGAGATGGTAGTTTTAAGTCAGCAAAAGAAATCTTCACCTGAGATTCCTAAGTTACCTTACAAAGCAGCTGTTAGAAGGGACAGTGTTCTTCATTTAGGTGATAATGAGAGGGGCATGATGATTTTCTGAGAAAGAAATGGAACAATGAGGACGAAGAGAGTCCTAGGTCATCTCAGTCTGCCTCCTCTCAGGAGGATGGACTTTGAGGAGCCTTTTCACCAGTTTTGTGTTTCCTTCTTTGTTGCGGTCGGTCGCTGTGGCTAGAGTGTCTGCTCCTTGTCTTAGTTGTTTCTCTCTTGCTTTGCGCTGCTGTGGCTACAGCATCCGCCTCCGCTGTTTCTCTCTGGCATCGTGGTTGCCGTGGTTGTAATGTCTGCTCCGCCGCAGCCGCCTCTTAAGCACCGATCAGGAGAGAGGGCCTGTGAGATCCTCTGAATCCAGTGATATCTGGATTGTCACAGATGATCTCAAGATATAATTTAAGCCCCTTTTTTCTCCCGCCCCTCTGCCTAGTGATGGTTACGGGTTCCCGGCCGCCATGACCTACGGTTTGCTTATGACATCGTTCTAATAACACCAAACATCAGCCAAGCGGCACAAGTGCTGGCAGACTTCGACTGAGAATGTGGAAAGATAGGTCTACAGCTGAATCTCAACGAAACTATGTTCATGAGAAATGAACTAGTTCCAGAAGCCCCATTCACTCTCAATGGAACAAACATCTCTGATTGCAACAGCTATGTGTACCTAGGTCGAGAAGTCAACATGATGAACGACCTGAAACCTGAGTTGCGCAGGAGGAAAAGAGCGGCATAGACTGCCTTCAAAAACATTGAAACAATAATCAAAAGAACAAAGAACCTCCGGCTCCGGGCACACCTCTTTGACTCCACCATTCTCCCTGCATTGACATACACCTCAGAGACCTGGGCCTTACAAAAGCAGTATGAGAATACTATTTGGGTCTTCCAAAGAGGAATCGAAAGAGCCATGCTTGGAATATCATGCCTCACTCAAGTGAGAGAGGGAATCCGGAGTTCCGACCTCCGTCGCTATTCTAAAATCAAGGACGCTATCTCATCTGCCAGAACATCGAAAATCAGATGGGCTGGTCATATAATGTGATCTGGAGATGACAGTTGGACTAGAGCCGTTACCGATTGATCCCACGGGATGTCAAAAAGATGTGTGGCCGCCCACCTGCAAGATGGTCGGACTTCCTTATCAGGACCCTACACAAACTGTTTGAAGCTCCTAATATCCCCGAAACAGACAGATGCTATTGGGCTACACTGGCACGTGATAGTGTCAAATGGAAACATTACCGCGCTCCTGCTCGAGCAAATCGATGAATAACGGGATATCAAGTGATCATGTAGCCATACTAGATAGACATAAATATATTCTATCAATGTTTCCATGGAATATAGCTTAACCATCTCCTTAATTACACTAAAAGTATAGTAATTCATTTATTCTTTTTTCCTTTTTTGAGTCACACCTGGCATTGCTCAGGGAATACTCCTGGTGTTACTCGGGTACCATAAGGAATGCCAGGGATCAAACCTGGATTGGCCACGTGCAAGGCAGCCAACCATGCTGTACTATTGCTACGGTCCCTCTTTGAATATTTAAACTTTTTCCTAAATGAGTAATAAGTGGCACACTACACATATAAAGGAAGCCCTCTGAACTTTAAAATTGAATATTACTGTATTATCCATATTTATTCCATCATAGATAAATGAGTGCATTAATAATTCCTATCATAGCTTACTTTGTTATCAGGTTTGGGTTCTAAGCCATATATATATGTATGTATGTATATATAATAAATATTTTATTATACCACTGTGAGATATACAGGTACAAAGATGTTCATAAGATGTTCATATTTGGGGTTTCGAACATACAATGTTCCAGCACCCATCCCTCCACCAGTTCCCATTTCCCACCACCAATGTCCCCAATTCCCTCCCCTCTCCCCAGCCTGCCTCTGTGGCAGGTTCTTAAATTCTTTCTCTTTCTCTTTCTCTCTTTCTCTTTTCCTTCCCTTCCACATTGTGGATTACAATACATACATTAAGAGGTTGTCATGTGTATCTTTTTTGCCTGTATTTAATGCTCAGTTCTAGGTTGGTATCAGCGCTTTTCGATAATTATTAGCACACTGTTCCATTCTCTGTCTTGCCTAGCCTCTGACTCCCACACATTTGTGATAATTTCCAGCTTTGACAAGACCTCCTGTTCCGTGCTTCGCCTGGCCTTGGATATTGGTGTCATAATATGTACATATATATTTATGTCATGCAAATAAATGCAGTCATTCTATATCTGTCTCTTTCTGGCTAATTTCACTCACCATGATCCTTTCCATGTCCATCCATTTATAGGCAAATTTCATAACTTCATTTTTTCTGACAGCTACATAGTATTCCATTGTGTAGATATACCAAAATTTCTTTATCCAGTCATCGATTCTCAGACACTCTGGTTGTTTCCAGATTCTGGCTATTGTGAATAATGCTGCTAGGAACATAAAAGTAGGGATAGTGTTTCCGCTGCCTATTTTTGGCTTCCCAGGGTATATTCCCAGGAGTGGTATGGCTGGATCAAATGGGAGCCCAATTTCTAGTCTTTGGAGGAATGTCCATATTGTTTTCCAGAAAGGCTGTACTAGTCAACATTCCCACCAACAATGGATAAGAGTCCTTTTTCCCCGCATCCCCGCCAGCATTTGTTGTTCTTGCTCTTCAGGGTATGTGCCAGTCTCTGTGGTGTGAGATGATATCTCATTGTTGTTTTGATTTGCATCTCTCTGATGACTAATGATGATGAGCATTTTTTCATATGTTTTGGCCATTCGAACTTCTTGTCGAAGTTTCTATTCATTTCTTACAGTTGCGTACTTACTCCTGTTACATTAACCAGTAAAAACAGGACTGTCCTTAGGACAGGACCTGAGTGGGAAGCCTCATGAGTGGAAAACCAGTAGGAAAACACAAGAGTAGAAAGCCATAGGGAAAAAATACTTTGCCGTCTGCAAAGGGAAACAGTGCTCTAATGCTATGGTGTTCTAACATGATTAGTTACATAGATGTGTACCCCTACTCCATGTTAATAGGGGATCATGCTGCTATTAGGAAAATACCTCAATTGTTAAAAAATAAAATATTGGGTTTTTTACTTTTTCTGGGTAGAATGTAGTCCTGATTGATAGATACCTTTCCTTTTAGAAAATTGTCTTTATTATTATTTTGTGAGTTTATATATTCATGTTTGACTTGGTGTAGTAAGAAACTTCCTAAACTATCACTGCATTAAAAATAACTACCATTCATTTTACAAATAAAGAATTGCTTAATGATTATTTTTGGTAATGTTAAGTATCTTCTGATTTCTATTTTTGTCAAAAAATTGTAATAATAATAAAATATAAAAAAGAAAAAATATTTCGAATATTAGTAGGTTTGGGAAAAAACTGCATTATAAACATCATAATGCACCTTTATTTTAAAAAGAATTTATTATATTGTAGACCTAAATTTTTCTCCTACCAGATATCTTATTATAAGTTACTCCAGCCTAGTTGGGACAGAGGGACAGAGAAGGGACCACTGTGACAAAGATAGTTGAAATTGATCACTCTGGATAGGGACTGCATGCTGAAAGTAGGTAAAGGAACATGATAACTTCTCAGTATCTGTATTGCAAATCATAATGCCCAAAAGGGGAAGAGAGAGAGAGAGAGAGAGAGAGAGAGAGAGAGAGAGAGAGAGAGAGAGAGAGTGAAGAAAAATGATGGCCATCCAGGCAGGCTGGGAGTTGGGGGGTGTTGGATGGGAGGATATTGGGGACATCAGTGGTAGGAAATGTACAGTGGTGGAGGGATGGGGACTGTTGGCGAATGCTGGTACCCCGAAAAAATGTATGACTTGAATGAACACTGTATGACTTGAATGAACAGGATCATGAGCAGCCTTGTAACTGTATCTCACTGTGATTCAATTACAAAAAAAAGTTACTCAGCATATCAGCATATAGGCTCAGAAAGATCGTCCGGCCCCACAAATACAGCATTTCAAAATATTTTCACATTTTCCTTTCTTTGGATATTATCTTTTGTTGCAGTACACTGTTGCCCAGAGCCTCTGCATCTTGCCGGAGTTAGCTCCTGCAGGCCACTTGTAGATAATGAGCAGAAAACAGTTTGATATGTGGCAGTATATCTTACCATATATTCTATGTTAGCTGGTATAAATATTTTCATACATGCTACCACAATTATCGTGGGACTAGATAGATCTTACCAGTGTATTTACCTGGCCAATTTGGATCTCTAAGTAATTAGACCAGAGAGAAATGCTGTTTGCCTCCAAGCAAACAAGCATGCCTCTCTAATAAGTCTAAAGGCTAATATACAAAACAACTATGAAGTTACGATAAGAATCTTATGAAGACTTGGAGAAATATATACCTGGCTGAAGAATATCCATTGGTACAGATGCATGTCTTTGTATTCTGAGATAAAGTTCATCTCAGATGTCCCTCCCCATTTACCGAGGACCTTCAGCCTTGGCTTGGGTGATATTAACATTTCAATGGGGCTAGGTGATGTCCTGGGAGAAGTTACTGAGGAAGATTGACCCTAACTGATTTCCCCTTGTGTGGGCCATCGCCTTTTTGCCTTTTGCCTTTTCACCTCCTTCCTCTGTCTCCTTTCTCTTTTCTCTTCCCTGTTGGGCCTTAGCATGTGGTGGCAGCCATCTTGGCCTAGGATTCTAAACCTACACGTGTCTGGGGCCCAGGTTGTATCACTTGTATCACTTGTCTTCCCGTTGTTCATCTATTTGCTAGAGCGGACACCAGTAACATCTGCATACGTCCTGTCACGTGCTAGTATAGCCCAAGGGCATCTGCTCACTCCAGGAACACAAAGAGCCTCAGATCCTTCCTTCAGGTCATGGGAATGAGGTCTATAATTGTTACTGTTTTTTTGCATTCAAATACGACATGGGTAGCTTGCTAGGCTCTGCTGTGCAGGTGGTACTCTCAGTAGTAGGCTCTATATAATTGTTACTGGTTTTTTGCATATCAAATACGACATGGGTAGCTTGCTAGGCTCTGCTGTGCGGGTGGTATACTCTCAGTAGTAGGCTCACTTCTTGTGCATTTACTGACAAACCGCGCAACCACAAAGCAATGGGGAGAGATCAGCTTTTCTCTTGGGTGGAGCTCTAATGAGCTGTGGAGTCTGGTGTTAAAAAGGCGGCCCTCATGGTATGGGGGTTCCTCTGGCTTTTTTGAGGCTGTATTGGGATGGTGGGCCAGCGCTAGAACTCACCTTCCCTCTGGGCGCCTCATGATCAGCTGAGCACAGGGAGAACCAGTAGCAGCTCTGCCCCGTGTGTTTGAATCTCTGGATCAGGCATACCTGGGCTTGAAATAGTCTGCTGTAGGGTGGGACTCTAATGAGCAGGGCTTGATATTGGCTTTTCTCTTGGGTGGAGCTCTAACGAGCTGTGGAGTCTGGATGTTGAAAATGGTGGCCCTCGTGGTGTGGGGGTTCCTCTGGCTTCTTGCAAGGCTCTGTTGGGATGGCGGGCCAGGGCTAGAACCCAACTTCCCTCCTGGATGCCTCATGATCAGCTGACCATAGGGAAAGCCAGTAGCAACTCTGCCCGCGTGTCTGAGTAAACCAAGAATTTAAATAACATGTGGTGGTGGGGGCTGGATGTATTCTTAAGAATTTAAAATATTTCAAGTAAAAAAATTTCCTATGAGGAACTTGAAACAAAGGCTAATGAGGAGCTAAGTTTTCATCCTGTCCCAGGTTCACAAGTGTTTTCTTTCTCAGTTACAGTAGCATTAATGTGATCCTTTATGAAAAATTTACATAAAAACAATGCTATAAACAAATTTACTAATGATTTCTACCTTTGAATATAGAGTAAATAAAGGATACTTAATTATGGGAGACTTTAAATATTGGGACTTTAAAAATTCTCTTATTTATATTAATAGGAACATATAAGAAAAACCTATGACAAGTATCATAGAGTAAACTCTGCATATGGTTTGTGCTCTCTAGCATTTTTTCATTTTTTTTAAATTTTAGGCACGATAGCTTGTAATATTGCTAATAATGAGGTTTCATGCATAACACAAATTTTGCCATACCCTTCCCCAGAGTATCCACATCCCACCACCATTATCCCAGTGAACAACCGCCCAAATACACATTCCTGTCCTAATTCCTCCATCTCTCCACTATAGTTAAGCTTCATACCAAAGACCAGCTCTCTGTTTCTTTGTGCATTCTTAGGAGGAAACGGTAAGACCAGACAAATCAAGCCATTGTTGATTAAGCTCCAAATATAACCTATTGTATTATTCTTTTCCCATATTTAATCAGTGCTATTTTTCTAGTTATTGGAATATACCCAACAGACAATATTGTCTTAATTTCAAATATAGAACACCTTGAGACTGGAGAGGTAGCACAGAAAACAGGATACTTATCTTGCATGCAGCCAAGCCAGATTCAATTCCCAGCACTGCATATGGTTCCCTGAACGCATCCAGTAATTTCCCCTGAGCACAGAATTGAGAGTGAGCACTGAACACTACTAATCTGTCCCCAAAACAAAACAAAACTTTAGGCCCAGCTAGGAACCTAAAGTCTGGGTTTTCCTGTTACTGGATTGTATACTCAACAAGGGTAGCTTGCCAGGCTCTGCTGTGCAGGTGGCATATTCTTGTAGTCACCTCTGATCTCCAGGATTTATTGATGAACTGTGCAGCCGCTTGCAGCCGCCAAGCTGTGATCAGCTCTTCTGCTGGGTGGAGCTCTGACGAGAGGGGGGTCCGGATGTGGAAAATGGAGGCCCTAATGGAGTGGGGGGTCGTCTGGCTTCTTGTGAGGCTCTGCTGGGGTGGCGGGCCAAGGCTAGAATCTGCCATCCCTCCCGGGCACATTGTGATCGGCTGGGCACAGGGAGAGCTGGTAGCAGTTCTGCCCCGTGTCTGTGAGTCTAAAACCTGTGAAAGTAAAGCCTTTTGAAACTTTGCTGGATTCTCTCATCTTTCTCCATCTACGGGCCACCAATCCCCTGGGGCAAAAGGGGGTCCCTGACCCTGCTCCTGGATTTTTTGGGGGTGCCCAGTGTTCCCCAACAGTCTTTTTTTCTCTTATAGCCAGTTTAATTCTCCTAGGCTTTGTTTTAATTTTGTTTTTCATTGTGATTGTTGCCAAGTTATTAAAAATAATATTTTATCTCTAAATTTATTTTGGTTTTATGGCTGCACCCAGCTTTTCTTGAGCTTACTCCTGCCTATATGCTCAGGGATCACTAATGGCAGTGCTTAGGGGATTCTGCGTGGTGCCCATGTCTAAGATTAGTGCCTTATGCTGTGCTATCTCTCTGTGTGGTGTCCATGTATAAGATCAGTGCCTTACCCAGTACTATCTCTCTGTGTGGTATCCGTGTATAAGATGAGTGCCTTATGCTGTACTATCTATGTGGTGTCCATGTATGAGTGCCTTACCCAGTACTATCTCTCTGTGTGGTATACATGTATAAGAGGAGTGCCTTACCCAGTACTATCCCTCTGGTTCATCTAGTCAATTTCTCATATACTGTAGTCATACATGTGATCTATGAGCATACAAAGGACTCTCACATCTGCTTCTGTTCAGTTTCACCTTACTGGTTGGACTCTTTCAATATTTTGAGATATTCTACAATTCATATTTTCTCATTTGCTCTGTTAACTGCATTGCAAAATTTGGTAAGGCAGATTTATATGAAGTCATTAAAATTCATGATAAAAACGATTATGAAGAGCCAAATGCTCTGGCAGACTATTAAAAGACATGACTCCAAATAGATACTATTCGGATCCGATATGGAACCAGCTCTAAATCTATTTTACTATGTTTTTGTCAAGTCCATGTTTATTATACTAAAAAGTAAATCAATAGAGTCATTAACATACATTTTAATAACATCAAGTTATGTGAGATCAGTGCTGTTTTGTAATTTGTTATCAGGGTAGTACAACCCCAAAATGAAATGATTTTTGGCCTTGGTTTCTTCTTTCTTAACTCTTTTATTCCAACTAGGAGTATTATCCGAGTGCTCAACAAAAGTGTGATGGATGAATAATCTTTTTGTTAAAGTCAACACTATAATTCAACTTTATATAAAAGTGAAAATAATTTTTATTTCTTCATCACTTGTATCACTTGTCTTCCCGTTCATCATCGATGTGCTCGAGTGGGCACCAATAGCATCTCCATATGTCCTGTCTCATGCTAGTAGAGCCCAAGGGCATCTTCTTGCTCCAGGAACATAAAGAGCTCAAACCATTCCATCAGGTCATGGGAATGAGGTCTATAATTGTTCCTGGGTTTTGGCATATCAAATACAACACGGGTAGCTTGCCAGGCTCTGCTGTGCAGGTGGCATATTCTTGTAGTCACCTCTGATCTCTAGGATTTATTGATGAACTGTGCAGCCGCTTGCAGCCGCCAAGCTGTGATCAGCTTTTCTGCTGGGTGGAGCTCTGACGAGAGGGGGTCCGGATGTGGAAAATGGAGGCCCTAATGGAGTGGGGGTCGTCTGGCTTCTTGTGAGGCTCTGCTGGGGTGGCGGGCCAAGGCTAGAATCTGCCATCCTTCCCGGGCACATTGTGATCGGCTGAGCACAGGGAGAGCTGGTAGCAGTTCTGCCCCATGTCTGTGAGTCTGTGGATCAACATATCTGGACTTGAAAAAGACTGCTGCACCGGATGAGACTACGCCCATCACACTAGCCACCATTTTCGCTGTCCGGACGCTGGGAAACTGCCTCACGACCAGATTAACAGAGCAAAACCAGTTCGAGCCCAGGTAGGCGGCTCCCAGAAGCGGGAATCACTGGGAATTCGTCAGATGGACTCGGGGTCGCCCCTTTCCCCCTCCATTTTGTCGAGCCTGGTGGCCCCGCCCAGGAGCTGCCCGGGGCCAGCATGCAGAGTCTCACAAGCGGCTGGGGAGGCTGGAACTCGGCTTGTGCCGAGCCCAGCTGATTATGGAGCCCCGAGGAGGGCAGATGGGTTTTTGGGAGTGGGCCCCTCGCCTCTGGGGGTCCCGGAAGCAGCCGGATGAGACTTCGCCCATCACACTAGCCACCATTTTCGCTGTCTGGATGCTGGGAAACTGCCTCACGACCAGATTAACAGAGCAAAACCAGTTTGAGCCCAGGTGGCGCGGCCGCTTGCGCGCGTGGGTCCCTCTAAAATAGTGAAACAGTAATGTCTTTTAATGCACTGCATTCCACGAAGAGCAGGAAAGTTTGTTGGGAAGGAGATATAAAGAGGAAAGAAATGACATACAGAATCCGCCAAGTAGTTGAGGTGCGGGAGGGGGAGGGAGGTGGGGACATTGGTGATGGGAGATGGGTTTGGGTGGAGGGATGCGTGTTCGAACACTGTAGAACCAAAACTCTACATGAGCATCTTTCAAGTGTATGTCTAAAATGGTGTAATAATATTTGCGGGGAAAATAATTAAATTAAAAAAGAAATGAAATGGAAAAAAAAAGAAAAAGACTGCTGCAGGGTGGGTCTCGATGAGCCAGGCTGTGATCAGCCCTTCTGCTGGGTGGTATTCTGACGAGAGGGGAGTCCGGATGTGGAAAATGGCGGCCCTCATAGAGTGGGGGGTCATCTGGCTTCTTGAGAGGCTCTGCTGGGATGGTGGGCCAGGGCTATAACCCTCCATCCCTCCTGGGCACCTCGTGATAGGCTGGACACAGGGAGAGCTGGTAGCAGCTCATACTCTATTTATTTCTTCATACTCTATTTTCTGGCAGAGAGAAGTCCTGGTGTGGAAAATGGAGGCCCTCATGGAGTGGAGGGTCGTCTGGCTTGTTGCAAGGCTCTGCTGGGGTGGCGGGCCAGGGCTAGAACCCGCCATCCCTCCTGGGCGCCTCGTGAGCGGCTGGGCACATGGAGAGCAAGTAGCAGCTCTGCCCCATGTCTGTGAGTCTCTCTTTGTCATAAAACAATTCCCCAAACAAAGCATAACTGGGTTTGTCTGGTAGCTCTGTGACCTGGATCACGAGCCCTATAGCTTCAACATCTTTACAGTTCAGATCATAAAGATGGAATACCCACGACTCAGGGGAGGGAGAATGAAGAGGATGTGAAGTAAAAAGCCAAGTCAAGTTAAACAGTATTTTTTAAAACATCCATTTACAGTAAATTCTTTTGAGTTGAAACAATTTAAAAGTAATAGCTTTGCCCCAATTCAGCAAGAAAAACTACTTTGAAGTCCCAGCCCGCTCGCGTGGCCGCACGGTTCATCAATAAATGCTGAACTTAGAGATGACTACAAGAGTATGCTACCTGCATGGCAGAGACTGGCAAGCTACTCGTGTTGCATTTGATATGCCAAATACCAGTAACAATTATAGACCTCATTCTGGAATGGATTGAGGCTCTTTATGTTCCTGGAGCAAGCAGATACCCTTGGGCTCTATTAGCATTGAGACAGGACATATGGAGATGTTACTGGGGCCCGCTAGAGCAAAGCGATGATGAACGGGAAGACAGTGATACAGTGAAACTCTATTTTATCTTCCAGTAATATCCTTGAGAGCAATTACTCAAAGAACTAGAGGGGTTCTTTAATTTCATTTAAAAAATTGTCAGTATTATGCATGTTAAATTCATGCATTTCTTGTAGAATACCATTATATACCCTCCTGTTAATGTGCCTGACCAAATATTTGTTGAGCAGAAGATAACTTACTGGCTCGATTGCTGAAGTTTAAGAATTACAGAAGGAGGTACTTTCTATTTTAATGAAGTTGTCCATAATTTAGGAGCCCAAAAAAGAAGTGGTAGATACTGCCAGGTAATTATCACTCTATTCTCATACTAGCTGGAGTTATGCACAGATTATTTTAATAATTATATAACTGGAAAAGGTGATTATTATAACTACCTCATCATGCAACTAATTTCAAATGTGAAATTTCTTTCTAAAACGTTTGGAGTAGAGAGACGGGGCAGAAGACTGAGTTCCTGCTTTGCAAGTGAGAAGCCCAGGTTCAGTCCTGGAACCATGGTGTCCCTAAGCACAGAGCCAGAAGTTTCCCCTGAGTCTAATTCAAATTCCATAAAGGAAAAAAGGTTTCATTAGTTAAAAATTAATTGAAGAGGATGAAGTGATAGGATAGCAGTTAGGGTGCTTTCATTGTATGTGACCAATCCTTGACACCACATATGATCCCCTGAGCCACAGCAGCAGCGATCCCTTACAGAGCCAGGAGTAAGCCAGATGTCACCAAACAAAGAGCAAAACAGAAAAAGAAGAAAGAACTTAACTTCTGAAAGGAATAAAGTTTTCAGAAAAATTATGTGATTGTGTGAATTGAACTATTCATATAGATTTGGTGTGAAAGCAAGCCTTGTTGGCTTTATATCCACTAAGTAATAATGGGTGTCCAGGTGTCATCTATACATAAATTAGCATGTTAAAGCCACCATGTTTGTTCCCAGAGGGAAATCTATGTAAGTTGGTGTCGGGGACACCGCCGGGTCCCCAGCAGTGCCGGGAAGCGAAGTTCCCTTCTACCTCCAAAGCCGGCGGGGAATGGATGAAGACTCAGGAATCCGGTGCAGTTTTAAAAGCCTTTACTTATCACAGGCATACAAATCCACAATAGGAAAAACCTTGTGCTTAGGATTCCTGGCTAGAACCCTAGCCACATGTAGGCCAAAATGGCGGCCACCAAGTGTAAAGGCCCTGTAAAGAGGAGACAAAGACAAGGCTCCCAAGAAGGGTGCAAGCTCACAAAGAGAGAGCCCAAACAGAGGAAAGAGGAAGCAGGGTAGTTTTATAACCCTGCAACTCAGACCTCCCTCCCACTATTATGGGAAGCAGGGAGGGTCAAATGCCCTCAGGTAATTTCTCCCAGCACCTCACCTAGGCCCTTTTATATGCTAATGTCTTGAGCCAAGATCTGCCTGGAAAAGTCTTTATAGGGTAAAGAAGGGGGTTTCCGAGATGGCTTGTCTCTGTACCAAAGTCTAATACTAGTACCAGTTAAATATTTCTCCAAGCCTTCACAAGTCTCGTCTACTTCACGATAGTTTTGTATTTTAGTTGCCTTTGCATTATCAGGGAGCCATGCTTCCTTGCTTGGAGGCAAACAGCATTTCTCTCTGGTCTAATTATTTAGGGATCCAATGTGGCCAGGCAAATATGCTGGTAAGATCTAGCTAGTCCCACGATGATTGTGGTAGCATGAGAGAATATTTATACCAGCTAGTACAGAATACATGGTCAGATAAACTGCCATGTTTATACTACCCTCTTATCTACAAAGTGATTTGCAGGCAGCAATTCAGAGCAAATGCAGAGGCTCTTAGAGGAGTCCTGCAACAAGTTGGTATCTTATTCTCTTCAAGAGAAACTGATATGACTAAGATTGACTGGCTTCCCCTAAGGACACAGAGCTTAAAAGGAGAAGCACCTGAGTATGATTGTTTACAAACCCTTGTGCTTGGTACAGTATTAATATACACTGCCCTCCCACTGGTGGAGGGATGGGTGCTAGAACACTGTATGACTAAAACCCAAATATGAACTTTGTAATTGTATATCTTTGTAATTGTATATCTCATGGTGGTATAATAAATTTCTTTAAAAAATCTATATTATTAAAAAATTAAAAAATATATATATACACTGCCCTCCTTGACTGTGGATCCCTCATGGTTTCGTGCCTGTTTTATCAGGTGGACAGGGACAGAAAATAGAAGAGAATGTTTGCCAGTCACTCTCCTTCATTGGCGTTAGCATTGCAGAGTCACATGCTCTGGCATTCGTGGATATGTGCTGATGATTGCATATGAAGTACCAAATAAAACTGAAGACAGAACCTGGGAGGTCGGTAATACTGAAGCAGAAGAGAGTAAAAACAGAACCTAGTAACAGAGATTAAAGGAAGGACAGTTGAGGAATACAAGTTTCTGGTGGAAATTTCCAGGAATCAGCAAGCCTATGATAATAGCTCCTAATATGTGCTAATCTAGGCAGATATTGCCCTGCTTGTATTGACTCACTGTACTCTCCTGAGTGACTTCACTTCTCCATTGAGTAAAATGAAGCACTGAAACTCCGATTTGCTCAGAGGCCCTCATTGTTCGGCCGTGCCCTGGTCATCACGTGGACAGGTAGATGTGCTGCTTAGTGCACTCGGTGCCCAAATCGCCCCATTCCCAGAGAGATGAGGTGAGGTGTTGGATGTGGTCATTTAAAAAAATCAGGTGATGATTTCCCCCAAAAAATGTTCCAGAGAAAAGGTGGTGGTGACTTTTGATTGACTTTGGTTAGAGAATATAAGCTTTGAGAAAATAGAAATACAAAGAGAAGAGTAAGATGAAAGGCAATGTTAAAGAAAGAGTGATGAGGTAGATTCTGTCCTTTACATGGAGAATGACTCAAACACACATTTGGTCTTCAAGCCTCCCTCCCCCTTCACAGATGGGGGCTGGGTCACAGGTGTCGAAAGGTTGAAGAATGTTGTTCCAAGGGTAAAGATGCAGAAAAGAAAATGTGACTGAATAAAATCCTTGAGGGATATGTAAGGGAACAAAGAAGTTATTTATTCACTTTCCATGTGTTTAAAGCCTAGTCCATAGCATGCCCTGCTATTTATCATGGTCGGGGGAGCTGGGTGTGAGCAGCCAGACAGTCACACCTTCAGGTGAGGTGACTTCTCAAAGACCTCAGCCCTGGTGGTGAGAAGAGGTGTACCTGTACCTTCTGAGCAGCCCAGTGAGGGAGGCAGGCAGGGCCTGTGTGTTTCTATAAGAGTAAGACTTCTGTTGAAATGACTGCAGACTTGTTGGGCATTTTCCTTTCTCTTAGTTGGGAGAGCCAGGATATAACATCAAACAGATATGATACCCTATGCACCCGAATGCGGCTTTAGAATCAATAAAACTGTACTGTTGTTTTGTATTTTAGAGTCACTGAGAATGTACTGATGTGTGTATTTTAGGATTAATGAGAATGTATTGATGTGTGTATTTTGGAGTCCGTGAAAGTGCTACCAAAGCTATGAGAGGGGGAGAGGAAACTCCTTGTGCTCATCCAGACTAGGCAGTCTGGAATCCCTGCAGGTGGCAGCTCACAGCTTTGTGATTCTGTGTGCTCTAGGGGTGCGTGCCCTGCCCTAAGTCATTGGTCACGAAACCAGCATTTGCTCCTGGTCTAATGGCCATCCTTTCTCACACCCTGCCCTGTGTGCGCTCAAAGGCACTATCACTTAGAGAAACTTGGTGATAAAAAATGTAGCCATTTGATTTAATCAGGATTTATAGACGTTACTTCCATTTTCTGGCTTGTTTAACATTTTGTGGCTCTCCATCGAGCTGTAATGAATTTCACTTCTTTACAGTGAGCTCCAGGGAGATGCCTGTTCAGCAGTGAGCAGTAAATGGTTCAACATGAGCTGCTCCTTATGTAAACATACAAAAGGCCTGACCCAGACTAAATCAATTTAAAAAGGAAAACATTAAAGCTATGTTTCCTGTTATATACTTAGTCTTCTTTGGTTCCTTATGATTATATTATTGACCAACTATTGCAGACGTTAGTTTATCCTCCCACACCACCTGCTGAATGGTTCAAATGCTATGGGAGAGGAGTTTCGGAAGGGCAAAGCAATTACAATTATAACTCCTACATTTTAGCCAATAAAGCAGCTTTTTGTGTTAAGAGCAAGGAAATTATGGGCATCTTGACTCCCCCTTTCCTGATTTGAATTGCTAAAAGGTTTTAATACTGCAATAAGGGGAGGTCTCAGACTTGGTCTCAGACTTCATAGAACTCTTAAAAGCACTTGAAGAAGCCAAGAAACTGATATTTATGATATCAGACATTTTTAGAAAAAATTATTAGAAAATAAAAGTTTTCTTTCTGATAGTTAAGGTATTCACATCTCTTTCTCAAGGTGGACATTGTCAGCACTAGGCATTAGGGTCCCACAGCTCCATGGCTGCGAGTGACTCCCTGATTTACACAGTATCCTCTAGGAACCCTTGCTCTGATGGTTCTTGTGCAGTTGTTTTTTGTGCTGTGAACATGCAATGCATTAAATCAACGTTGGGATCATATACACGTTCATTCCTGACTGCAGGAATAAACCAGGCTGTTGGTTACTTTAGAAAGTGTTTTGTTTAGAGAGAAGAATGTTTTGAAAGTGGTAAACTGATTTCCAATCTTTGAAAAAAATAAAAATGAAGTATTTTCAAAGCTATGTCTATAACCATTTATCTTTTTATACCCAAATACCAGTTTAATTCTGGTCTGCTGTGTGAATTGTGTGCTCAAATAAATCACTCAGAAGACATTATGCTCTAATGGTGTCTCAGAAGTATTAACATACAATTTGAATGAAGATATTTTAATGCTTTCTCAGTTTACTATGAAAAAACAAAGTATTGAGTCTAAGATAATATTGTACTATTTTTTAAGACATAGATAATAAGATGGATAATGCTGTACTTTAAAGAATAAAAATCGGAAACCAGGTGTAGTTCAGTATATATATGTATATATACACACATACATGCATATATATATACATATATACTTTTAAAGTAATTGCTGTATTACTTCAGCTCATTTTTGCTGTATATTTTTAAAAAGTAAAAAAATACACAGGTGCCAGAGAAATTATATAGCAAAAAAGCATTCCCAGAATCCCATATAGTCCCACAAATCTGCAGAGAGTGGTCACTGAGCATTGAATCAGGAATGAGCTCTGAACATTGCCAGTTGTGACCAAAAAGTAAAAACATAATTCTCATATAAAGTGCTATAGGAGAATAATAATATATATAATACAAAGGTTATATATATTAATATATTTGGTCCCTACAAAAGTTTAATTCAACCCAGAAGTTGAAATAACTGCAAACCATAATGCCTAAAGGGTGTGTGTGTGTGTGGGGAGAGAGAGAGAGAGAGAGAGAGAGAGAGAGAGAGAGAGAGAGAGGGAAGGAGTTCTGCTCACAAGGCACCTGGGAGGGATGGCGGGTTCTAGCCCTGGCCCGCCACCCCAGCAGAGCCTCGCAACAAGCCAGACGACCCCCACTCCATGAGGGCCGCCATTTTCCACATCCGAACTTCCCTCTCCTCAGAACTCCACCCAACAGAAGAGCCTATTACAGCCCGGTTTGCACGGTTCATCAATAATGCTGGATTTAGAGGAGACTACAAGAGTATGCCACCTGCACGGCAGAGTCTGGCAAGCCTCCCATGTCGTATTTGATATGCCAAATACCAGTAACAATTATAGTCCTCATTCCCATGACCTGATGGAATGGCTTGAGGCTCTTTATGTTCCTGGAGCAAGCAGATGCCCTTGGGCTCTACTAGCATGAGACAGGGCATATGGAGATGTTACTGGTCGAGCAAATGGATGATGAACAGGAAGACAGTGATACAGTGATACGAAGGTTGTACTAGCAGCTTTTGTATTAACTCAGTATTTGTATTAACTCTTACAAGGATAAGAAATGTCTTCTGAAAAAAAAAAAAGAAATGTCTTCTGGAAACAGTGACATGGAGAGATTTTTTTTTCCCACAGTACAAAATCTTTGTCCTATAAATCATCTTAATATCTTCATATTATCTGTTTAATCTCCACAGTGTTATGGCTGTTTACTTTCTTACTGAAAATCTAGTTTATTTTGCTTTCTATCTTTATCTTTTTTTTGAACGCTATTTTTTGGGCTTTGTTGATTTTTCTCTCTCTTTTATCTCTTAAGTGTCTATTTTATATTTCCTTTCCTCTTTTTAAAAACTTTTTTTTGCTGTTCTGTTTGGCTTATTAATTTTGAACCCTGTATTTCAGTGGGGTTTTGTTTGTTTGAGAAATAATAAAATGCCTGTTTTGTTCCTTCCCATTATCCTAGTCGTTGCAGTTCTCCCTTTCTTCCTGACTCCCCCTCTCCCCTCTTTATGATTGCCCGAAATAAGGGTCTTGGTTCCTAAGCTGGCACAGACACATTTGATTAGTCTCATTCTCTCTCTCTCTCTTTCTCTCTCTCTCTTTGTCCCCCACCCTCTTTAGGCATTATGGTTTGCAGTTATTTCAACTTCTGGGTTGACTGGAACTTTTGTAGGGACCAAATATATTTCTTTTGATAATTTACTTCATAGTGTTTGTGAACCAGTAACACCAAACAGTTCTCTAAATTTGACAAACTTTATTTTTTTCTGGCTCCTAAATCCTAATCCCCAATCATCCATCCTACTTCATGAAAATATAAGCAGGAACTTTTTGTAATCTAACTTTGAAATATTGGCTATATTTTGTTCATTGGCTGTGTAGCAGGTCTAGTAGGTCAAAATTCTATATGAGCTCGTAAGCTCACTTTGTAACTACATCAAAAATAATGCAGTCTCCTTAGCAGTGGTGTCTGTTGGACAGTCATGTTAATCAAACCACCGAAGGCCAAGATTGAGGAGTAAGGTAGGTTAACTATATACTGTCACTTTTCGCAGAGGCCATCAGAGGGACTGCAGAAGGTAGGTAGTTAACATGGGGCAGTTGACTAAATTTTGAATGAAACTACATTAAATGGCAGTTTTGTCTATTATAAGTTGTAACTTCGGTTCAGTTTTTTTTTTTTTTAAATTTTATTTGTAATTTAATCACACTAATTAAATATGGCAAAATATTCAATATAGGATTTTTAAACTTTATTTTTTATTAATTTTATTATACCACTGTGAGATAAATAATTACAAAGATGTAATTATATATCACATGATATATAATTACAAAGATGTAATTATATATCTCTCATGTTTGGGTTTCGATCATACAGTGTTCCAGCACCCATCCCCTCCACCAGTGTCCATTTCCCACCACCAATGTCCCTGATTCTTTCCCTCCTCCCCTAGCCTGTCTCTATGGCAGATTCTTTATCTCTTTTCTCTCTTTTTCTTTTTCCCTCTCTCGTTCTCTCTCTTCCTTCTCTTGCACATTGTGGATTGCAATACATTTAGAGGTTATTATGTGTATC
Organism: Cryptotis parvus; assembly: GCA_021461705.1. Taxonomy (NCBI): domain Eukaryota; kingdom Metazoa; phylum Chordata; class Mammalia; order Eulipotyphla; family Soricidae; genus Cryptotis; species Cryptotis parvus. The sequence goes on from JAJIBD010000521.1 coordinate 75,509, forward strand.
TTTTTGCCTGTATTCAATGCTCAGTTCTAGGCTGGTATTACCATTTCTGACAATTATTAGCACACTGTTCCCTTCTCTATTTCACCTAAGCTCTGACTCCCACACATTTGTGGTAGATTCCACCTTTGACAAGACCTCTTGATTCATGTTTTGCCTGACCTTGGATATTGGTATCATTTTATACATACATATATATGGAAATAAATGTAGTCATTCTATATCTGTCATTTTCCTTCTGGCTAATTTCACTCAATATGATCCTCTCCATGTCCATCCATCTATAGGCAAATTTTATAACTTCATTTTTCCTAGCAGCTACATAGTATTCCATTGTGTAGATGTACCAAAGTTTCTTTACCCAGTCATCAGTTTTCGGGCACTCTGGTTGTTTCCAGATTCTGATTTGAAGGAAAGATACACAACTTCATAGATAAGCAACAGCCCAAGAACTTCATACACTCAAAAACCAACTTTGAAAGAAGGACTGAAGGAGCTATGTAAGATAAGACAAAACCCAAAAGGGCGACAAGCTTATTCAAAAAGATGGCACAAAATCCTATGACAATAATCTTTCTTAACATCAGTGGCCTAAATGTACCAATTAAGAGACACAGAGTGGCAAAATGGATTAAAAAAACTAAATCCAACATTCTGCTGCCTACAAGAAACACATCTGAATAATCAGAGCAAAAACATTCTCAAAGTCAAAGGCTGGAAGACAATTCTCCATGCAAACAACCCCTCCAAAAGGCCGGTGTGGCCAGACTAGTATATGACAACATAGACTTCCAGGCTGAAAAAGGTTAGAAGGGACAGTGAAAGCCATTTCTTAATATTAAGGGCTATGTATACCAGGAGAAATTACATTTCTAGACATATATGCACCCAACAAGGGGCCAGCAAAATACTTAAAACAGCTGCTAACAGACTTCAAAGAAGACATTGACAGCAATACAATAGTAGTCAGAGACTTCAACACTGCTGTGTCAACTCTTCAGACTTGTAAGAAGACATTGACAGTAACACAATAGTAGTCGAGACTTCAACAATGCTTTTTCAACTCTTGATAGATCGACAAGACAAACTCACCAAGGAAATACTGGCCCTGAAGGAAGAAATGGAAGAAAAAAGGGCTGGTGGATATATACAGGGATTTTCATCCCCAAAAAGCTGAATACATAATTTTCTCCAGTGCACAGAGAACATTCTCCAAGATAGACCACATGCTGAGCCACAAAACATACCTCAATAAAATTAAAAAAATAGAAATGTGTCAACTATTTTCTTAGACCATGATGCACTGAAAATGGAAGTTAATCACACACAGAAACAGGGAGTCAAACCAAACACCTGGAAACTGAACAGCTCCCTGCTGAACAACCAGTGGGCCATAGAAGATATCAAACAGGAAATCCAAAGATTCTGGAAACAAATGAACATGAAGATACAAACTATCAGAATTTGTGGGACAAAGCTAAAGCAGTGTGAAAAGGAAAGTTCATAGCTCTGCAAGCATTCATCAGGAAAAAGAAAGGGCCCACATAAATAACCTTACTTCACAGCTCAAAATCTTAGAAAAAAGACCAATAAAAGGAGCCCAACCCAAGCAGACAGAAGGAAATAATAAAACTTAGAGTGGAAATCAATGAGGTAGAATCCCAAAAAACAGTCCAAAAAGATTAATGAAACCAAGAGCTGGTTCTTTGAAAAAATAAACAAGATCGACAAACCACTTGCAAGACTTGTAAGGAAAGGGAAAGAGAGAACCCAAATAAATAGAATCAGAAATGTAAAGTGGGACATCATAACAGAAACCACAGAGATCCAAAAGATCATCAGAGATTAATTTTAGAGTCTGTATGCCACGAAACATGAGAACCTGGGAGAAATGGATAAATGCCTGAAGTCTTATAACCTACCACGGCTGAAACAAGAAGACCTGTAATACCTGAATAAGCCTATCACCATCGAGGAAATTGAGGCAGTAATTAAAATTCTGCCCAAACACAAAAGCCCAGGTGGATTCACTAGTGAATTCTTCCAAACCTTTAAGGAGGACCTACTGCCAATCCTTTTCAAGCTCTTCCAGGAAATAGAAGAAACAGAAACAGCCCCAAATGGTTTCTATGAGGCACATATCACCCTGATACCCAAAGCAGGGAGAGACAACACAAAAAAAGAAAACCACAGACCAGTCTCCCTGATGAACACAGATGCTAAGATCTTCAACAAAATACTAGCAAACTGAATCCAAAGACTCATCAAAAAGATTATACATCATGACCAAGTAGGATTCATCCCTGAAATGAAAGGATAGTTCAACATTCACAAGTCAATCAACATAGTACATCATATCAATAAGAAAAAATAAAACCCATATGATCCTATCGATAGACGCAGAGAAAGCATTTGACAAGATCCAACACCCATTCATGATTAAAAACCCTCCATAAAATGGGAATCGAAGGAAACTTCCTCAATATAGTCAAAGCCATCTACCAAAACCCCACAGCGAGTATCATTCTCAATGGAGAAAAACTGAAAGCCTTCCCCTAAGATTGGGGACAAGACAAGGTTGCCCACTCTCACCACTTCTATTCAAATTAGAACTGGAAGTACTTGCCACAGCAATCAGAGAAGAAAAGGACATTAAGGGCATCCAGATAGGCAAGAAAGAAGTCAAGCTATCACTATTTGCAGGTGACATGATATTATACCTAGAGAACCCTACACTCTCTACCAAATAGCTCCTGGAAACAATAGACACCTGTAGTAGAATAGCATGGTACAAAATCAATACCCAAAATTCAGTGGCTTTCCTATATACAAATAACGAAAGAGAAGAAAGGGATATTAAGGAAACAATCCCATTCACAATTGTGCTACAGAAAATCAAATACCTAGGACTCAGCTTAACAAAGAGTATAAAGGACCTGTACAAAGAAAACTATTAAACCCTGCTTCAAGAAATAAAAGATGACACAAGGAAATAGAAACACATTCCCTACTCATAGATCGGGAGAATCAACATTGTCAAAGTGGTAATACTCTCTAGAGCTTTATATAGATTCAATGCGGTCCCTATAAGAATCCCCAAGATATTCTTCAAAGAAATTGACCAAACACTCCTGAAATTTGTATGGAATAATAAGACCCCATGAATAGCTAAATGCAGTCCTTGGGAAAAAGAAGATGGGAGGCATCACCTTTCCCAACTTCAAACTGTCCTACAAAGCAGTAGTAATTAAAACAGCATGGTATTGGAATAAAAACAGACCTGTGGACCTATGGAATAGAGTTGAGTGTCCTGACACCCAGCCTCAAATACATTGATCATTTAATCCTCGATAAAGGAGCAAAAAGTATGTAATGGAGCAAGGAAAGCCTCTTCACTAAGTGGTGCTTGAAAACTGGACAAGTATATGTAAAAAAATAATTTGGACCTCTGTCTAACACCATCCACAAAACTCAGCTCAGAATGGATTAAAGATCTCAGTATCAGACCTGAATCCATAAAGTACGTCGAAGAAAATATAGGAAAAACCGTCCACAACATTGAAGCTAAACGTATCTTCAAAGATGAAACACCACTAACAAAGCAACTAGAAGCAAAGATAAACAAATGGGACTACATGAAACTAAAAAGCTGCTTCACCTCAAAGAAACAATGACCAGTATACAATGACAGTTCATGGAATGGGAAAGAATATTCACCCAATACCCATCTGATAAGGAATTAATATCCAGAATATATCAGGCATTGGTAGAACTTTACAAGAAGAAAACAGCCAACCCCATCAAAAAATGGGGAGAAGAAATGAAAAGAAACTTCCACAAGGAAGAAATTTGCATGGCCAAAAGACATTTGAAAAAATGCTCATCATCATTAATCATCAGAGAGATGCAAATCAAAACTACAATGAGATATCATCTCACACTGCAGAGACTGGCATATATCCAAAAGAGCAAGAACAACAAGTGCTGGTGTGGATTCGGTGAAAAGGGGACTCTCATCCATTGTTGTTATGAATGTGTACTGGTACAGCCTTTTTTGGAAAACAATATGGACATTTCTCCAAAGACTAGAAATTTAGCTCCCATTTGACCCAGCCATACCACTCCTGGGAATATACCTGGGAAGCCAAAAACACAGAGCAGAAACACCGTCTACACTTTTATTTTCACAAACTTTATTTAAACACCATGATTTACAAACTTGTTCACAGTACAGTTTCAGGTATTCAATATTCCAAAGCCAGTCCCACCATCAGTATGCCCTTACTGCCACCAAAGACCCTCATTTCTCACCTCCTCATGCCTTATCCCTAAGTAGGCACTAATTATTACAACATATATCTTGGAATGGCATTGCTAAAGTCATGACCTTTTTACTGATCTGTTACGTGCAAATCTCTGTTATTGCTTTCACTTATTGAATTTATTAAATATCATGAATGTCTACTCAATTTCTTAACATGAAAATTAAAATTTTCATGTTAATATCTTACAAATATTCAATATTCGACCCCAAATCCACCACCATTGCAAATTCTGACAATTTTACAATTTTCTCAACCACTAAGTAATCCTGCCCCTAATTCCACATAATTATAACTGGGTGATAAAGTTGGAGGGAACTTTATATTTGGGTGTTCCCTTAGAGGCATGACCTCTGGGCCTTCTCAAGGAACAGGGAGATGGGGGAGGGAGCCTATCCCCAACTCTGTGAAAGCCTGGAGATCTAATTGCAAAGCTTCCATACCTGAGTTTTTCAAGAAACTAATTCATGAGTGGGGCTTGTTTGATCAGTGGAGTCCAGCCTTGAACATGGCAGCAATTGAGGAGGTTTTTCAGCTGCTGTGGCTTTGTTGGGACAGACCTGGACCTCATCCATCCCCTTCCGAGTACTCAGTGCCAGTCTGGCATGGGGATAACCAGGAGCATCTCTGCCACTTACTGTTCTCTTTCAGGACTTATATATGATCATGGCTATGATGAGATTACTTTGGCGCCTGTGGCATTTCTTGACACGACCACTGAGCTTTTCTGAAGAACATGGAGATGGGGGCAGGGAGCCCATCCCTGACTTCATGAAAGCCTGGAGATGTAGTCGCAGAACCCGCTTGGTTCTGTCTTTCAACCACTCTGTTTTTACTGTGTCTTTGCTGAGAGATCAAATAGGAATCTCATGTATCAAAATGATTGAAATCATGTATGCAAGAATGCTTAGTAAAACAAAGTCTTAATAAGAATAGCTTAATAAATCGTCATAGGCTAGAGTGCTGTAAGTGATAATTTTCAGGTTGTGATATATTTCTAGTCCCCTCAGAGACTTGATTAACTCCAGTGTGTTTATCCGTAAATGGGAGGGTGGGGGCCAGAGAATGTCATGATGTTAGGGAACAATGGGAAACATTCACATTGTCTTTTCACTTTTTTCGCTACTTTTATAGGAGAGCCTTGAATTTAGGAATTCTTCGAGACCCTGGATCAGAGATTGAAGATAGACAATACCAAATAGACCTGCAGTCCATTAATATTGGCACTGCCGCCTGGGACCAGCTAAAGCCCGAGAAGGATAGTGCCACGGGTGGCGCACTCACGGAGACGGAGAGGAACTCTCAGAACCCAGCACTTGAATGGAACATGGCCAGCAGGTAGGCCGGTGAGAAGCTCTACTGTCTGTTCACGCACTTCCAGAACAGCTGGTGACCAGCCAAATTCTTCCCATATCCTCCTGCTCTTCTCTGTTTCTTGACAAATGTGAAATGTGTTTCCTAAATGTAGTTAATGATTTTGCTTAGAAAATTGGTCCTCCCTCAGTTACATTGTAACAATTACAGATTTAAGGTTGTACATGTTTGTTTTTAAGCTTGCTTATATGATGAAAAGATATCACTTGCGCAAAGGATACCTTTACATTTTCCCTTGAAAACATTGTATTTGAGGTCAGACTTTTTTTTTCGTGTCTCTCCTTTCTGCTTAATGAGAAAAAGAAAAATTGAGAGCGCTCTGGGCTGTTCTTTTTAACTAATACAGCTGTATTTACAGTGAACATTTTTTAAGGTTTGACTTCTGACTGCAAGCTATGCAGGAGCCATTGCTGTGTCTTAACAGGTTATTTGCCTGTTGCTGTTGTCCGTCTCAGCTCTGCGACAATATAGGTTCTATGCATGAAAGATACTTTTTTGTTTTACAACTGGGACTTTTTAATAATTTTGAGGTTTTAATTTTTATTTAAATTCTTGTTTATTTTCTATTTAATTTTTGAAATTCAGAAGCCTTTGTTGCTTATAACACACCATTTCTTTGTCGATTGGGTTCCTTTAAAACTTGTTTTCAACCTCTTCACTCCTTGGTTGAAGCCACTGCTTTTAAAGTGTTATATGCCCTTTACAGAGTCAGTCACTTCGAGGTTCTCTCCCTTTTTCACCAAAGCTCTAAGGAGCCCGGGAGATGCTGAAAGGCTGGATTCGAGTCCCAGCACAGCAGGATTCCCTGAACACCACCAAGCCCGAACCAACTTATATGCTCATTCACCACGTTAACTTATTTAGTCTTTACAGTCATGCTGTGGAGTTAAAACTATAAGTTTCCTAATTATGCATGAAAAAAACTGAGGTGTAGATGAGATAATTTAGCTAAAAGCAGTTGTTATTAGCCATGGACTGAGTGCTGCCTGCTCTTTTTTCCTGGACCTGGGTCCTTTTTCACTTTGTCCTACCTTGTCTGGTTTCCTAAGCACAGGGTGTATCCCTTGCTATTGGACCATTGGTTGTGATCTTTCCTGTGCCTGGAGCACTGGTCCATCCTTTCCGCTTCCGACTTCCTGTCTTCCCTCCCATCTCAGAGTAACAAGCTGTTTTCCAGGAAGTTCTCCCTGTGTCCCATGGGCTTGTGCTAGCGTGCCCTTCTGTGTGTTCTCACTGGGTCCCTGAGTGCTGGGTGTGTGTATACACTTTAGCTCCTGAGGACAGCGCCAGGGCATCAGCATTTGTTCAGCGATGATCCCTAGCGCCACCATCCATTTCATGGCATCAGATGGATGGCAGCTCTTCACTGACAAGTGTTTGACTGTGCCTCTAAGGAAGAGTGTAATTAGGCATCAGAGTTGTCCCGCAGCTGACAGAGGTACATTGTAGGCAAGAGGGGCACAGTCACGGGACTATCAGCAGGCAGCTCTTCAGCTAACTGTGAGGATTCATGTTTGGTCCTGAAGTAGACACATGGGGCACCCACACATCTACTACCCATGTCCTAGTGACATCCAGAACAAGGTCCTGCATACTTTGATTCACTTTCCCAGTATAGGTACTTCTGACTTATGAGCCTACAGTCATCATTTCTTCATTTGTCCTGGAAACGGCCCTCATTGGGTCATTGGGTGATCCCCAAATCATCTCTGTCAGCACTCTGAAAGTCCATCAGGACCAGTTGATCTAATACTTACCTTTCTGTGGGACGGGAGCTCCTCCCACGTGTTCTCAGGGGACCTGGGCGCTATCCCCAATGACGCCAGGGTGAGTGGATATGGTGCTGCAGGGGGTGGGGGTCTCCAGGGCCACCCTGCAATATTCAGGAGCTTCCAGGGTGCCAGGTCATGCTGAGAGAAATCCCAGGGGCACAAGCCCTGATGCTGCACCAACTCCAGACCCTCTGGCCAGTGCTTTCCTTGAGTTTCTGTCCACTTGGTGTCACACCGTGAATCCATGATGACATCCAGGATCATGAAGATTCGTGTCTGTACTTTTTTTCCTGAGATTCACATTGTAGCTTTAATAGTTCAGTTGTTGCTTCATCTGGTGCTTTTATTTTGTTTTGTTAGTTTGGGTTTTGGACCATACCTGGTGATGCTCATGTTTAGTCCTGACTGCTCACTCATGAATCACTCCTGGAAATGCATTGGGGGACCGTATGGGATGCTGGGATCGAACCTGGGTTCCCCACTTGCCAGGCAAAACACCCTCCCCACTGTATTTTCTCCAGCCACTGGCCTTTTTTTTAAATGTATTTCTGGATCTGAGATGAAGGTCTATCTTTGTCTTATAGCCTTGGTTGTTCTTGAATAATTGGGGGAGCAATGAACAGACATATCAACTGCTCAGTTAATACGACAAGATTCTCTTGTATTCCTTTTTGTACCAGAGAACCAAAGGTTTTTTTTTTTTTTTCTTTTAAAGGTTCATTCTTAACACATGATTTCTATCTTTTTATTTTATTGAGGTATGCTTTGTGGCTCAGCATGTGGTCTATCTTGGAGAATGTTCCATGTGCACTAGAGAAAAATGTGTATTCAGCTTTTTGGCATGTAAAGCCCTGTATATATCCACTAGCTCTCTTTCTTCCATTTCTTCCATGAGGGCCAATATTTCCTTGGTCAGTTTCAGTCTTGTTGATCTATCCATCGTTGATAGAGCAGTGTTGAAGTCTCCAACTATTATTGTGTTACTGTTAATGTCTTCTTTGAGGTCTCTTAGCAGTTGTTTTATGTATTTTGCTGGCCCCTCGTTGGGTGCATATATGTTTAGTAGTGTAATTTCTTCCTGGTGTACATACCCCTTAAATAATAAGAAATGGCCTTCGTTGTCCCTTCTAACCTTTTTCAGCCTGGAAGTCTATATTATCTGATACTAATATGGCCACACCAGCCTTTTGGAGGAGTTATTTGCATGGAGAATGGTCTTCCAACCTTTGACTTTGAGTCTGTGTTTGTTCTGATTATTCATATGCTTTCTTGTAGACAGCAGAATGTTGGGTTCAATTTTTTTAATCCATTTTGTTACTCTGTGTCTCTTAATTGGTGCATTTAGACCATTGACATTGAGAGAGATGGCTCTTCCAGTCGGGCAGGCAGGCAGAGTCCATCGTAGCAGGGAAAACATTGTCCTTGAAGCAAGTGCAGGATACTTGAAAAACTCCGAATAAGCAGGATACTATGAAAAGTCAGAATAAGCAGATTCCATGCACATAAGACTTGTCAGAGACAGTCACTCAAACAAAACAAATGAATCTGTGATCAACATTGCTGTAAAACAAGAAAAGAAATGACTTTTTCCTAGTGGGTGTGGAGGGAACATTTCATGGGTCTCAAGGTCTCAAGGTCTCAAGGTCTCTAGACTTGGCTTTGTGGAGCCCAGTAGCAGGAGCAGGGGACGTGCATTTTGATCTCAGAAAGCAGCAGGTCCACAGCTTACAATGGCCCAGAGTGAGCTGTTTGCTATGCTCTGAATACTCAGCACCCAGCACTAAAATTGGCACATGGGGAGCCCTTCATAAAGGTGTGAGTGGGTGCATGAAAGATAGATTAGATGTTTCAAGTGCACAAACAGATTCACTGACTCGATGTTGGTGTTTCCAAGAAATAGTGATTCAAATAAAGACAAGATATTTCGGATATGATGGAGCTCAGTTTTTCTTAACCTTGGCAGACACCGAAAAATACTTAAATAAAATTGTATTTTAGTTTTTAATAGATATTAGTATCCCATCCACACAGCAGAGCCTGGAAAGCTACCTGTGTCTTATTTGATATGCCAAACCCAGTAACAATTATAGACCTCATTCCCATGACCTGAAGGAATGGTTTGAGGCTCTTCATGTTCAGGGAGTGAGCAGATGTCCTTAGGCTACACTAGCATGTGACAGAATGTATGGAGGTGTTACTGGTGTCCACTCGAGCAAATCAATGAACAACGGGAAGACAAGTGAATTGATACAAGTGAATAGATATTAGAGATATAATCTATACCATACAAAGAGATGCACAGGGCAAGGATGATAGTCCTTCAGGTAGGGCATTTGCTTTGCAAGCAACAAACCCAGGTTTAATACCTGGCATCCCATATGGTCCCCCAAGCACTGCCAGGAGTAATTCCTGAGTGTAGAACCAGGAGTAACCCTTGAGCAATGCCAGGTGTGACCCCAAAATAAAAATTAAAAACTTGATCACTGGATCACTAGACATCCCATTGTTCATCGATTTCCTCGAGCGGGCGCCAGTAACATTTCCATCTGACCCTATCACGTGCCAGTGTAGCCCAATGGCATCTAGTTGTTTCAGGAATATGAAGAGCCTCAAATGTTCATTCATGGTCTTGACGAAGAAGTCTGACCATCTTGAAGGTGGGCGGCCACGTGATCTTTTGACATCCCATGGAATCCAGTCGGTAACGGCTCTAGTCCAACAGTCATCTCCAAATCGCATTACATATCCAGCCCATCTGATTTTCGATGCCTTGGCAAATGAGACAGCATCCCTGACTCTGGAACAGTGACGGAGGTTGGAACTCCAGATTCCTTCTCTCACTTGAGTGAGGCGTGATATTCCAAGCATAGCTCTTTCGATTCCTCTTTGAGAGAACCGAATAGCATTCTCATCCTGCTTTCATAGGGCCCAGATCTCTGAGGCATATGTTAATGCAGGGAGAACAGTGAAGTCGAAGAGATGTGCCCGGAGCCGGAGGTTCTTTGTCTTTTTCACTATTTCTTCGATGCTTTTGAAGGCAATCCATGCCACTCTCTTCCTGCTGCGCAGCTCAGGTTTTAGATCGTTCATCATGTTGATTTATCGACCTAGGTACACATAACTGCTGCATTCAGAAATGTTTATTCCATTGAGAGTGAATGGGGCCTCTGGAACTAGTTCCTTTTTTTAAAAATTAAAAACAAAATTTTTAAAAAAGGGCCGGGAAGATAAACATTTTTATTATTGAATCCGAAAAGAATTCAGCACAATCAACCATATCCACACGGTAACCAAGCTCATTGAGGTTTGTAGGGAGTTCAAGATGCCACTCTGTCTCACGTTCATTGATTTAAAAGAAAGCCTTTGATTCTGTGGAGACCGAAGTGGTCATCGAAGCCCTAGCCAAACAGGGTGTTCAAACCCAATACATCAAGATCCTTCGTGAACTCTATTACAGATTCACCACCAGGATCTCACCATTCTACAAGGAAGTGATCATTGATGTCAAAAGAGGGGTTCAGCAGGGTGATAAACCATTTCACCAAAACTCTTCAGCACCACCCACAAGAACATCATTCAACAATTAGAATGGGAAGGAATGGGAGTAAAGATAGATGGTCAGCAACTACACCACCTCTGCTTCGCTGATGACATCATTCTAATAACACCAAACATTAGCCGAGTGGCACAAATACTGGCTGACTTCGACCGAGAATGTAGAAAGATAGGTCTACAGCTGAACCCTCAACTAAACAATGTTCATGAAAAATGAACTAGTTCCAGAGGCCCTATTCAATCTCAACAGAACAAACATCTCTGAATGCAACAGTTATGTGTACCTAGGTTGAGAAGTCAACATGATGAATGACCTAAAACCTGAGCTGCACAGGAGGAAGAGAGAGGCATGGAATGCCTTCAAAAGCATCTAAGATAAAGCTAAAAGGACAAAGAACCTCAGGCTCTGGGCACATCTCTTTGACTCTACCCTTCTCCCTGCATTAACATATGCCTCAGAGACCTGGGCCCTACAAAAGCAGGATGAGAATGCTATTCAGTTCTCCCAAAGAGGAATTAAAAGAGCTATTCTTGGAATATCACACCTCACTCAAGTGAGAAAAGGAATCCAGAGTTCCGACCTCCGTCAACGTTCCAGGGTCAGGGATGTTGTCTCGCTTGCCAAGGCATCGAAAATCATATGGACTGGACATGTTACTGACTGAATCCCATGGGATGTCAAAAGATCACGTGGCCACCCACTACAAGATGATTAGACTTCTTCGCCAAGACCCTGAATGAACGGTTTGAGGCTCTTTGTATTCCTGGAACAAGCAGATGCCATTGGGCTACACTGGCATGTGATAGGGTCAAATGGAAATGTTACTGGTGCCTGCTCGAGGAAATTGATGAACAATGGGATGTCAAGTGATCAAGTGAAGTGATCAAAAAAAAAAAGAGAGAGACACAGTAAAGACTATTCTGCTCTCTCCTATGGCCCAGATTAACCTGTAAATGATTTTGTAGCTCACCAGTGAAGCAGTGGAGCCAGACACAGCTAGAGTTCAGTGGCTGCAGGTATGTGGGAGGCCCTTGGGGCTGGGCCTGCACTGCTGGCAGCCAGCATAGCCAGTATCTAGAGCAAGAGCATCCTCCTAAGCCAAGGAGAAGGACCAGGGACCCAACCCCTCTGCCTAGGGATCCCATTGCATTGAAAGCAGTGGGATTTGCCAAGAATCCTAGCCACTTTCCCCCCTGCCCCTTTCAAATCACATGCTTATTTGTCTTTTCACCAACTCTGAACTCCAGTTCATGTTAACCCCTACAAGAAAATAGATTCTGAAAGGTTCCTTTGCATATTCAACATCTCTAAAACAACTGAAACTACACCCCTAGCTGCTTTCCCTCAGGTGATTCCTTTGCTGGGTGCCAGACTCATGGTGCTCCAGTCCAGTTCCTTGTTAACTGACTGCTCCCTCCTTCAGTACCCAGGGCCTGAAGGCTGGGGTACCTACTGGGGTTCCTGCCAGAGGCCCAGACTCAATGCAGGGCACATCTTGTGGGCCCACAAGGCATGGCCCAAACATCAGGAGAAAAGGCGGGGGGGGAGTGGGGGGAGTGGGGCTGAGGGCTAGAGGAGAGGTAGATATAGTTTGAATAGATTTCAGAAGAGATATACTTGAAAAGTAATTTCATTTTTATCACAATGCTTTATCCTTGTCACGATTTTAATATTCTTACGTAATTTATTTAAGTTTCACTGTGGCAGAAAAAGTTACAGCATGTTTATTGTTTATATGTACAGCGCATACCCATTTTATATGGACTATTGTATAATCTTTTTATCCCTTATCCATATGTAATATTTTTAAGAGTTGCTGCTCTGGGAGTGTGGTAGAATGGGTTTGTGTTGATACTAAAAATCCTAGAGTTGTGTATTTCCAGCCTTCCTTTTCAGAGTTTGTGACTAATTTGTCTTTTGATCACTTATTTTTATTCTTTTTAGAGTGAAATATTGATCAGATATTTTTAAGTTTTATATCACTGTGAGCTATATAATTACAAAGTTGTTCATGATTGGGTTTCAGTCAGTTTTTCCAGCACCCATCCCTTCACCAGGGCACATTTTCTGTCACCAATGTCCCCTTATTCCCTCGCTGACCCCCACCCTGCCTCTGTGGCAGGCACTTCCTCTCTCTCCCACTTCTTTGGCACAATGTGGCTTGCAATACATTAATTTAGGGATTGTCATGTATATTCCATTGCCTACATTCAGTGCTCATTTCTCATTTGCTCAGATAGTTAAAGTTATTAAGTATTTTAATTTGTAATTAATCAAACAAGATTCCTTGCAAAAATGCACCTGACATGTTTAACAGAACATGGAAGGAAATTGTTTTCTTTGGTTTTAATGTACAGCCTGAAAACCACCAGTCAGCAGGTACACCCCCTGCCCCAAGCTCCACCTCCTCCTCAAAGTTTATCTTGAAAAAATTTCCCTGGAAAAAAGAAGCTCTCAAGTAAAATTAGATGTGGGAGTCCCAGTCTACAGATATAAATAACTGAAAACTAAACTAAAGCTATTATCCATTGAACTGCTCAGAAAAAATTAAATTCATTGATATTTCCATGTGGAGATGCACATAGACCTTTTGGTTATAATAAATGTGGCACAAATATTAACCCTAACTTTGCTTTATTTGTTTGGGGGGGAGGAATCTTTTTTTTCTATTTCTCTTAAGAATAAGAATATTTTGCTCAGTGGACTGGGCACTTGTTTTGCGTGCAGCAGTTCTGGGTTTGATCTCTGGAACACCATTATCCCCAAGCACTGAGCTGGGAGTAGTACCTGAACATTGTCAGGTGTGTGGCCCATGAACCAAAACCACCAAACCCAGAAAGCAGAAAGAATGAGATTGTTTAAACATTATTTTATTTTGCAAGACTAACTTTGCAGTCACATTTTGGTTAACCATTCTGTTAAAATTATCCCCATTCTAAGTTAAAATCATCCTCATTTTACAACTTAAAAAAACTTTTCTTTTTCTAAAAGATTCTAAAACTTTTTAAGTTGTAGAATCATCCCTATTCTAAGTTGTAGAATGATGCAAGTTCATGGAGATCTTACATCATTCTAGATCTTTCCAGATTGGTCACAAATCAGACTGGATATAAATCTTAGGTTCACCCCATCCCCACCTGCGCCCCACCCCCAGTTAAGAACAGTTCAGTTCATTTGTTAGGTTGCTAGTTTATTCTGAAAGCAGTGATGGGGGAAAGGGGCTGCCCTTGCTATCCCTGCGTGTCCTGTTCTCTCCTGTCAGAGAGCTCTTGGGTGCAGCATTTTTGAGTTTTGGTAGCAGTTGATGGATTTGATGGTATTGACTCCTACACACTTCACTCTCCTCCCTCTCCCTCCCTCCTAGAGGGCCCCTCAGCAGGACATGCCAAGCAGGTCTGCCAAACTCTTGTCATATGCTGAGTGCTCCTGTTAACCAGGACACCCCCCCAGCATGTGTGTGTGTGCATGTGCACACACACGCACACACATACATACACGCATGTACACACCACCCCCATCCTCAGGTGTCTCTAGAAGTGCTCTCACTTGTCACATCAAGACACCTTCCTCATTCCCGCCTCTGAAGACAGTTCTAGAGTTTGAGGGAGCAGTGAGCCTGGGACCATGGATGAAGACCAAATGTATATGTTTTAAAAATCACAGTATTGCAACAGATGATATAAATTACAGCTGCAAAACACACACAAGGGCTTTGCCATTATTTTTCATTTCCAGGGAGATCTAGTTTCTTTCTATAAGCTCTCTGAACATGCAGATTTCCTTACCCTTCCCTGCTTCTGACAGGCATTGGGCCCTTAAATGGCCCCTGATAGAGGTGTATTGCCCGTTTTCTAAATGTTTACATATCAGGCCTCTAGGGATTATGCCACTGTCACAAATGACCATGACAAATCTGTTCCCTTCCTGTACTCTGGGACTGGCCTCCATCCTGTCTTCACTAACAGTTGCCTCACATACATTTTGTTGTTTTGATATTTTAAACCTTAGGCATCTAGTAAAACATTGGCAGAGTTTAGTGCTTGGTTATTTCTTGGTTCCCTTTTCTTTCTGTCCAACCCATCTTTGAATGTGCTTTAAATATAAAAAAATTTTTTTTACTGTTTCTTAAAATGTAGATTGTTACATCCCATAGTTACTGGAGGTGACACAAAATAGAAGTCAGCACTACAAGCCAAGAGAGTTGCCATTTTATTATTATTATTATTATTATTATTATTATTATTATTATTATTATTATTTTGCTTTTTGGGTCACACCCGGCAATGCTCAGGGGTTACTCGTGGCTCTTCACTCAGGAATTACTCCTGGTGGTGCTCGGGGGACCATATGGGATGCCGGGATCGAACCCAGGCCGGCATGGGCCGGCCCCATGCAAGGCAAACACCCTACCCGCTGGGCTATCGCTCCGGCCCGAGAGTTGCCATTTTAAAGGACTCTTGTCTTCAGAGTTCCTGGTTCCTCTCGCCTCATGGTCTTCTATATATTGTATTACTGAATCAGTTCATTGCATAATGGGAAAAGAGTGTGATAGGGACAGCATGCTTCCTCCCTTCCTTAATGTTTGCTCTTCCTTGGTTATCTGCCATCTTCTCCATTTTAAGGTAATCTTAGTACAGCAACTAGTTGAGTGTTCCCCCGTGACTGCACATCAGATGTTCCATGGTTCTCACGTTGGTCATTTTCTGGAATCTGAGCTATTAGGCTGTAATTATGATGTCTCTCAGGATCTCAGCCTTTCCTCTGTATTCACAGATTTTAATATTTCATCCTGTTACCTTCCATTCACCAGACCTCTTAATTCTTTAAAATTGACTTTCTTGAAATCCAATACTCCTGTGTCATAGAACCAGATGATCCAATTTGCTTTTTGGCAGACAACATATAAAGCTCTGCCCGTTGCAAAGTTCACCAAAAAAAATACAAGTATTCTTTAGCCACTCTGGTAGAAAAGGAGAGAGAAAAATGAGTTTATCTGAACTTTTCCATGAGACAATTTAGTGCCAACTCTCTGATCTCAACTTTATCATTTTATTATATAAGGGAAAAATAAGGACATTTAAAAGGAATATTAAATTAATAGTTCAAAGGAACTTTTGACATATGGCTTGCTATTAAAATGGAAAGTTATATTTCATAAAATGAAAACTAAGAATATGTGTAATAAACATAAAGATCTGTAGTTAGACAAGCTTTGGTTTTTCAATTATGTCTTCCAGTTTTATTTTCTCTCATGTATGCAGTGCTTCATTAGACATGATTAGCCAGTGTGAATGTAGAATAGAAATATTGTGCTAAATAACTGGCCAAAGGTAAGAATGTAGAAAGAAAACTAGAAACAGAAGCTAAAGCTAATCTTGCCCTCCCAAACCCAATTCTAGGACCTCTGTTCCCACTGGGTAGCCTTAGCATAGTGTCTGGTTCTCACTCTCTCTCTTTCTCTCTCTCTCTCTCTCTCTCTCTCTCTCTCTCTCTCTCTCTCATTTTTTGACCACACCCAATGTGCTCAGGGCTTACTCCTGGCCCTGCACTCAGGATTCCAGGAACATTCCTGGCAGGACACTTAGGGACCATGTGTGGCGACAGGGATTGATCCTGGGTGAGCCACTTGCAAAGCAAGCACCCTACTGCCTGGACTGTCTTTCTAATCCCTGGTCGTTCATTTTCTAACAGTTAACAGGGCCCAGTAATAATTCTTCCCTTCACACAGAGGGCTTTAGTAAAGTGTGCAGAAACAGTTCATGAGCAATTTTACATTGGATACTTAAAAGTTGGGGAAGTCAAGAGAGATCAAAGATTAAGAAGATATGTTTGTAAATCTAGTAAGATTAGAAAATTGGCAATTGTCAAATAGAAGATCAGAAATATTAAAAATAGGAAACAAAAGAATCACCAAAAAGCTCCACTAAGAGTGTATTGTCAGAATGAAAGAGATGCTAAATTATTTGCAAGAACAAAAGATGACAGCAGAGAAGTTATATGAAGCTCTAGGAGGCTGATAGCATGAAAATAATGAGTACATCTGAATTTCTGAATGATTTTTTTGCTATTTTGTTTGGGGTTTTGTTTTGTATTTTTCTCATGGGATTTTTGACTCTATGCTCAGGGATTACTCTTGGCAGGGCTCAGGGCACCATATGGTGCCATATATCTAACCCGGTATTAGCCTTGTGCAAGGCAAGCTCTCTGCCTACAGTACTGTTGCTCCAGCCCATGAATTTCTTGGTAAATTTTTTGGCTGTCTTTTATAAATATGAAGTTAAGAACTGAAGATAAAACATTTTAGTGGGGCTGGAGCAATAGCACAGCGGGGAGGGCGTTGTATGCAGCCAACCCGGGTTCGATCCCCAGCATCACATATGGTCCTCCGAGCACTGCCAAAAGTAATTCCTGAGCGAAGAGCCAGGAGTAACCCCTGAGTATCGCTGGGTGTGACCCAAAAAGCAGATAGATAGATAGATAGATAGATAGATAGATAGATAGATAGATAGATAGATAGATAGATAGATAGATAGATAGATAGATAGATAGATAGATAGATAGATAGATAGATAGATAGATAGATAGATAGATAGATAGATATGAATGAATGAATAAATAAAAATAAAAAATAAAACGTTTTGGTAATAAAACAAATAGAAATGCAAAAAAAAGTCATGTAATTTGTCATATATACAAAGTTTAATAAAATGAAAATGTACCAGTTTAATGAAAAGTATCCTTTAAAACTTGTGACTTACGATTTCTTATTTAATCTTTCAGCATACGGCGGCATCAAGAAAGAAGAGCAATTTTGACTCAATTTTAACGGATTTTTCTGTTCGAATAACTGGAGCACCTGCCATCATTTTTACCAAAATAATTTCTCCAGAAAATATGCATACCGAGGTTGGAACTTCATGGAGATTTGATAGTTTAAGGAATAGAGCGACCTCCTCTCTGTTTTCCTAGGGGATTTCTTTGATGCAGCACATTCAAATTACTGCAGCATATAACCCAGAATAGCTTGTCCAGATTTTCACAAATAGCTGGTCCAGAGTTTCATGGATCATGCAAAGCATGACGGGCACCCAGGATACACTACCACCCCTCCACCTCTCGATCTCTGTCCAGTGAATGTGGTGGCAATATGTAGAACATGTAGAGCTGAGTGATTGGCCTTCCAGATTGTATACCAGAAGTACCATAGTCTCCACTGCTTCCTTTGAGAGAAAGATCCTAGTGTCCATGTTATAAATGAGGAGATAAGGAATCAGAAGATGTGGCGGCATGACTAGTGTGTTTCACAGCATTAACTGATGGGTCCATATTTCAAGTCTGGTCACAGCACTATAATGTCTCTGTGCCCAGTGCAGGAATGGAAACATTTGTTTCTTCATAACTTAAAAAAAGATTTCTTCATGGAAATGTATGATCACTCAGCAAAGGTATAGGCATTTGTTAAGAACAGTTTAGAAAAAATAAAGTTGCAGATCAAATGCATAATTCAGATCAATAGAATGTTACTTTCCTTTTTCTAGATTTATTAAAAAAATGTGGGGGCCGGAGCGATAGCCCAGCGGGTAGGGCATTTGCCTTGCATGCGGCCAGCCTGTGCTGGCCGGGTTCGATTCCCGGCATCCCATATGGTCCCCCGAGCACCACCAGAAGTAATTCCTGAGTGCAGAGCCAGGAGTAACCCCTGAGCGTTGCCGGGTGTGACCCAAAAAGCAAAAAAAAAAAAAAAAAATGATGTCTATAGTAGCCCCTCAGGGCAAAGCAGAATTGGGCATGGTTTCTTATACAGTGACATAATATGGATAAAAGTTAACTATGTCTACTAATATCTTAGAGTTACTTAGTAACTCAGTTGATTTAAAATACACAGAACTCTTCTTGTGGTACCTTGTTTTTATACTAATGCTATTATGAAAATATGAATCATGGCACACATTGAAATCATTTTAATGCTGACTTTATTTCCTATTTGGCTTACAAAAATGAAATATAATCACGCTGAGTTGTGAATATTCTTTTCCCCCTGAAAATACTTTCAGTTTTTCGTTTGGATAGGAGCCACATCCAGTGGTACTTGGGGCTGCTCCTGGCTCAGTGCTCATGGATTGCTCCTAACTGTGCTCAGGGGACCATGTGGTTCTGGGAACTGAACAGAGGCCTCCTTTATGCAAGGCATGTACAGAGGCTTCTGAGCTATAGAAGTAACATGTCAAAGCGCTTAGCAAAATGAATTAACCATGAATTAACTTATCTTCTAATTTAAGGTTTTTACCATTTCCAGGTTAGTGAAGCATAAAGTTGGTGTCAGATCTACTTCTGGGGGCTAGAGCAAGCAGGAAGGGTGCTTGTCTTACACATGGCCCACCACGTTTCTATCCCTGGCATCCCATATGGTCCCCGAGCATGGCGAGGAGTGATCCCTGAGTACAGAGGCAGGAGTAACCCCTGAGAATTGCTGGGTGTCATCCAAAAACCAAAAAATTAAATGAATAGGAAACCTACTTCTTGCCAACTCAGCTTCATACTAAAGATTGTCTTCTTCAGGCACTCAAATTATTTATCTGTGTCCTTGGACCTAATGAGTTGACCTTCATGTTGTTCATGAAGGGTGTGGGAGTGGGGCAGCTACTCCCCCCACCGTGCTCTGGGGGACGCTGTGCCCAGGGACCTGACCTGGGCTCCACCCACCCATACATCTCCCTGTCCTGCCTGCTAGATTCTTTTCAGTATCAGATTGATCAAGAGATAGTTTTAAAATAGGCTAAAGTTTTATAGAAATATAATTATTCTTGCTTTTATCATACTAACTGCATATTCTATTAATTTTTTAATCTTACTAGTACAGCATAGATCATTTGCTAATTTTCATGGTAGATAGCTGTTGTGATCGATCCTATAATGAGTTTAGTAAAATTGTCATCTCCTGGGGGAAATACGGTAACTGACATTTATATGTTGAGGCTGGAGAGATAGTGCAGCAGGTAGGGCACTTGGCCTGGCATGCTGCCAACCCAAGTTCGATCCCTGGAACTGCATACAGTCCCCTGAGCACAGAGCCAGGATTAAGCCCTGAGCATACCAGGTGTTGCAAGAAAACATAACAAATGATTATTTTTGGATTCAGAAAACCATCTGACTACATTACTTTTGTTTTTAAAGAATTAATTTTTTATTAAGGTTCTGAAGCATGCATATGTTTATACATTCTAGGGGTAGAATGTTAACATTACCTTACCCGCTTCTGAGGCACCATTTCCCTCCAGCACAGCCTACTAGATCTCTCGATATCCCTTTTCATCATAACTTGAAGAATAAACCAAGAATTCTGCCTATAATGAGAAATACAGGGAGCTCAGAAAGGGAGGACGTTATTGAACTTACAAAGAATAACCATTTCCGACACGCTGTTCTTTATGGCTTTATTAAAAGCTCCGCTAAGCTGCTTAGTTTGCATTTGGACCACTCATAAGTCTCCTTAAATCTGTTCCTTTGGACGATGCTTATCAAGAGAAAGCTTGGACATCTCTGAGCATTTGAGCACTGTCCACATGCTTTTCACAATAAGAGGCAAGACTTCTACTTATTAAGTGAAGCTTCTGGGGTGTTTTCATATCTGTTTTTCTTCTCTGACTAGTTTTCCAACAATGAGCTTTCAGATGCCTCAGTTGTGCAGAACAGCACCAATTAAGCAGTGGACATCTACCTAACGCTGCCAAGATTTTCAGCAGCTTGAAGAAGGGAAATTAATTAGTCTAGCTAGCTTTGGCTTCAGCACTCTCGTGTTATAAATCATTCCAAGCATGTCCTTTGGAGACTTCTCAAACCGTACCGCTTGTGAATGT
The DNA here is from genome assembly GCA_021461705.1 of Cryptotis parvus. Lineage (NCBI taxonomy): Eukaryota > Metazoa > Chordata > Mammalia > Eulipotyphla > Soricidae > Cryptotis > Cryptotis parvus. The sequence goes on from JAJIBD010000521.1 coordinate 96,387, forward strand.
GCTTGTCTGCCTCCAGTCGTCTGTTTACATTGTCCACCCAAACAAACAGAGTGCCTCTGCCCCAGAGCAGGGTGTCTTCAAGGCCAGCCTTACGTTTCGTGATGTTCCTCACTCTCAGACAGTGGTGCTTAGGCAATGCTCCATAATTCTTTGTTCGTTGGAATGAATAGTCAAGAGTTTTCCACAGAAGTAGATCATTTCTTGTCGTTTGAAACAGTGATAATCATTTGAGTTATGAAAAAGCAAATGTATGTGAAAAGATGAAAAAGTCCTATTGTTAGTTTATTGCTAGCAAAGGGCCTGGTGCACAGCAGGCCCTCATAAATGTTTATTAAATTAATCCATTACATTCTGTCAACTTGTTCTGCTTACCATTACTGCTACTTCCATTAACATGAACTTGAGCCCCAGGAGACTTAATCAAAATAATAAAGGTCAAATAAGTAAGAATGATAAATTAGCAACTAATAGCTATCGTGGTTTTCATCTGGATTCAACCTTCTTTCCTGCAGGAGATTTTGGTGTGTGGCCATTCCTTGGAAGTGAATATAACCACGAACCTGGACTTCTTCCTCAATGTGGCCCAAGTTCAGCTCTTGCATCAGTTAATAGTAGCAAATCTGACGGGCCTGGAGCCATCCAGCAGGACCACAGAGGTAACTGTCACCTGATCTTGATTCCATTTATGCCACCTTCCCACAGAGAACAGGGAAACTGGCTAACTGACCTCTGTTCCTTATTTTTTGTTGATTTCCTTCAAAACGGAGTCATAAATAATGTTCAGTTGGCATTGTTCTTTTTTATTATAACACCGTGAGATAGATATTTACAAAACTGCTCATGATTAGGTTTCAGTCATACAATGTTGCAGCACCCATCCCTCCACCTGTGCCCATTTCCTACCACCAATGTCTCCAGATTCCTTACCCCCTCTCCCTGCCCCCCCTCTTTTCCTTACACATTGTGGCTTGCCATAAATACATTTAGGGTTTATCATGTAAATCCCTTTGCTGGTGTTGTTCGTTTTTGAAATGTGTTTGGTCTCATCCTATACGTTTCATGAATTTTGCAGCATTGTCGAGGCCCCACCTCAAAAAAGCGTATCTCAGAAAAAAAAAAGTATTATTACCCCACTACAGTTTGTACAGTACAAGGCAAGAAACTTGGTATAATGTTCCCTGGCTCAGATCATTACAGCATAGGCCCCTCTTGGAAATGAGTGTTACTTTGGGAATTTCTTCAGTATATGACTTCTTGACATTCTTTCCCCATGCTCAGTGAAGAATGAACACAATCATATAGTTGAATGCATGCCTAGAATTTTCATTTTGATCCGGTGTCCTTTGTAAGCTAGCTTTGTGACCACAAAACATGTAAGCAGGAAACAAAAAAGCTGCTGGTTAGCTGCTTCTCCCGATGCCTTTTCTTAGCCCTTTGTTCTCCTACTTCTGTAATCATATCTGTATTTTAAGAAACACGTCTATCAAAATCTCAAGTGGAAAACGTATTTATCTGTGAAAAGATATTGCTTTTGTCAGAAACCTTGTAGAAGGCTCTGAGTTACACTTACCGAGGTAAAAGGAAAGGCAGGATTCCCCTAAGTGAGCTCAGGTTTCTTCCTGCCTGTCTAGTCACTGCAGCCACCTGGAGGTGGGTGTGTTCTCTCTGCAGGGTTGATCACAGGGGTCAGAACCACCTGCCTGGAATGTGCACCAACAGGACACGTGCCACTGAAAATCCAGCTCCAGGCTTCACGGCAGAGGTGTCTTCGACCTCTCAATGTTGATGTAGCTATTCAGTTTATCTCTTTTTCTGTTTGTGTTCAAAAAGAGCCATTTTACAGTGGGAAAGTTCCCACTGTAGTAAGAAAACTCCCTTAAGTTTCTCAAAGTACGTCATTTTTTTAACCCGTCTATGTTTTCTTTTGCTTATTGGATTTTTTAAAGAACCATAATTATAGGTTATCTGAGGAACATAATTATGTGACACAAAGATAAACATCTGGGTGTTGGGCAGGGTTGGACCAAACCTGGTGGTGCTCTAGGGCTACTCCTGGCTCTGTGCTCGGGATCACCCCTCATGGTGACCATAGCCACTGCTTGAATACAGTGAAGGTTGGCTACTGCTTAGCAAGTACCTTAGCCCCAGTACTCTTTCTCCAACCCTAAAATAATAGCCTTAATGTATTAAACATTAAATAAACAAAAGTATTTCCCCAGGGCATGGTTGCTTGATGCCCTTGGAGTGATCACTTGACATCCCGTTATACGTGACTGGGCGCCAGTAATGTTTCCATTTGACCCTATCACGTGCCAGTGTAGCCCAATGGCATCTGCTTGCTCCAAGAATACGAAGAGCCTCAAACTGTTTATTCAGGGTCTTGACAAAGAAGTCCGACCATCTTGTAGGTGGGAAGTCATGTGATCTTTTGACGTCCTGTGGGTCCAGTCAGTAACAGCTCTAGTCCAGCCATTATCTCCAAGTTGCATTACATGTCCAGCCCATCCGATTTTCGACACCTTGGCAAACAAGACAGTGTCCCTGATTCTCGATCGTCAACAGAGGCCTGAACTCCAAATTTCTTCTCTCACTTGAGTGAGGCGTGATATTCCAAGCAGAAATCTTTCGATTCCTCTTTGGGAGACCCAAATAGCATTCTCATCCTGCTTTTGTAGGGCCCAGGTCTCTGAGGCATATGTTAATGCAGGGAGAACGGTGGAGTCAAAGTGATGTGCCCCAGAGCCTGAGATCCTTTGGCCTTTTAGCTATTTCTTCAATGCTCTTGAAGGCGTTCCATGCCGCCTGCTCTCTTCCTCCTACACAGCTCAGGTGCTAGGTTGTTCATCATGTTGAGTTCTGACCTAGGTACACATAACTGCTGCATTCAGAGATGTTTGTTCTGTTGACAGTGAATGAGCATCTAGAATAAATAAATAAATTATTAATTAAACATATGTGATAGTGTAAGAGTAGATATTTAACTGTGAATAAACATTTAAGCACAATGCCCACTTAATTCACAGTGTATTTGTGAAGGAATGTTTCCTTAAATCAGCCATTCCATGACATTTATCTTTCATTTAAAATAACATTTTGGGTTGGGGGTGTCACACATGGAAATGCATGGGGACTTTTCCCAGCTCAGTGCTCAAGGGTCTATGTTAAGCCCTCAAACCCAGGGCTTAGGTTCAAACCCAGGGATGCCCCATGCAAAGCAGATGCTCCATTCAGCTCTTTGCATGAGCTCCCTTCACTCTGTATTTATCTTTTAAAAATTCTTGTTGAGAGTTATATTTTTCCCCCACGGGCATCTCTTTTATTTATTTTTTTTCCTTCAAATTTTATTACACCACTTTTAGACATACAATTGCAAGATGCTCATGTCAGGTTTTGGTTCTACAGTGTTCCAACACCCATCCCTCCACCCAAACCCATCTCCCATAACCAATGCCCGCCACATCCCTCCCTCCCTCCCACACCTCAACTGCTTGGTGGGTTCTGTATGTCTTTTCTCTCCTCTCTATCTCTCCCTCCCGCCTACCTTTCCTACACCTCGTAGAATGCAATACATTAAAGAACATAACTGTTTCCACTAGTTTGATGGACCACGTGGCTGCAAGCAGCCGTGCGACTTAGGGGCCTCATGGTCAGCGCCCAGACAGCAAATATGGCAGCTAATGTGGTGGGCAAGTCTCATCCGGCTGCTTTCAGGACCCCCCCAGAGGTGATGGGCCCACTCCCAAAACCCATCTGTCCACCTGGGGCCCCATGGTCAGCTGAGCCTGGGGAGAGCCAAGTTCCAGCTTCCCCAGCCATGTCTGAGGCCCGGCATGCTATGGCTGGTCCCCCCAGGGCAGCTCCTGGGCGGGGCCACCGGGCTCCAGACAAAATGGAGGAGGGAAGGGCCGACCCTGGCTCCATCTGACGAAGAATTCCCGGTGATTCCCGCTTCTGGGAGCTGCATACCTGGGCTCGAACTTGTTTTGTTCTGTTAATCTGGTCTTGAGGTAGCATCCCTCCCAGGCAGGCAGGTTGATCTGCTGCAGCGTCCAGACAGCAAATATGGCAGCTAATGTGGTGGGCGAGTCTCATCCGGCTGCTTCCAGGAGCCCCCAGAGGTGATGGGCCCACTCCCAAAACCCATCTGTCCACCTGGGGGCCCCGTGGTCAGCTGAGCCTGGGGAGAGCTGAGTTCCAGCTTCCCCAGCTGCGTCTTTTGAGAGTTATATATATATTTTTTTTTTGTTTTTTTTTTTTGGGCATGCACATTTCATTTATTTCCTTTGGCAGTCCATGCTTGCTAGGGGAGTAAGTTTTTTTTTTAATTTTTTTATTTTTACAATTACAAAGATATACAATTAAAAAGTTCATATTTGGGTTTTGGTCATACAGTGTAGCAGCACCCATCCCGCCACCAGTGCCCATCTCCCACCACCAACGTCCCCGGTTCCCTCCCCCCCCCCCCAGCCCTCCTCCATGGCAGGTTCTTTATTTCTTTCCATTTCTCTATCTTTCTCTTTTCCTTCCTCTCCAGACTATGGATTACAGAACATACATTAAAGGGTTGTCATGTGTATCCTTTTGCCTCTTTAATGCTCAGTTCTAGGTTGGCATTAGTACCCTCCAATTGTTAGCACACTGTTCCATTTTCTGTCTTACCTAGCCTCTGACTCCCACACGTTTGTGATAATTTCCACCTTTGACAGGACCTCCTGATGTATGTTTCACTTGACCTTGGATATTGGTATCATAATATGTACCTATATATTTATGTTATGCAGATAAATGCAGTCATTCTGTAACTGTCTCTCTCCTTCTGGCTAATTTCGCTCAACATAATCTTCTCCATGTCCATCCATTTGTAGGCAAATTTTATAACTTCATTTTTCCTAACAGCTGCATAGTATTCCATTGTGTAGATGTATTTCCCAAGTAATTTTAGGTTTATAACAAAATTGAAAGCAAGGTACTGAAATTTCTGATAGAACCCCTGACTCTACATGGGCGCTTCATTTATCATTATCACTCACAAATGATGCATTTTTAAAAGGTTTTTTTTATTAAAGAACTGTGATTTATAAAATTATTGATAGTTGAGTTTTAAGCATCTAATATTTCAACACCAGCCCAACCACCAGTGTCAACTTCCCTCCACAGTTATTCCCATATTCGCCCCACTTCATCTTCGCCTGTCACTTTGACAGGCACATTACAAAGTTCCATGGTTGCAGCTTAGATCTCATGTTTTCTGTTTCGTTAAGTACCAGTTCACCATTGCTTTCCGTTCTCTTCTTCCTCTCTTGGTTTCTTTCCTTCTCTGTCCTCTCTAAACAGTGGAGTAAAGGGAGATCTAGGCAAAAGTGATGCATTATTTTAAGTCAGAGATGAGCCTGCTTTGATACATCATGCCATCCAAAAGTCCAGAGTTTCCATTGGGGTTTGATCTTGGTGTCATAGGCCTGCAAGTGTGGACAATTCTCTAACGACACATCACTCATTCCTGAAGCAGATGGGTTTTCTCTGCCCTGAATTCTTTTCCCAGGTCCACCCTGGACCACCTCTGTCTTTTCTGCCTCCATAGCCGCTCTTTTGTGAGCATGTCATATAGTAGCAGGTGGACTGTATCTGCTGTGTAGCGTGGATTTCTTTCACTTTCGAATGTGCTGAATATTCCTCCATGTCTTTAAGTCACAAAACAATAATAGATCTGGTTAAAAAAATTAATCAAATACGTTAGCTTTTGTGAAGGGGCAAGTCTTGTGTGTAGATTTTTTTCATGTGATGTCAAACTGTTCATGTACATTTGTTAGGAGACTAACTTTGTCCATTGTGTTCCCTTTGCTCTTTTATCAAGCTGAATACTGGGAGCTACTTTTTTTCCCCCAGTCCTGTTTCATTGTTCCATTTGGCTCTTTAGCCAGTGCTCCTCTCTTGGTGGCTAACTTCACTGCTTAAGGTTAGCACATCCATCCTCAGATATTGTTCCTTCAGTGCTGTTTGTTGATCTGGAGCATTTCCTCTTACATAAATTTTGGAATCCATTTGTTAGTATCTATGAAATGATGTCTTTCGTTTTGACTAGGGTTGTATTGAATCCATAGATCACTTTGATAAGAAATGACATCTTGACAGCATTGAGTCTTTCTGCCAGGAACCTGGACTGTGTCTCCATTTACCATCTTATTTAACTTGCGATGATGCTATATCCCCATAAACCTTTCTAACCTGAAAATTCTGTAAATTAAGCATACATTAATGGGAGCCTGAGTGTTAGTACATGGATTCTGGTATATGCCTTGCATGCAGCCATGATTGCTGACACCACTGGAACCCACAAATATCATAGGGTATAGCCCTAGAGGCCCCCAGAGTGCTGCCAGGGTGGCCCAGGAAATGCCCAACCTCATGGGGCCTGCCCAGCCATATCCTTGGAGACAGACCCAGCTAACCAGGGATTACCAGAAGGGGCCCTGGGTCCTCTAAACACTGCTAGGAGGCCCCTTACCCCAAAATACACTTGATTCACCTAATCTATTGTCGATCATTGCTGACCCAGTTACATGAAATCCTCAAGTTCAAAACCTCTGTGGAACTCAGATGTGGACATGCCAACCTCTGTTGGCATGGTTGTTTCCAGCCACTGCGCCCAACAGTGCTGCTCTCTGCTGCCGTTCTCCTCCAGAGAGAGGATCCAGCTGCATGTTTCTAGTCAGCACCCAGCCTCTGCTCCAACTTTGCTGCCCAGTCCCCACGTGACCACTCTAAGTTGGCTCTGTGGCTATTCAGTTCTTTGAGTTTGCTCACCAGCATTTTGTCTTTTCTATATAGACCTCATCCCCATGACTTGATGTAATGGTTTGAGGCTCTTTATGTTCCTGGAGCAGGCAGATGCCCTTGGGCTATCTTGCATGTGACAGGACGTATTGAGATGTTACTGGTGCCTGCTGGAGCAAATCGATGATATACGGGAAGACAGTGATACAGTTATAGATGTTGTACACATTTTAATTTATCCCTAACTTTTTGTGTGCTAATGTAAATAATATTATTTAACATTTCAGTGCCCATATGTTCACTGTTGGTATATAGGAAAGCAGTTGACTATTGCATAATTGCCTTGCTACAATATCCAGTGATGAGTTCTAGGAGTTTCACGTCAACTCTTTGGATTTTTCTGCTTAGACAGCCATGCTGTCTTTGAAGAAAGATAGATGGTGTGATGTCTTAATTTCCACGCTGTGTATTACCTTTTGCATAATTATGCATCACTTGACAATTTTATTTTGCGAGAAATTCATTGTTGGGCTATTCTGGTTTGTGCACAAAAACTAGCGATGCAGCTTCTACATAGCCAGGCTCTCTGCATAGACCCCATATGCAGACTATTATTGAACATGCCATGATGGCATTCAGGGCTATATTAGCAAGGACTTTCCTGATTGTGTTGAAGAAGTGGGTTGGAGAGGTATTTTGCCCTGAGCCTGATCTTATTGGGAGAATGTGATTCAAACTGAGACTGTAAAAGCTGAGCAATTCATCTGAAATCTGCCAAAATCTTAAATAGTTTAGGTAAAATACAAAAAACTCATCTGTTAATTTGACATGTTAGTGTTTTGGAATTTAATATTTTTATCACAGTTATATGTGAATTTTAATAAGCAGATTTTGCTGAGCTAAATCAGAAAGCATCAGTCCTGTGATACTGCTGCTCGATCCAGTTTAGCCACTTTTAACTCTATTTCCCAGTTATATTTTGGTGTTTGTCACCCATTTCTGAATAAAATAAACAGAGCTCTGTCTCTTGATTCACTCATTTTAGTGTTACCTGTTCGCTTGGTATTTGATGTAGTGAGAATCCCATTTATACACTCTTATTATACTCACCTATCATACTAATAGTTTAGTATTATGTTTTAAGTCAATATGAACTGTTTTCATTATAAAGACTGTGTAAATATTTTTCATTGCTTAGTAAAGTAATATAATATGATTATATTACCTGTCGTCTTTGTTTTTCTTGAATTTAATCACTGCCACTTTTATTTGTTCAGTTTTTAAAATCACTAAATCTTTGCTCTTTCTCTTTACACCACCCCTGACTCCCACCTGTGGCTATACTTAATACTTGACTGGTTCATTTTTCATCTCTACTTTTCACCTCAGAACCATTTCCCTAAGTTCATTTTTTTCTACTCTTTCTGTTCTGGCATGTTCTACCTCTAGAGCTGCTAGACCAAAATGCCTATGAGAGAAAATGGTGAGATTTGAGATTAACATAAAGAGTGTTGGATAGTTTACAAGGTAACAAGTAATTCAAGTTTTTCCTGTGAATATGAATTTGTAAAATTGCCATAAGAGTCATCTTTTGCTGCAAAGTGCACACAGTATAGGGATAGGATATAGTATACATGCCTAACGCTCTTTTATATTTTAAAGGTCACCATGAAATAGAATATCTGATGGGCTTTCTGTTCTGAACTGTGTTTGTATTTCTGGTGGGCGTGGCTGTGTTTGCAGGTGGCAAGCATTATTACTCATTGAAGTTGGAAGTAGTTTTTATGGAGTTCGTACTTGTTTGGGGAATGGAAAGTGTCCTTTGATCAATGTTGAAGTGTTCTGTTCTTGAGGGTAGGTCAGAGTCGCCTCAGGACTGGACTGGTCAGGAGAATTGAAGAGTGAAGAAGAGAGAAAGGTGCACTGTTGGTGCTCAGGTAGCACCTTTGAGGAGCAGAACACTAAACAGTAACTGAAAATAAGTGAGTGCCCGTAGCAGCAAGCACTGGGGTTCCGGACAGAGACAGCCTGGGGAGGCTGAGGCCCATCTTGCCTCTGTCAGTGTGCCCTGAGAGAGCTCTCCTCACTGGCGGGCACCCATGTCTAGCAGGGATGAGAATTGGGGGTCACTTGCGGGTGGTGGCTTCCTGATGGTGTCGCTCTGCTGGAGTGTTTCCCTTCAAAGGATCCTGTCAAATACCTGTTCACTGGGAACACTGCCCATCACAGGGCCCAGAGGGAAATACCTGGAATCCTTTGAACTCTGGACCAGGGAGGAGCTGCTGGGCCCTGCTTGGGCCCCCTGGTCCATCTGCCCTGTCTAATTGTTCTTGTAAATATTTAAAGGAGCGTAATTTTCTTCTGACACACAGCTTATACTGAGGAGGTGCTACATAATGTCTGCAGAAAGACTCGCCACCTCCGGGCCAGGGAGATGGTTCAGCGATCAGGAGTGTGTGTGGGCCTAACTTCATGGCCTCTCAAACCCCCAAGGGGTAATCCTGGGCGCCCCCAGGTGTATGAGGGATAACCATGGTCACTCTGCACCACTGGTCCAGACAGCATTACATCACTGAGCCCAAGCACTAAACCAACAGAATACAGTCGGAGTGCCTGGACCCCTGAATACTGCTTTAGAGCCCTCCAAGAAAAGTTTCTGTCCCTCAGTAGAACAGAAAGAAATTACAGGTTTCAGCAATTTGACTTCTTCACTAGAAATCTTGTGAATGCCTGCTTTCCCTCAAGCCATATTATATGCCGCTGCCTGCCATTCTAGCTTTGTGTCAGCAGTGTTCTTCGAGAGACTGACCACTCCAGGCATCCTGGTGCGCTATCAGTTAATAGGGCACTGAGGCTCCTGCCTTTTAGTTTTAGTCTGATTTAATCTGGTTTCAGGGCCAGAGAGATAGGACAGAGGGTAGGCTGCTTGTCTTGCATGCAGAGTTGACCTGGGTTTAATCCTTCAGTACCTCAGAGGGTCCCACAAGCACTGCAAGGTGTAGGCTCTGATCATAGGTGGACGTGGCAAGAACACATAAACAGGTAATTGCCAGGTAGTGGCTACAATGAAGTTTTCAGTATGCTCAATGAAAAGGTAGTGTCTAAAGAAGTACTCAGGAAGGATGAGGAGGCTTTATGGCAGGTACTCAGAGGCCTAGCTTTAAAGAGGGCTGGAAGTGAGCAGGCAGAGGATGGGAGAGTGGCTTGTTTATGCAAGAAGTACTAAATTCCTTCTCAGTGGCAAGCATTATTGCTTATACTAAGGTGAGCACATTAAACAAAGCAGGTATTTGCTTTCATGTTCTAGTGCTCATAGACTTAGAGAGGAAGATACCCCATTAATAAACAATTGGGGCTAGATCTATGCAGATCAGCACACATACATGTGTTCTTGCTACATCCACCTATGCTCAACTGGTTCTATGTCTAGACTGGTCTGTGCATATACACCTGTATAAATACACTTTAGCCAGCTAAGTGTATTCACAAAGATTGCATAGCTTTAAATGAGTTCACTTTTCTCGTGCATCTAACTCTCACTTAAGATTGGGAGATTGGCCTTTGGAGAATAAAATTGGTAGGGGTTAGGAATTAAATATGTCATTGATAGAAATTTCAGACATAACTAAACAGATAAGTTGTTAGCATTGGGGGGTTGACTAGACTAGTTGAAAATATTAAATTCTTCTACAGAGCTAATGGGAGATAAAATTAGTGTGTTTTATCATAGATAACTTGGAAATCAAAGTGTAAACACTTGAATAGATGAGATGACATTAGAAATGACATTACAGTGAATTTTTATGGCTTACACCTTACTCAAATGGTAAAGCATTTGAGTAGCACTCAGAAATTATACATATATATCACAAGAAAGCTCTAGACTGACAGGTGAATAATATGAATGCAAAAATACTGAATGAACTGCTAGCAATCCAGTAACCTATAAAAATAACTGTGCAGCTTGATTGTATTTCTGGAATATACCAGGACTTCAAGGTTCATTTGCCATCTGCAAATTGATTCCTGTCAGCTACCATACCAATCAACTAAAGACAAAACCACATAATCATCTCAGTAAATTAAGTATTTGACGGGGTCCAGTACCTGTTTGGAATACAACCTTAAAAGACTCGGCTAGCTGGGAACTTCCCTGTCGGGAATGCCGCCGGGGTCCCCGACAGTGTCAGGACAGAAGTTCTCTTCTACCTCCGAGGGACGCCAGGGGAGCAGATGAAAACTCACGAGTCCAGTGCAGTTCCAAAAAAGGCTTTTAATAGTACAAAAGCTCTTCCACAGCACTCCAATATAATGAACAAACTCTAGCTCTGGTCGAACTTAGACCATACAAAGAGCCTAAGTCTCCCACCAAAGAGAGGATCTCACCCGAGCTGAGTCCTACCCAGAAGAAGGAGCAAAAAGGCCAAAGAGCAAAAAGCCCAAAAGCCAAAAGCTGAGGAGCAAAAAGCCGAAAGCTAAAAGGCCAAAGGAAGGGGCCTCAAGTCAGTCCCCTTATATACACCAAAGTAATCCAGGGAGGGTCGTGTCAACAAAGAACTCTAAACAGAGTGTAGTGCCACACCCTATTGCAGGTATAAACAAAGGTTAGCCAAGGTCTAATCCTTTCTACCGAGATTATCTCTTATGTAAAACACTGGAGAGAGAGAGGGGCTGGTATAAAGTAATACATCTTAACTTCATGAGCTTCATGTAATCTAGATGGTACCCACAAGGTCCTTCTTATTATTATCTGCACCAGGGTGATTCTGAGTATCTTGTTCTCGTGTACTGAAAGGGTCACACTCGCCTGCTTGAGAGCAAACTAGTATGATCCTTCCTATAGTCTTCCTATAGTCTCAACGTAGCCAGGGTGGTAGTCTCCTGGTAAATTCTAACTGTCCCACGCTGGGTGCAGTGGGTATAAAGAGGAGCTGTGCCCAATCTAAAAAACATAGAAGTCTTAGTAGATGTATAAGTCAGAAGTTATTCAATCAAGGTGACTTCTGTAACTGCCACACCCTCTAGCAGTGTTTACATAGAAGAGAGGTCTCATTAGAATGAACCTTGGCTTAACTAGATTAAGCTGGGAGTGGGCAAAACAACAAAACTCCCAGAATAGCTAAACCTGTCCTCCAACATTCCCCCATGTATGAATGGACCCTGTGAGGGAGTCTACAGTACCATTCTACTTGGTGCTGAAAGATAGAAAGCTCCATCTCTAAAAGCAAGAAGACAAATATGTATGCTTTCATCGCTTCTTTTGAAAATTGTGCTATACATTCTAGCTAGGACAATTAGGCAAGGAAAGAAATGGAAAACATCTGTATTGGGTGAGAGGAAGTAAATTTATCCCTCACTGTAGAAGACATTTTTTTTTTTTTTTTTTTTTTTTGGGTCACACCCAGCGATGCTCAGGGGTTTCTCCTGGCTCTGCACTCAGGAATTATTCCTGGCAGTGCTTGGGGGACCATCTGGGATGCCGGGATTGAACCCGGGCCGGCATGGTCTAGCTGCGTGCAAGGCAAACGCCCTACCCACTGGACTATCGCTCCGGTCCCTAGAAGACATGTTCTTAAACACAGAAACCCCTAAGAAATGCAGGCATAATGCGAGTGCAGCTTGCAGGCACACACACACACACACATGCACACACATGCACGCACTACCCTTGTAGAACCAATAGGAAGAATGCAGGATACTAAATCAATATACAGAAATTATTATGTACTTACTATGAATAATTCATAACTGAAATAAGACAATTCCATTTAAAGAAACATCAAAAGAGTAAAACATCCAGAGACATTTAATAAAATAAATGCAAAGCATACTCTCAAAACTCCAAAATGTTGTTGAAAGAAATTTGAATAACTACAAATAAATGAAAAGACACTAATATATCAGTGCCTTACTGTATTTAGAATGGCGAGACCCCACAAGTTGGCTCCAGACTCTTTAACAAAATCACAATAAGCCAGCTTTTGGGTAGGAATTTTCAGGTTGATTCAAAAATTCACAGTGGAATATGGGAGACCCCAAAGAACCTAAACAATACTGGAGAAAGAACACAGTTGGGGATCTACTACACCTTGATATAACACCTCAGACAAAGCTTGCAATAAGTGAGCAATATATTACTAACAGGATAGTCTACAAATCCAGTGGACTAGAATTAAGAGTTAATGACCTCAGTTGGGTTTCAACAAGGGTAGCCTTTTTACATTTTAGTGGGAAAAAAACAGGTTTTTCCATAAGTGAGTCAGGGACAACTGGATATTCACATTCAGAAAAATGAAGATTCCCCCTAGCCTACACCAGGCTAGAAGATGGCTCTGACAGCCAGGAGGCTTGGATCTGAGCCCCAGCACCACCTTCTCCCTCAAGCACTGCCACAAATAACCATCTGAGCACCCAGGTGGGGCCCAGACAAGCAAACACAATATAGTAAGTAAAGATGGCCCCGAAATAGCTCAGTGGCCCAATGCCTGCCTTCGAGGCATGAAACCTTGACTTCTGTCCTCAGTACTATGATTTCAGTAACACTGCTATTGGGTTCCTGCTGAGCTCAACCAAGTGTGTACAAGCAACACAGACAAAGCATGTCACTCTTTAGTCGTGGCAGCCGTTACACAGGAAAGGGAGGAGGGAGGAAGAAGGCTGACACACCCTCACAGAGCATGGAGTTCAGCTGCCTCAGAGTCTTGTAAATTCTCTGTGTTACTGTAAAAATCAATATAAATTTCTTAGCAAAAAATTATCCTGAACAGGATTGGCAGGATTGGCAGATATTAGATGAAGGACAGCCATGCGAGCAAGCTGGCTTCCGAAAAGGATTCAGCACAATCGACCATATCCACACGGTAACCAAGCTCATTGAGGTTTGTAGGGAGTTCAAGATGCCGCTCTGTCTAACGTTCATTGATTTAAAGAAAGCCTTTGATTCTGTGGAGACTGAAGTGGTCATCGAAGCCCTAGCCAAACAGGGTGTTCAAACCCAATACATCAAGATCCTTTGTGAGCTCTTTTCGGATTCGGTGAATCCGAATCATTACGGATTCACCATCAGAATCTCACCATTCTACAAGGAAGTGATCATTGATATCAAAAAAGGGGTTCAACAGAGTGATAACCATTTCACCAAAAACTCTTCAGCACCACCCTTGAAAACATCATTCGACAATTAGAATGGGAAGGAATGGGAGTGAAGATAGATGGTTGGCAACTACACCACCTCCGCTTCGCTGATGACATAGTTCTAATAACAACAAACATTAGCCAAGGAGCGCAAATGCTGGCTGACTTCTACTGAGAATGTGGAAATATAGGTGAATTTCAACAAAACAATGTTCACTCTCAACGGAACAAACATCTCTGAATGCAGCAGTTATGTGTACCTAGGTCAAGAAGTCAACATGATGAGAGACCTAAAACCTGAGTTGTGCAGGAGGAAGAGAGCAGCATGGCTAAAGGACAAAGAACCTGCGGCTCTGAGCACATCTCTTCTACTCCACCATTCTCCCTGCATTAACATATGCCTCAGAGACCTGGGCCCTACGAAAGCAGGATGAGAACACTATTCGAGTCTCCCAGAGAGGAATCGCTTCACTCAAGTGAGAGAAGGAATTCGGAGTTCCGACCTCTGTCGACAATCCAGAGTCAGGGACTCTGTGTCGCTTGCCAAGGCATCGAAAATCAGATGGGCTGGACATGTAATGCAATTTGGAGATGACCGCTTGACTAGAGCTTGACTACGACTGGATCCCACGGGATGTCAAAAGATCACGTGGCCGCCCACCTATAAGATGATCACACTTCTTGTCAAGAACCTGAATGAACGGTTTGAGGCTCTTTGTATTCCTGAAGCAAGCAGATGCCATTGGGCTACACTGGCATGTGATAGGGTCAAATGGAAACATTACTGGCGCCCGCTTGAGCAAACCAACAAATAACAGTATATCAAGTGATCAAGTGATAAATATTTATGATCTTAGACTAGATCGTACTTTGTTTTGTTAACTTCATTTTTCTTTTTCTTTTTTTAATTAAGATTTGCAAAATTACTCACTGCAGGCATGCAGTGCAGGAGAGCATGGGGCGTGAGCAATGGAAACCCTCTACACCAAGCTCCTGAGCAGAGTCTTCACCCACGGGCCCACTGCTAAGGGGAGTTGGGCTTCTCTCGGCCAAAGCTGGGAGGTGAGGAGACCAACTCACATAATAGTCTCTTTAGTCCCTTTCCTGGATGTGTTGTCCTCAGTTTCTCTTTTCTAATTTAATTGTCATGTTCGGAGTCACCCACCTCTGGAGTTGGTCACATGGTACTTCTGCTGGAGGATGACAGAGCTAAACTTTGAGAAAACAGCAGACAAGAAGTGTTTACAGTGGAAATACAGGTGAAACATGCACCCTACTCAGAGACTGTTACCTTTCACAGAAAATGTACAGAAGGTATTTTTCTCTCCCAAGAACTCTGCACGCACAACCCAGCTTGGGGTCCAGAGATGGGCAAGCTGCTCAGGCAAGGAAGGACAAGGTTTCGTGTGGAGACTCTTTCCTGTGACCCCTATGTTCCCATGGCATCCAACAGGAGTTGTTATTTTGTTTTTTTCCTTTTTGGGTGACACCAGCAATGCTCAGGGGTTACTCCTGGCTCTGCACTCAGGAACTACTCCTGGTGGTGCTCAGGGGGACCATATGGGATGCCGGGGATCGAACCCGGTCAACTGTGTGCAAGGCAAATGCCCTCCCTGCTCTGCTATCGCCTCCAGCCAAATGGAGTTGTTTTTGACTGTTGGCATGCCCTCCACCACTGTCACCTAGAGAATACCAGTCCGTAAAGGATTGGTATGATAAAGGAAATGGTGCTGCAGTGCCTAAGTGACCAGACTGAGAGGTGGGGAGCGGAAGTTAGTCTGGCTTCACTGTCTGATCTCCTGACACAATTACAGAAAAGCATTCTACATGCTTCTGGGGAAGTCTTATATCTTCTTCCTTTGTCTCCTCAGAATATCAGCAATTGAAGTGACTCATACTTGTGACTGTGATACAGAGAGGTACACAGAGAACCTGTATGAAATGACCCTCAGATGTGCTTGACATGTGAACAACAGTGGGCATTAGGTTGAATGGGAGGAAATACATTTTAAGCCTCTGGTCTCCTACTGCCTTACCCAAGATCAGATGCAGTCCGTTTCTGTAGAGCTGTGTGTTCTTAAATAAGGACGGTAAAATCCAGGGAAAGAGCTGCACACACAGTAGATTTGATGCTGAATAAATGCTTGGAGTATGAATTAATAAATGGGTTCCTTAATTCATAGGAAGTCCCGCTTTCTGCTCATGGGCTTAGAAAATCAGGTGTTCATCTTATTTTCAAAGACTTGGAAGAAATTGATTACTAGGTTTTAAGGTAACGTGTACATAGTGAATCCTTTGAGTACTAATCTGAAATGTTTTAACCAAGTAGAAAGGAATTGAAGGTAGTTGAACTAGAGAACAGACAGGTGTGCTTTGAAACTCAGGTGCACTGTAGATCAACCCTTTCAGTTGGACTCTTTCAGTTTAGGAACTTTCAACATTAAGGTCATAGTTACAGTTTCCCCTTTTAAAAAATAATAGTATCAGATCATTTTCCTTAAGATTTGAAATATCTATGACACCTAAATCACCCATTGTTCCCAAGAAACTACCATTTTTTTTATTACTTTTTTTTACAGTTCTTTTTAAAGATTGTTTGACTAGAAGGATGAGAAGGACTAGATGGCCCTGGGTTATAGTCATTTGGCTGTAGTAATTACTGTGTTATTCCTGAAGAGCGAGTAATCATCTTATTAAGCCCACTTACGGGGTAGTGTGTGTAAAGAGGAACATATGCTAGTTTGCAAATCAGTGTTTTAGAGTAAAGAAAAAGTTTTGTAGCAAAATAAAAACCATATTTTTTAGGGGCGAAGACTAGAACCACATCATTGGGCTGCTGGAGGTGGGGGCTCTTTGATCCACACGCTGCATATCCTGGGGAAGAGTGTGGACCGCCTCCAAAGCTAACTGAGCTTTCCTTCCGCTGCCTCGCTCCTGCCTCCTCCTCCACGGAACCGCGTGGTTGTGGGCACTTCCTCGGCTCTCCTCTGCCTTCGGTTCGCAGGACTGACTCACTGGGTGTTCTGTGCCAGACCGGCTTAGTACCTGTTCCTAAACCTCGTTGGAACTTTATAAAATTACAGTGCCAAGTTTGTGTTTCTTCACTATTTATAAAGTTAAGGCAAATTTCGCCAAAGTGTGATTTCTTGGGACATCATTTTTTGCTATTATTGATTGTATTTTATATAGAACTATAAAAAATAAGCAACTACAGAAAACATTGTGCCACCTCCTAGAAAGCATATTTTTTAAAGATATTGCAGTTAAGGTGGTCACAACCTGATGGTAAACGTGGCTAATTCTAGTTCCATTTTCTTTTTCCTTTTTTTCCCCTCTATTCTTTGGTTTGGTTTTTTTTTAATTTAATATTTTTATTTCCATTTTCACCTGCAGTTACTTCTGGTCTCAAGACCATCCCACCACTTCTCATCTCTTCATATATATTTCTGTGTCTTTCTTTTCCTGCTAAATTATCTGGCTTTCCTCTGTCTAATTCTAACCCTCTGACAGAATTCTCACCCTGAATAGCCTTTCCTTTCTCACTGTAATCTTTCTGGAATTCTGAATGCTTTAATGCATGCCGTGTTAGTAATGCCTACAGAAATGCCTGCATGCAAAGAGAAAAGCTCCAGGAAAATAGGTGGTACCTTTGTTACCTTTCCTAGTTACATTGTCAATTTATTATTATAACCTATTAAAATAGGCCAAACCTTCCCTACATTTCCTAGGTAGATTATTAACAAAAGCCATACTTTGTTACCTTTCCTAAATTATTAATTTTCCCAGTTAAAAATGTGACAGTTGCTGCCTGTTAGAAGCACTGAGAATCCTGACTGCTTGGTTTCTTATCTCTTGTTTGTCCTTTTCTAATAAGCAGCCTTCCGACCTTTTAGTTCCTATTGCATAAAAGAATCAACGTTAAAAAATATTAGCATCAGAGCCATGGGAATGTATATAATTCTCTTCTAAGATTTCATACATTTTCAAATTGCTTATTTCCAGAGAACTCTGGCTCTTCTTCAAAGGTTTTTGCCTGCAAATGACTTAAAACCCTCTTACAGAGTATAGAAGTATAAAAAAATAAACAGGCAAGCTTCCACCCAGTAATCTTTCTTCTGCACGTTTTAAGATTCCTGGACTTCAGCAGATGTGCTGTAGGTGACTCCTACCTTAATTTCTGAAATTACACCTTGGGAAGCACAAAAGAACTCTGGGGAAATCAGATGTTCTGTGTCTTCTTTGTGGTGGTGCTGACACCCCCTTCAACCGTCAGAACCCACCCAGCTACATATTTCTAAGGGGTGAGTTTACAGTCATTTACAATTTACCCCCCCAGTAAACCTTTTTAAAAAAGTGCTCAGGGCCTGAGCTATATAGGACATTGGGGGAAGGCATTTTATCATCAGGTGAAGTCAGGAAACAAGCAAACAAAAGTCTGTGGCAAGCAAGTGTCCCGCAGGACTGAAATCAAAGTGTTGATAGGACTTTTGTTCTTGGGAGAAACCTTTACTTTGTCTTTTCTGACTTCCGAAGCCTCTTGAGCTTCTGTGACTCTCGTGCTCCCCCTCCCTTCATCTTACTTTTCCTCCCGTTGGCTATCTTGTTGAAAGATAGCCAGCCTTTATTCACAAGTTCACTTAGTTGTGGATACTAAGAATGGTCTCCCTCATGACAGACTAGGAGCCCACAAAACCAGGCCCTGATGGAGGGACCCAGTCAAACCAGGCCCGAATGGAGCAGCCCAGTAAAATGTTGTTACTGTGCCTTTCAAGAGCAGAAAAGAACGTCCTGAAGATCCACGGTTGTCTTCAGCTTTGCATTTGGTCACATAGTTAGTAAGCAGATGCAAATGAGTTTTATAAGCCAGCTCAGAGAACATTCCTGTGTCGGGTTAGTACTTAAAGCAACAAGTGGAAAAACATTTAATGGACAAAGTCATCGAATGACTGCATGCCCGAGCTCTGCAAGTGCCACAGCTCAGGGCACCATCCCACCCAGCGTCAGACCGGGGTGTCTGCAAATCACCTTCAAATCACTGCGAGCGCTCTTCTTGCTTGTGCAGTATCACACCATATAATAGTTTATCTACTATGTGTTTGTAATAGTTGTCATGGGATAAAAGCCAAATAATGTACAAAGAGCTCATTGACAACTTGCAGTTCTAAAATCATGCAGTTTCTCCAAGATGGATGGAACTAGAGTGATAGTAGAGCGGTCAAGACTGCCCTCACTGCCATGCCTCGCTGTTTTCTAAACACTTCAAAAACTGTTATGTGCCATGTGCTTTTGTTTTTATTTTCATTGTTGATTTCTTTGCACAATCTGACTTAATTTCTATTTTCAGACCAGTAAAATGAGCTGGAAAGTTTCCTTGTTTTTCTATAAATACATGTTTTTATTTGTATTTGTATTCTCTATTTCGATAGAGAAAAATTGTATTGAAATAAGATTCTCAGGTCTAATTTTCTCTGAATTAATATATAGCTAGAGAATGGGTAATATATGTCTAAGAATCTCAGGAATTTTATTTCATCACAGAGCCAGAGATTTGTATCTGAGGGCTCAAGATGATGAAGCTGGTTTTGTCAGCCATTCACTGTCTACTTCTCATCAGCTAAGTGTGGAAATCCTAGAACATTAACTCATTTCCCCAATAGTTCCAGAAAATACAGGTTCTGTTCTTAGCGACCTAGTTTTTTAGGAACTCTTGGAGGCATTTGTGAGTTCAGGTTTTGCGGCCTTCCTCATCAGTCTGGTGCTCTGCACTCCAGAGCCTTGCTTTCCCACTTAACTAATCTTGTTCTTGGGCATGTTTCTTAACTCCTTTTAACCTCAATTTCTTCAACTATAAGACAAGCATAAGAGCAGCAATCCATAGGCTTTCCCAACTCTGAAAGTCAGAGAATATTATGGGCCTGCGCTGGGAAGCTTGTGGTAAGGACACATAGGAAATTGAAGTGCTAAGTGCAATCCTGGTGCTTGGAGTTCAGTAAAGCAATGTGTCGCTGATACTAATGGAATCCTCTCACTCACTAAGCACTGCTTTCAGCCACTGTGCCACTGATAATAACGGAGCCATCTCATTCACTGAGTACCGCGCTCAGCCACGTGGTTCTGGTGAAGGGGCTGTGACCCCGAGATCTCCTTTCTGAGATGCTGTATGTGTCACTTCATGCCCCAGGCAGCATGTAGTGATACCAGAGCAGTTACCCTGGAGCTGATTGTAGGGATCAGCTCGCTCCTTCACTCAGATACTGTCCATGCCTTACCTGCTGAGTTCAGTGAATCGGAAGGCTCCAGCGTGCTTCTCCTGCCCTGTCTTTCATTCACAAATCAGGGTCATTCTTGTTTGCGATAGGGTAGAGTTATTAGGAAATATGGAGCTTATCAGAGCTCCTGAGGATTCCGCCCCTGCCTGCACCGAGGGTACAGCCAGCAGTGGTGAAGTCCTTCTGTGGGTGTAACAGCCTCACCAAAAGTGAGCGGCATCCTGCTCAGCCTCCTGCTCCCTGAGTTGCCCCCAACCCCACTTTTGCCCGTCTTTCCCCCTGTTGCCCTGTGATTTTTTCAGTCTGTCGACCTTTCTCCTAATCTGTGCTCTTGTCATCTGGCCTACCCTTCAAGACCTAGCTTAAATATTATATTCCCAGAGCACTTCTGTTCTAACTGAACCACTCTTCTATTTTTAGCGTTTGCTCCTTAAATCTGTCTTCCCTTATTACACTCTTCTCTAAAATATCATTAGTAAAGGTGAATACTGCCTCCCCCACCACCCAGCTGTTCCCAAGGGCAACAATTTCCAAATATGGTATGTCATCAAGCCTCCTAGATGCTGGAGCTGTGTGGTGTACCTGGCAGGTGTTTGTAGGGCTAGAGACCTCATCTGAGGCTCCAGGAGAGTAGCCACCCACTTTACTCATGTCAGTCTCACCGGGCCTTGCTAGAGCCAGTTCCGAACTTGGTGGTGCATCTGTGTTTTCTAAATCCACTTAGTCCTGCTAATAAGCTGTGCTTTGTTCAGGCGGTGTTTATTACTTCTTTACTTATTTGCATACAGATTTACCTGCCTATATCTACTCAGTCCCTCCCCAGTTTTATTCCAACTAAAATCCCAGGTAGATGCTTAATTCCTTCCATCTATTAAGTTGCTTGGTATTTTTTCACTCATGAACTGGTTAGTACTTGGAGAATCAGAGAGGCATGGAAATGTATTCATGCCTTCGTATTGTTGGGTGGTAGGATATCACAGTATAATAAAACAGGAACTGAATGCTCACTTACATAAAGGCAAAGGTAGATGGCTGAGGGTTGTATAAACATGGAAACATGGCCCATTCAACCAATGGGCCTGCTTCAACCAATACCTGCTTGAAATACCTTTCAAAGAATTGCTTTTACTTTTCTGTCACACCCAGCGATGCTCAGGGTTACTCCTGGCTCTCCACTCAGGAATTACTCCTGGCAGTGCTCGGAAGACCATATGGGATATGAGAGATCAAACCCGTCTGCCACAAGGCAAGTGCCCTACCCAGCGTTATCATTCCAGCCCCTCAAATAATATTTTAATGTTAAAGTATTAAATTTTAATATTTTAAAAAATTTTAAATAAATTTTAAAATTTGTTTATTCAAATAAATAAATTTTATTTATTTATTTTTATTTATAAATTTTATTAAAATAAAATTTATTTATTTTAAAATTTATTTATTTATTCCAGCCCCTCAAATAAATTTTAATTATAGTTGAGGCAATGTTTACAATGCTCTGGGTCACACAGCTACCTCATCTCACCAACACCAAAGTGCCCTTGATCCCCAACCAGGTCCTGTGCCCCTGTACTCCCCCAAATCTGTGTTACTAATTTTGAACAAACCTTTTTTATCCAAAAAATAAGATCCAAGAAAATATTGATTTTGTATTTATATGTAGCTTCTTAATTCTTAATTTCAACTCCTCAATTAAATACTCAATAATAAACAACAAATTGAAGAGAGTACATACATTTCCACTTAAGAAATTGCTTTAATCAATATGTGATCTCATTAAGGAAAGATAACTCCATAAAAATGCCTCATCTTATTTAAATTACTATTCTTTTAAACACATTTAAGTATGAGAAGGATGTCTCATGGGCTAAGGTAATTTTAAACTGAGTGTTATATGGGCCTTTGGACTTAGTGGAGATTATAATAGTTTTATATTTCTTAATTACTTGAAACAAATATTATCATTATTTGGATGAAATATAAGTTTAACTTATTTAACCATTTACTAATGAAATTATCTAGAAAGAAAAAAAAAGTTATCTGCACTTGCCAAGATTCAACTTAAAAAATTTTCTTTGCCAACATCAGTGTTAGGAGGTTTTTTCCAGATCAACTGAAATGTGCCTTTGTGTAAATGCAAAAATGAGTCAAGTATTTCCTTAGAAAGGATGTTCTAATGACTTACAGGTCATCTGCTAGAGGAAGTGGGGCAGCCTTATGCAGCCGGTTGATCCCAGCACTATCTCTTGGGCTGATGATGGCCCAGCTAATGCTTAATTTATCTCAGTCTGCTTGGGGTAATGCACTTTCACCCTTAATTTTATTATGGGATCCACATGATGTTATGTGATTCCAAAATTTTTTTAAAATCTAGTAGACACACTTAGATATTGCAGGTCTGATCACTGCTGGAATTTGCTAATGTAGATAAATTTATGTTCCTTGGCGTCATTTCTAATGAGATAGTGAACTGTGTGCTTAAATCTCCCTGATCATTTAGAAGTAATTATTTTATAAACTTCCCATGATTTCTCCATCGTAAACTGTAACTTTAAAGACATTGCTATTACGGGAAGGAATCTGATCTAGTTGTGAGAGGAATTGCTATAAAATTTGCTGTGCCACTCACTAATGATAGAATTTCAGTCAAGTCACTTTAGCACTCTTCTTTAGTTTCTTCCTGGGTGAAGTAGAAGCTTTAGGATGAAGGGGTGTAAAACCTGAAAATAAATCCTATTAGATTTGATTTAATTTAATAACTAGTGACTACTAGAATGCAGTACTGGCTACTGGGATGGACCATTTGCCAGAGTCAGGCTGCCTGGCCTTGAATTTTGTGTCTGCCACTTGACTGACTGTGACTGGCTCCTGAATTATTCATCTATGAACTGATGTAAATCCTGTGATGATCTGTTAACAGAAAATCTCACTAAACTCATGTAGTTAAAATTGCCCTGGAGGTACTGTTCTCCTTAAATGCTGAAGATCCTAGGGACTGGAGCGATAGTACAGTGGGTAGGGTGCATGCCTTGTATGTCAGCTCACCCGGGTTCAAGCCCCGGAATCCCATATGGTCCCCGAGCACTGCCAGAGTAATTCCTGGATGCAGGAGCCAGGAGTAACCCCGAGAATTGCAGGGTGTGACCCCAAGAGCCAAAAAAAGATCAAATAAAATAACTGCCAAATTATTTATCTCTTATTTATCTGTTAAATAGAGTTTCATTTAGGAAGTGTCCTTAGACCTTCCTGGCTGCTCTGTACAGGTGGAGACATTAACCTTCAGTCACAAATGACAGTGTCGCTGTTACTAAGTGAAAGTAGAACCCAAGTTTAGGGATTCTGAGCTTTAGGAAAGGGTACTTTTTCCTAATCACCAATCTTCACATTAGGGGAAAACCAGAAATCCTTTCTACAGATATTCAATGGTGTGATAAAGGGTTAATAACATTCTTCTTAAGGTTCAGGTAACTGAAAACATCTACCAGGATCCCAGAGCATAAGTGGGGAAAACATGAAAAAGCAAGAGGAATTAAAACCAGGTGATGACTTTATGAGAACACTCTTCAGTCTAATCATGCTTCACTAGTATGAGGCTATTTGTTGGAAACTTTTCATAATGTACTTTAGGAATAGGAATTACAAGTTTGTATACTAACTTTGCTTTCAAGAATATACCTAAACAAAAATTGTAAATACAGAGTTTTTTAAAAGTTTTGAGCTACATTCAGTGATGGTCAGGGGCTATTCCTGGCTCTGCACTCAGGAATTACTCCTGGTGGTACTTGGGGGACCATATGGGATCCTGAGGATTGAACATGCAAGTAAGCACCCCCACCCACCATACCATTGGTCCAGTCCCATATAAAGGATTTATATAAAGTTATCTACAAAGATGCTTTACAAAAAAGTATGCTATTTTAATACAATATATGTAAGTATATAAACTCAGTATGTAACATCAATTAATTTCTATATTGTATATACTTATTAAATATAGATACATTTCTAATTTCAATATATTCAACAGCTATATACCGAGAAATAAAACAGATAAACCTATACACTAAAATGGCCCACGGTCATTTTGAACTCTCACCCGGCCTGCCTGCATCTCAGGTAGAGTGTCTGGGGTGCTGGCTGGCCGGGCGGGTGGCCGCTTATTATTACTAAAACTAGGAAATTCAACACCAAGGGTAGGTAATACCCTCAAGAAAAAAGAAACAGTACACTAGAGGAATCTATCCCTGAACACCGCAACACCATGGGGAAAACAACGCAGATCCC
This sequence comes from Cryptotis parvus, assembly GCA_021461705.1. Taxonomy (NCBI): domain Eukaryota; kingdom Metazoa; phylum Chordata; class Mammalia; order Eulipotyphla; family Soricidae; genus Cryptotis; species Cryptotis parvus. The sequence continues at coordinate 120,845 of JAJIBD010000521.1, forward strand.
CAGCTCGAAGAACAGATGAAGGAATTGACCGTGAAGAATCAAAAAAGAATACAGATATGCATGATCACTCTGACAATGAAATTAGAGAGGAAATTGGTAGGATGTTTAAGGAGCTCAACGAAAAAAATTGAGCAGATGTCCAATAAAATACAGGGAGAACATAAACGAAGCAGTTGAAAGGGCAGTCAATAAACTACGGGAGGAAATGAGAGCAGAAATCAGAACCATGCAAAGAGAAATATCATCACTTAAAAACTCAGTAGATGAAATGAAAAACACAATCGGGGCTCTCAACAGTAGGATGACAGCAGCGGAAGAGAGAATCAGTGAGACTGAAGATGAGCTGCAGAAAGCACTCAGAGAACTACATAAGATGGAAAAAGATCAGAAAAATGGATCAGCAACGGAACAGAGAACAATGGGATGAAGCCAGGCGGAACAACATAAGAATCATAGGAGTCCCAGAGGGACAGGAAAGTAACCCCAAGGAAATTAAAACAGTTAAAAACATCCTGGCTGAAAAGTTCCCGAGTTAAAGGATGAAGGCATCCAGATCCAAGAAGCCCGACGCGTACCAGCAAGAAGAGACCCCAATAGAAAGACCCCAAGACACATCCTAGTCAAAGTAATGGATGCCATAGACAGAGACAGAATTCTTCAGGCAGCAAGATCAAAGAAGGAAACTGTGTACAAAGGAGCATCCATTCGACTTTCAGCAGACTTCTCAGAAGACACCCTCCAAGCCCGAAGGCAGTGGTGGGATATAGTAAAAAAAACTTAATGAAATGAACGCCTCAGCAAGAATTCTTTATCCAGCTAAACTCTCACTCAGATTTGAAGGACAGATATACAACTTCTTGGATAAACAACAGCTTAGGAACTTTGTAAAATCAAAACCAACCTTAAAAGAAGGACTGAATGATCTACTATAAGACGAAACATAACCCAAAAGAACAACCAACCTATACAGAGAGATGGCACAAAATCCCATGACAATAGTATCTCTCAATGTCAACGGTCTAAATGCACCAGTTAAGAGATACAGAGTGGCAAAATGGATCACAAAATTGAATCCGACATTCTGCTGCCTTCAAGAAACACACCTGAACAATCGGAGCAAAGACAGGCTCAAAATAAAAGGCTGGAAAACAATCCTTCACTCAAACAACCCATCCAAAAAAGCTGGGGTAGCCATACTGGTATCTGACAACATAGACTTCAGGCTGAAGAAGGTCAGAAGGGACAGTGAAGGTCACTTGTTAATAGTCAAGGGATGCATATATCAGGAAGAAATCACGCTATTAAACATATATGCACCCAACGAGGGGCCAGCAAAATACCTAAAACAACTACTAATAGACTTCAAAGAAGACATTGACAGCAACACAATTGTAGTTGGAGACTTCAACACTGCTCTATCAACCCTGGATAGATCAACAAGATTGAAACTTACCAAGGAAATACTGGCCCTAAAAGAGGAGATGGAAGAAAGAGGGCTGGTAGACATATACAGGACATTTCATCCCCAAAAAGCTGAATACACTTTCTTCTCCAGTGCACATGGAACATACTCCAAAATCGATCACATGCTGAGCCATAAATCATACCTCCATAAAATCAAGAAGATCGAAATTGTGCCAACTATTTTTTCAGACCATGATGCACTGAAAATAGAAGTTAATTGTACACAAAAACGGAGACCAATACCAAGTACCTGGAAACTAAACAGCTCACTGCTGAACAACCAGCAAGTCATAAAAGAAATCAAAGAGGAAATCCAAAGATTCCTTGAAACAAATGAGACTGAAGACACGAATTACCAGAACTTGTGGGATACGGCAAAAGCAGTGTTAAGAGGCAAGTTCATAGCTCTTCAGGCATTCATCAGAAAAGAAGAAAAGGCCATCATAAACAGTCTGACTTCACAACTTAAGATCTTAGAGAGTGATCAACAAAAGGAGCCCAACCCAAGCAGAAAGAAAGAAATAATAAAACTTAGAGCAGAAATCAATGAGATGGAATGTCAAAAAACAATCCAGAAGATCAACGAAACCAAAAGCTGGTTCTTTGAAAAAAATAAACAAGACTGACAAACCACTTGCAAGACTTGTAAGAAAAGGAAAAGAGAGAACCCAAATAAATAGAATCAGAAATGAAAACGGAGACATCACAACTGAAAACACAGAAATTCAAAAGATCATCAGAGATTACTATGAGAGCCTGTATGCCACGAAACAAGAGAACCTAGAAGAAATGGACAAATTCCTGATAGAATCTGGAAACAACCTAAATGCCCGAGAACAGAGGACTGGCTAAAGAAACTGTGGTTCATCTACACTATGGAATACTATGCGGCTGTCAGAAAGGATGAAATTATGAAATTTACCTGCAAATGGATGGACATGGAGTCTATCATGCTGAGTCAAATTAGTCAGAAGGAAAAGGACAGATATAGAATGACTGCATTCATTAATAGGATATAGATACCAGGGTTTTAATAAATATGGGAAATGGTAATGGCAGATTAAAACTCACCATTGAATATACACAAAGAGACTTAAGTGATAAACTCTAAATATCTGCAGGGCTAGCCATAATGTGTAAAATAAGAGGGAGAGAGATGCAGAGACAGAGAAAGAGATAGAGAGAGAAAGAGAGGAAACTGGGGTACCTGCTATTAAGGCGGGTGGGGGACGGAAGGGGAGGGGTACATTGGTGGTGGAAATGGGGCACTGGTGGAGGGATGGGTGCTGGAATACTGTATTACCAAGAACCAATTATGAACACCTTTGTAATTGTGTGTTTCACGGTGGTATAAAAAAAATAAAATAAAATAAAATGGCCCACGTCAAAGTTCTATTAGCTTAAGTTGTTGGGGTTTTTTGTTTGTTTGGGAGCCACGACCAGAGGTGCCCAGGGCTTAATTCTGCTCTACACTCAGGAATCATTCCTGACATGCCTCGGGGACTGTATGTATGTGGTGCCAGAATCAAACCTGGGCGTGCAAAACCCATGTCCTGCCCACTCTAGCCCTATAAACTAGGATTTTAAAGAATGATTTCTTCTTCTTTGTTAAAAAACACAACAGATTTTGAGGTTGAAAACTCAGGACAATTTAAAAATAGATTATAAACATATAACTTCACTACCCTTATCTGTTAGTATGTTTCCTTCCAGCTCTGCCACTTCAGTCTTATTAATATAACTCTATCTATCCATCCATCCATCCATCCTGATGGTAAGTCACTGTCTTTTTATTGCCACCTAGCTACTAGCCCTCGTTAAAGAAAAAGCAAGGTAGAATTATATCACTTGATCACTTGACATCATTATTCATCGATTTGCTTACGCGGCGCGCCAGTAACATTTCCATTTCACCCTATCACGTGCCAGTGTAGCCCAATGGCATCTGCTTGCTTCAGGAATATGAAGAGCCTCAAACCATTCGTTCAGAGTCTTGACGAAGAAATCTGACCATCTTGTAGGTGGGTGGCCACGTGATCTTTTGACATCCCGTGGGATCTAGTCAGTAACAACTCTAGTCCAGCGGTCGTCTCCAAATCGCATTACATGTCCAGCCCATCTGATTTTTCGAAGTCTTGGCAAACGAGACAGTGTCCCTTACTCTGGAACAGCAACGGAGATCGGAACTCCGGATTCCTTCTCTCACTTGAGTGAGACGTGATATTCCAAGCATAGCTCTTTCAATTCCTCTTTGGGAGACCCGAATAGCGTTCTCATCCTGCTTTTGTAGGGCCCAGGTCTCTGAGGCGTATGTTAATGCAGGGAGAATGGTGGAGTCGAAGAGATGTACCCAGAGCCAGAGGTTCTTTGTCTTTTTTTGCTATTTCTTTGATGCTTTTGAAGGCATTCTATGCTGCTCTTTTCCTCCTGCGTAGTTCAGGTTTTTAGGTCATTCATCATGTTTATTTCTCGACCTAGGTACACATAACTGCAGCTTTCAGAGATGTTTGTTCCATTGAGAGTGAATGGGGCCTCTGGACTAGTTCATTTTTCATAAACATTGTTTTGTTGAGATTCAGCTGTAGACCTATCTTTCCACATTCTCGGTCAAAGTCAGCCAGCATTTGTGCCACTTGGCTAATGTTTGGTGTTATTAGAACGATGTCATCAGCGAAGCAGAGGTGGTGTAGTTGTAGACCGTCTATCTTCACTCCCATTTGGGGGAAGGTAGAATTATATAACTGGGATAAACAGAATGATGTTAGTTTTAGTGTTTCGTATTCCAAAAAGCTTCCAGACATTATTTTTGGCTTTTATTTGGTAGGTAAGGCAGGGCTACAGACCATCAGTTTAAAACATGAAGGAGGCATCAGATTTTATTGCAACCCATATTGGGGTTGGCAGGGCTTAAAAACATTATATAGGTGGAGGGAAGCAGTAAGGATCTTGAGAACGGATTCCAGTTATTTCATGGAAATCTTTCATTCTCCTCCCTGAGGTGCCCCTAGAACAATGAAAGTGAGGGAAGTTCTTGGCTTGAGTCACTTAAGGGCAGCTGGTATTTCTAACATCGTGCTTGGATCCCAAAAAGTAAATCAGCTTTAGGGTTTAAAATCCTCTCCCTAAAGTGGTATTGCCCTAGCAGATGCTTTTCACTAAGCCCCAAACCATGTTTGGGCAGATTTAGTGATGTTTATGTTTCCTTTGAACCTCCTGGGTCAGCTTCTTCCTTAGCACGTGGACCACTTCATTAACCAACTTGAGGACACGTGCCCTGTTAGCCACGTTGAAGTAAAAGGAACAGAACTTACTTCCTTTCATCCATCCACTGAAAACCTGGCCAAACTGCCTGGAATGAGCCTTGGAGGCACTGGCCAGCAGGTCCTTCATCACTGAGAAAGGAATCAGGACTTTAGGCTGCTGCTGATTCTTGCTTCCCACCTGGACTCCTGGACCACAGTCCCAGTAGCAAAGTGACCTCAGCAGAGCCGAGCACAGTTTCCATAGAGACAGAGATTATAAGTCTGGGACATTGAGGTAGCCACTGTAAGACGAGCACTGCCCAGTGAGGCCAAGCGAAGCTCAGACACTCAAGAGTGAGAGCAAGGATGCTCATTAGCGGATCAGACTGTTTTGAATCATATAAAAGCATCCCAGCAAAGAGTGGACAAAATGCAGATCTTTCCGGCATCCAGAAATGCCTTCCTGCAAGCATAGTTGATGTCATCATGCCTGGCATCCAGTAGAAAATATGAGCTTTGAAAAGAAGAAAATAGAACCCAAATGGAGAAAAAATAGTCACTATAAAAAGACATAGAAATGACAAAGATGATAAACTTAGTGGCTGATAGTAAAGCTTACGTCATCTGCAGTGCGCTAAAGGGAAGCTTGAGCATTCTGAGAAAAAACGTAAAAAAATTGTTTTGTTTTGTGCTCTGCACTCAGGAATTACTCCTGGCAGTGCTCGGGGCCGTATGGATGCCAGGATCAAACCCAGTTCAGCCATGAGCAATGCAAATACTCTTAAAACTGTACTATTGCTCCAGCCTCCCTCCCAAAACTTTTTTTTTAACTTGAACTGATGTTAAGGAGATGACAAGGAGAATTTCTGAGATAACCGGCAGCAGATCAGGTACTGTAGAAAGAAGTATTCTTTAAAAACTTCTTTAAATATGATAGTCTTTAAAACACACCCACAGTAGCTAAAGTACAACACACAGGGGGAAACTGAGAGACAAAACACCATATAGTCTGTCAGAGAGCCGCTAGCAGCTTCTAGTAGCCAAATGTGTGTGTGTGTGTGTGTGTGTGTGTGTGCAATTGTGGTCCCAGAGAGGTGGAGGGAGTGGGGATGACAGGGCAGAAAATATAAATTTTTAAACTAAATCATGAACAAACATTTCTTGAGTTTGAGGAAAACTAACCCTGAGAGATGCAAGAAATTTCCCGAATCCAAAGTGCCAGTCACGTGGAGAAACGGTACTATTATTAGATGGTTTCTAATGGTGTAAAGAGCCTGTGGTCACAACGATCAGAGGGGAAAACTGAAATGCAGCAATGAAGGCATCTTCTTGCTCCAAATGCCGAACTGTACCAGGGAAATGTCTTTGAAGCCCAGAGAAGCAAAATAGATCAACCAAGCATTCTGTAGCCAGACTACAGAGCTTTTGAAAAAACCGAGGAAAAGTCACGCTTTTGTTTCAAACTTCAAAACATCTGAAGAATTTATTACGGGCAGGTTTGCACTGCAAGGAATGTAATGGGAAATTCTTAAGGCAGATGGAAAGTGATCTGCCTTTCGAAATTCACATCAGCGAAGGAATGAAACATGCCTATGTAGCTTTGAAGGACATTTCTCCCTCACTTCTGAAGTCTCTTTCAAAGACAGTTTTGACCAAAGCTAATATAATGGCAGTGAAATTGGAACTTAAGTGGGAATGAAATGCAAGACAGTAAAACAAAAGCAGGAGGAGGTGAAATGACATGTACCTTTAAGGATCTTGGAGTACAAGATGTGTATTACCTGAAGACAAGTTATGAATTTTTAAGTGAGAAATAACTTCCATGCAGATATGCATAGCCATCAGTTAAAAAGAACCATTAGATTTGAACACTCAAGCAGGTATGTACATTTAGAGTCACATCTTTTGTTAAAAAGTTTTTTTGGGTCACCCTCAGCGATACTCAGAGGTTACTCCTGGCAGTGCTCTGGGTATTGAATCCACGTTAACTGCATGCAAGGCAAACGCCCTACCCTCTGTACTATCGCTTCGGTCCTAGAGACACATCCTTGGGCTGGGCAGATAGCATAGGGGCTGGGGACCCTGTTCCAGTCGCTGGCATCAATGTTCCCCCCAAACACCACCAGATGTTTGGGATAAGGGCCCCAGCACCACTGGCTATGGCTCATGGTGCACCACCGGCATGTCCTAATGGGATTGTGCCACCTCAGGGCCTACACAGTGCCACTCCTGGGGCCCTGGCACTGAACTGTGTGTGCCATCTGGCCAAGTAGGTTCTGCCAGGAGTGGCCTGGGGCCCCAAGAGCAAAAAGGGCATCTTTCCTGTCTCCCACACTTTTTTTAAATCTGTTTTTAAGACTAATATCGAAGGTTTATGGCTGATATGTATAAAAATACTGCTTTGAAATAGTACAACCTTTAGAGTTTTACAGACACTTGCTTTGGTTAGAGTTGCTTTTATGTACCCTTAAGAAATGGGAGGTGAATATTAGCCTCTACTTAGACTTCCCTGGCACTGGAAGATCTATAAACAATTCTTCTACCCTCGTTTCTCTTAGGTTTTATTGTTTTTTTAAAAAGGCCACGTGAATAAAGTAGAGCCAGTTGACGCTCAGACAGAGCTGTTGAGAAATAGCATTCCTCCTCCTCTTGCTCTTCTGCGCTTAGCAGGGTAGAGCCGGTCCTTGCTACTCATCTCAGATCTCGTCACTGCTGGATTTTTTTTTTCTGATACTTGTTCCTGGAGCAATAGACTACCTTGATAAGCTGGACTTTATGCTTCTGGGTAGTGAATATTAGCACTCAGATTTCTGCAGCTGACTGGAAGTAGCTGCTCCAGCAGTAGCATGTGCTGAGAAGGTGACAAGGAAAAGGGCAGGTGGGTCTGCTGCTCTCGCTGCATAAAATTTTGCCTCTTTTCTGGCACCATTTCTTTTATCACAGTAACTTATACCAGTGCTGAGTCATAAGCTGTGCAGTGGGCAGCGACAGGCTGTGTTTATCTTCTAGTAAGTTCTCATGTTAGTGTCACCAATATTTTCTCAGGTGCTTTGGTTCCAAGGGTCTATAGATACTAAAACTAAATCCTTGAAGGATGGAAGGACACAGGGAACTGAAGAGCGCCTGGACTAGAGCCTCTTTTTCCTGACTCTCTCCTCAGAGCAGAAGAGAAAGTGGGCTTAGCTGGCAGAGTAGCTTTCTCTGTGTGGAAGGCTGTGGGCAAGACTTATCTGGGCAAGGCTTGTCTTGAACTGTTCAGATGGAGCCAGGTTTGATGGGAACAGTGGGACTCGACCCTGAGAGAGCGAGGGCATCTGCCTGGAGCAGCCCCAGGAATCTGCTACTGTGGTGACTTCCAGCCCTGGGGATGCTTTTTCACAGCAGATCTCAGCTTCCAGCTCCAGGATCCTGTGGCTTTGTTCTCCTTTCAATATTCATTGTTTTCCCCCTCAAGCATTATTCTTTGGAATACATTTTCCTACCAGCTGTGATGGGCCTGGAAAGGCAATGGGTTTTCTCCAAATAGCAGAAAACCCAGAGCACTCCGTGCAGGAGGGCGCTCACCTGCTCTCCTAAGCTCATGCCTGGAGGTGGAGAGACTTGCTGTTAGCTCTGCAGATAGCATTTTCTTTCCCGCCCATTTCCCCTGCTTGGTCAATAGCTTCAGGCTTAGCCTGATTTCAGTGGTAGTGCTAGGGCGAAAAATGCCCCGCTGGGTATCCAGCTGGTTCCCAGAGTTCCCTTAGCCAGGAACCTTTCCCCAAAAGCCCTGAGAAGACTTTTTCCCACAACTTTTTTAGACCAAATTGGGTCATACGCCTGTATCTGAACCAAACCCTGGGATTTCGGCAGTTCCCTATCTGATGGGCAGAGGCCTGAGAGGCCTGAGCTCTGGAAACAAGGGAGAGGGATCAGTACTGCTGTGGGCCCTGGAGTGGGACTGCCAGGCTGAGCTGTGCGGCTCAGTGGCAGGAAGAGAAAAACCCAGTTTCTCTTGGGCAGGTAACTAACCCTGCTCCTGTTAGTTTTGTATTTGTTTCTTATCTGTTTGACTGTTTGGTATTGTTAAATATTGTCAGTATTAAAGAAGGTGGGTTTTGATGTGTCTGTTTAGAGACCTGCACTACCACTTCACCAGGCCCCTTCCCACTCAGAGCCTTGGTTTCCCAGTTGGAATCTCATGAGGGTTATAAATACTGATCTGGAACTTACCTTGGAAGGACTCAATGTGCAAGAATTGTTACTGATAGTTTTTGTTGTCAGTCTTCTAAAGTACAAAGAGGAGCTGAAAGTGTGTACTTTCCCCACTGAGAATCATTTCTTCCCTGGAGAGTGAGTAGTTACTGAGAACCTAGAGAAAGGGTGAACACTTTCAAAGTCAAAGTCATTATTTCAGTAAATGAAAATTCACAACTGGACAAGTCAAATAAAAATGAATTCACAAGAATGGCAGGTTTGCAGTCGAATACTGAGCAGCTCAGAAAAACCAGGAGGCAGACGTATTGTTTCTGGCACAGCAAGAACCTGTGACAATCTGCGTCGATCTTTGAAATGACTGGCCCCTTCTGCCTCAACATTCTGTTCCTTTAGGGCCAAATGCCAAGCTCTGTAATTCTGGGGTTTCTTCCTTGGGATTCTTAGTATCCAGTTTTATATGAGCCACTGATTGTGCCGTGAAAGTAAAGTGTGCATGGGATCCCGCGAATGGACCTCTGGGGTTGGGACTCAGAAGTCAAGGGCCTGAGGGGAACTGGACTTGGAAGTGGACTCAGGGAAGTGACGTGTTGTCAGTGTAGGAGCCAGAGGCTCATTGCTTGCTAGGATAAGTCAGATCCCTCCCACGTTGAACCAGACAACCGTGTTTGCACCTGTGATGAGCAATGCCTGTAACCTGCCTATGATCCAGGCAGAGAAAGAATGAGGAAGGGCCCTGCAAAGGCTTTGAGTTAGTTGGGGAGTTAGCAGAGCCTGACAATGCCCCCTAGTAACTCATATGGCCCCCTGACCACACCAGTCATGATCCCTGAGTGCAGAGCCGGGAGTAAACCCTGAGCATCACCGGGTGTGACACAAAACCAGGGAAAAACAAAGAAAAGCAGATGTTTTGACTTGGATGTGCAACAGTATAGCAACCTCTGGCGTGAGTTCTGGGTTGTATAGGCAATAATTAGCAGAGCCTGAGAGTGCTCCCTCTGGGTTAGGGGAGTTAGCAGAGCCTGAGAGTACTCCCCATGGAGTTAGGGGGAATTAGCAGAGCCTGAGCTTGCTCCCTGTGGAGTTAGCAGAACCTGAGAGTACTCCCCATAGTTAGGGGAGTTAGCTGAGTCTGAGCATGCCCCGTGAAGTTAGAGGAGTTCGCAGAGCCTGAGCATGCTCCCCGTGGAGTTAGGGGGAGTTACAGAGTCTGAGAGTGCTCCTCTTGGAGTTAAGGGAGGTAGCAGAGCCTGAGAGTGCCCCCTGTGAGTTCTCTCAGGTTCTGCTAACTCCACGAGAGCAAGTGTTTAATAACCCAGGAGCTTAGACTGTTGATTAGATTTGACAAGTATTCTAGACTCCAGCTCCCAAACCGAACTCCCCAACCTGTTCTTGTGTGTCAGAAGTCCTAGTCTCTGGTGTTGTGAGTGAGAATGGTTCCCTGCCTGCTCACTCTTTCCCATTCATAAGGACTTTCTTGTGAGATAAATTGACAATAGTCAGGGCCAAGACCTTGACATTAATCCCACTGCCCTCCCTTTTCCCCTTCTCCTGCTGTAGATCATCGTTTTCTTCCCCCTCACGTTATCTCTGCAGTGTCTGCTCTGTTCTGACCCCAGCCTCTTGGAATCCGGCCAGCTGGCTGTTCCAGCATGTGTGAAGTGGCCCCTTGTCGTGGCTCTACCGCTCTTCCTCCTGTTGCTTTGCCAGGATCTTTTCCGTTTCTGTCTTTCATCTTAATGAATATTTTGTTGCAGAATTCTTAGCAGTGTAATCAAGACCAGTGCATAGTAAGTCATCTTGACAACCATGGTTTAGGCCAGTGTTCTCAACCAGGCAGGGGGCCTTACTGACCCCGTGGGTCCCCAGGATAGCCCTAGGGGTCACAGGTGAAAATCAGTTAAATGCAGTGGGGGGCACATCCCAGGACTGGGGAGCCAACAGGGTGGTGGTAAGGGATTGGGGCACAGGAAGGGAAACAAAATCAGAAAGGGGCCACAGTTGAAAATTGAGAAACTGTCTTAAAAAGGGCCTGGGGTGAAAAAGTGGAGGAAGCCCAGGAGGAAGCCCCAACATGTGCTGCCTGTATTTTTTAGGGATGATTTAGAGAACTTTGATCTCCATGTATTCCTTTTTGTAAGATGGTAGGACACAGAATAAATAACTCATTAAATGAATGAGCAAAAGTAGGATACAAGTCTTGTGCCAGAGCGAAGGTACAGTGGGTAGGGTGCTTGCCTTGCATGCGGCCAACCCTGGTTCAATCCCTAGTAACTTCGTATGGCCCCTGACCCCCACCAACCATGATCCCTGAGTGCAGAGCCGGGAGTAAACCCTGAGCATCACCAGGTGTGACACAAAAACCAGGGAAAAATAAAGAAAAGCAGACGTTTTGACTTGTTGTTGCAACAGCTATAGCAACCTCCGGCGTGAGTTCTGGCTTGTATAGGCAATTAAGTATAGCGTGAGTTCTGGCTTGTATAGGCAATTAAGTATAGCGTGAGTTCTGGCTTGTATAGGCAATAGTAAAGCTTGAGTTCTAGCTTGTATAGGCAATAGTAAAGCTTGAGTTCTAGCTTGTATAGGCAATAGTATAGCATGAGTTCTGGCTTGAATATGCAATAGTACAGCGTGAGTTCTGGCTTGTATAGGCAATAGGTACATCTTGAGTTCTGGCTTGTATATGCAATAGTACAGCATGAGTTCTGGCTTATATAGGCAATAGTACAGCTTGAGTTCTGGCTTGTATAGGCAATAGTACAGCATGAGTTCTGGCTTGTATAGGCAATAGTACAGCGTGAGTTCTGGCTTGTATAGGCAATAGTACAGATTGAATTCGGGCTTGTATAGGCAATAGTACAGCGTGAGTTCTGGCTTGTATAGGCAGTACTACAGTTTGAATTCTGGCTTTATAGGCAACAGTATTGTAGCCTCTAGTGCAAGTCCATGAAATGAAGCTGGTTTGCTTCCAGCATTCCACACCCACACTTCCTACCACCATGACTCTGCTTTGTGTTGTCACTGTGAGGTCACAGGATGTTAAAGTGCTTCCTAATTCCCAGAGCCTTTCCACTTCACTAACAGTATTCTTTAGTCTAGGGGAACAAGGAGTCCCAAACCCATTTGAGTTTGGTGAACAAAAGTCAAGAAAGACATTTTCTTAATTGGTAGATTAGAGCTTTCAGCTGCTAAATGACACTATTTTAAAGAAGGCCTTTTGGGGGCTAGCTTAAATTCATAGAAAAGGGCTCTAGATTTTACGTTTTTTCAATCTACAGAAGAATATGAGCAGAATGAGCTGGAGGAACCGTACAAATCTTAAGTGTGAGGAACCTGAGTGAAATCTCACTGGAACAGGTTATCATGCTCAAGACAGCACTGACTCTTCCCTTCCCACAGCTGTCCTTCATCTCAGGTGGTCACACCTCCCATTTTTCCACTTGCTAAAGCCAAAACTCATGAGTCATACTCACCTCCTCTTTTTTTCTGTTACGTTTCCTGCTAGTCTGGCAGGAAATGCTACCGCTCTCTCTTCAAAGGCTGTCCAGAACTGGATTCCTCACCACCATCACCATTTTCCCTGGACAGAGCCTTCTCTTACTAGCCCACTCAGGCAGCCTCCTGAGTCTTATCTCCTGTTGGCGCCCTCTTCGCCCAGCCTTTTTTTCTCCTCCTGCAGTCAGCACCTCCTTTTGAACACGCGGCTCCAAGATTTCCCATTCCCTTCTATCCCCTTCTTAACTCAGGCTTGTGTTTCTTCTCTCAAGAAGTTGGTCCTTCCACCCCTCAGCGGCCCTCTGATGATCTCTCCTCTCTGCTCATTGTTGCTTACTGCACTCTCGCCACATCTGCCTTCTTTCCGTGACCATGCCTGAGGTGGTCTAGCTACTTGGCTTTTGTGGTGTCTCTGTCTAAGGAATTCCACCAGGCCCAGGTACCTGTCTCTTCCGTAGTGAGGTCAGCATGCTGCCCTATTTAAAGGGCTATCGTTCGGGGCGGAACGATAGCCCAGTGGGTAGGGCATTTGCCTTGCATGCAGCTGGCTCATGCCGGCCTGGGTTCGATCCCTGGCATCCCATATGGTCCCCCAAGCACCGCCAGGAGTAATTCCTGAGTGAAGAGCCAGGAGTAACCCCTGAGCATCGCCAGTATGACCCAAAAAAAAACAAAAAAAAAAAAAAAAACCTGTGTTCTGTGCCTGGAGCAGAATGAGCAAATGAATAAATGCACAAAAATGATAGAAAAAGTCTTGTGCCAGAGCGATAGTACAGCGGGTGTGATGCTTGTCTTGCATGCAGCCTACCCTGGTTTGATTATGGCATCCGCATCCCATATGGTTCCTTTAGCACTGCCAGGGAGTTAATTCCTGAGAGAAAAGCGAGGATAACTTCAAGCATCACCAGGTATAGTTCCCAAACAAGCAAACAAACAACAGTCTGTGTTCCTTCCCCATTTTCTCTGGGTCCCCTTTACCCAGTTCTTGGTTTGCTGATCCCACATATGCTCTGCCAACCTGCTATGACTCCTTTATTCCTTCCGGCCATCATTTCTGCTCTCCTTAGAACAGCCCGCTGTCCCACCAACCCCCACCAGACAGTGCAGGTCAGGGGATTGCTTGCATCGTGTTTTGGTGGTGCTAGTCACTCAGTTACATCCTCCGGCCTTCAGAATACTGGGCTCATGGTAGGAGTCAGGAGATTTGCTAAGTGAATCCATGTTCATGTATTCAGTGAGTCCCTCTACAGACTTGATTCTTTATGTAGGGCTAATTACAGTATTGTTCACAGCTGCAGTTAGCCACATAATGGAAGTACTGACAGTGGCAGTGAAAGGGCGGCTGGGTTAGAAGCCCGGGTAGGTCTCTCTGTCATCTGAGGGGACAGAGGGTGTGTTCCCACAGGGTAGAGGTTCCTGGCGCTTACAGCACTTGCCATGGTAGGGTTTTTCTGATCTGAAAGGAAACCAGTATTTGACACCTAGGCCTTTAGGAATTCTACAATGTGATTGTGATGTGCCCGGCACTGCGTCCTCCCATTTCAAGTTGAAACCGGTAGCCACCAGCAATATGTGTACCTGGAATATAGAAAACCTTCTCCACTACACTGCACTGCTCCTACGGGAAGTTTTATTGGTTAATTTAGTTTCAGATTGTTTGCCAGCCCTGCCCCTATGCTTTCAGGAATCAGATACTTTCCACATGCAGAGAATCTGTGGGTTTAGAATTAGGGTTAGTATTGCTGTTGGATTTAGAATTGTCTGTTTTGCAAGAATAATGTGGAGTGTTTCACTTTTGCAAGGACTGTAGGCTATGTCTGTCAAAAGGAACACCCCTCTTACACACACACACCGCACGCGCACATACAGCCCCCTGGTAGAAATTCACCTTAACTAACCAATATAAAGTGAACTAACTTGCCTACATTTGCCTTTATATAGGTTAATGGCTGTGGGAACTGGAGAAGGTTACTTCCAAGTTATGTCTGTCCATCAGTGGCCAGTGCAGGTTTTTCCAGTGCTCTGGCTATGCCACTTCTTAGGATTTAAAGCATCATTTCCCATGTAATGTAGTATACACAGCACTTTCCTCCTATAAAATAGCCTATTCCATGGAACAGAACCGCATTAGGTCTCTGCAACTGGGGAGTTTTCAGCTCTGGATTGTTTCGTTTGTAAAAAATATTTGATTTAGACTGAGCCTGTGGCCTAGTGATGTTTAGAAGAATGCCAAAGTATAACTCATAGAAGATACCAGTAAAAACTATAGTTGGAAGAGGTGAATAGTGGTGGCCTCATCTTTCTAGTAGGTGTCACCAGCCTGAAAATCCATCACTGCCATTTAAAAAACATGTTCCTAAGAAGGAAGGCAACGGTATTCAGTGGCCCACGCTCAGCGTCAGAGTATCTGCCAGAGTTTCAAGTCATGGTTCCACTGTCCCAAGGCTTTAAGGCTTTATCACTGTCTTTCTCTTAAACAGAAACAAGGTACTATTTTTCCCTGATTCTTTTATTTCAAATTTTCTGCTTATTTATTGGTTTTGAAGTCACAATATTCTTGGTTTAAATTTCATTTTTATTAAAAGCACTGTGATTTACAAAGTTGTTCATTATACAGCTGTAACTGTAGGAATGCAAACAGAATCCTACCTAAAACCATGTACTGAGTATTTCTGGAGAATTATTGGTGATATCTAAAAAAAAAAAAAATTGGAGAAAAGTTCAGAGACCTGGGTTATGTGCATTTCACTCAGGTAACTTGGATTCAAACCTTGGAACTACATCCTTCCTTGCCAAGAATGACTCTCTCTTCCCTGCCCCCAGCCCCAACCCCAAGAGCCAAGAAGCTCTTGAACATCATCAATTATGGTCCCCATAAAACTGAACAAAACAGAAAGGTGGAAGCTCCAAGGTGTCCTCAAATAAAACAGTGTGTCTCTACAGTGGAGTATTACTCATGAAAAGGGGACTCTAGTAATAATCCGTGCTAGGATGTGAGTGACTCTAGCAAACATTATCTACTCTAGCAAAGTGAATGTAGGCACAAAGAATGCGCTGAATGAGTCCATCTCTAGGCCTAGAATAGCAACATATCTAGAGTCAGGACATAGAGTGAGAGGCTGGAATGTGGGCTAGAAAAATAACATGACCTGATGATGTTGGATTTCTTTGCAGAAAGGACAGAATAAAAAAAGTCCGAAGTTGTGATGATCATAGCATAGCTCCATAAATAGAGCTTAAATCTCAGATGAGTCCACTCTGTGTAGACTTCATTATGTGGAGTGTGGAGTCTCAAAATAAAGCCAAGATGGTTGACTTATAGCAGATCAAGGCTTGTGGGTCCCTGGTCCCCTTGCAGACACATTTATGACTGCCCCAAACGTGGAGTAACTTTGTGTTACATCTTGTACAATTGTCTCCCTTTGCTGTTTCATGTCCACTGCCCTACGCCAATGCCCTGTCAGCGTTTCTTCAGAGGAAGGACACTGTGGCGGGAAAGTAGCTGAGAAATCTCTGGAAACAATGAGTTCCAGAACCTCTTCCAGCTCTAATAAGCCATGATTTTGGTTCCTTCAACTGCACATTTGAATTTGGCCTGGGTTTCCCTCTTTTCACTCCATGTCAACACAAGCAAAGCTGTGAGTTGAGCTTTTTCCTACATCTCTGCTCACAGGTGAGCCCAAGTGGAAACAGTGAGTGGAAACTGGGCGCCTCCGCCAGGCCTTCTGTCCCTGGTAAGGGACTCACTCCCCCAGCTTCACTTCCTGAGAGGAGTGGTTTGCTGAAACAGAGGCACCTGTTCCCACTGCTTTGCAAATGCATTTGGAAATGCGTCCGTGTATTGGTGAAGGCTTTCTCAGGGCAGCCCTCAGCCTGCACTGCTGCAAACCTGGCATTTAGGAACTTGCCACCTAGAAGGGGAGAGAGACATTAGAGGTTCTAAACAATAACTGAAAGGCTATAAAAAGTAATATTGTGAGAGCTCTGAAGGGCACTGGGATATTGCCCGAGAGAGCTCAAGAAAGGCACCACAGCTCATCCCCCAGCCTCGCCATTGCTCAGCAAGCAACCACTCTGAACCTGGTCTTGAAATGGGATCATCACAGTTCGGGCTTGAGAGCTTGATGCAGAATAGAACTTGGTGTGCTTGTACACACAGAGGAGGACCCGGCACGTTCTGAGGGTCCGCTGAGTGCTCTCTGTGCACTTGGGATACTATATCTCAAGCACTGCTGTCATTGCTTGATTACTGTTGTTTGGGGACCTCACCTGGCAGTGTTGAGGGCTCACTTCTGGTGGAACTCAGGGGACCATATGGGGTGCCAAGGACTGCTCAAGAATCCTGCCATAATGGGTTTTCTTTGGGAGCAGTATATGGTATAAACACACATTGATTTCCAGTGATACACCACTGAAAGTCATTGAAAAATAAAGGACTCTACAACCCAAAGAAAGCATCAAAGGGGAAATAAAATACTAAGAGAAGGCTACCAGCTGCTGCCTCAGTATCAGCCCTGAGAGAGGCAGTGGAGGAGGCCTGCGTGAGTGAGGGTGGAGGCAGGCAGGCGCAGGTGTGGTTTCTGAGCAGAGAATCTGAACCAAGAGATGAACGCAGGGTCAGAATATTGGTGGCATGATGTGGTAGGTTGTATTTGGCTCAGAACCATCATGCTGAGCAAGGCTGATTAAGGCTTCTCACATTCATCCCAAGCCCACTTGGGATGGCTTCACTTCACAGAGGGCTCACTTGGCCAGTAGCGTACTAATGGTACCTGCGACTGCGGTCTCCTTCCTCTTTGGCCTCGGATCCCCTTTACTCTCAAGTTTATTTTTGTCATTTATTTGCCCAGAAGGTTTAGTTTTCAATTGTCTATAAAATTAGTATGTATTAAATGATTCAACCCCCAGCTCTGCTTTCATCAGCTACTTCTGATTTTCTGTTTCCATTGGGTTTGCATGGTTCCTTCTGGATCAGTCTGCTTCAAGTGGTCAAAGATTCTGCTTCAGGAAGACTGACAGGAAGCTAAGAGCTCACAGTTCTTGATGTACCACACAGGATTCTGTGTAACCAGCTTTACAGGCCTCCTCTTCCACTTTCCCCATTAATCCCTCTCTTTTGGGGAGCCAGATGAGAGGCATCATTTTCCCATGCACCTATCCGCACTCTTGCTTCTCTTTTGTCGCGGTAAAACTCAGCCTGTCAGTTGCTCTGCCAGAAGGATCTTAACCCAAGGCCAATGATTGCACAAAGACTGGAGTGCCGGGCTGGCGGTGGAGGCCCCTTCTTCAAATCAATTCAGAAGTCTCTCTTTTGTCCCTCACCTTTAAAAAAAACATTCTTGGTTCCCTCAGCCTCTTTCAGTAACTCTATTTGAAGGTAGGTTTTCAGTTGTTGATCCATAGAGTAACTCTTCTAGGAACCTAAACGGACACCCTAAAAATGATTCCATCCACGTGAACTCAGTCACTAAATGTTGATTGAGTGCTTACTCTGTGCCAAGCATTTGGGTGCTAGTGAAACAGAAAAATTCTAATGACCCAGAAACTCTTGAGTACCCCTAGAATGCAGGGAACATGTTCATTTGCACTCTAGTGGTACCCATGTTTGTGAATAAGTGTTTTGAGAAGAGTAATATGGCAGTGCAAGAGGGGATAGGTTAGGAAAGACCAAGGCCAGTAGAAGAAACTAATTAGGGGATTCTTATTAGAATTAGCCAGTTTACAATGGAAAGGATCCATGGTAATAAAAAATACAAAGGAAACAGCAGGAGTGATAAACAAAGTGACAGGTGACCAGCCATACTTGGCGAGTGCCAGAAAGGTATGGACACTCTGTGAAGCCCTTGAAAATAACAGATCAGCTGAAAATTGCCGTATCAAGGTACTGTTTGGGGCGAAGATCATTTTCATATTATGCAGGTCTTTTAGGTGTTTATTAAGAACTGGCATCCTAGGACATGCCCAGTAGCAGTTAGAAATACGGAGACCTTGTAAGAGCTTTGCCTTCTTTCCCCCGCCTTCTCCAGATCAATTCATAAATATCCTGTCAGTCTCAGTTGACAGCCAAAGCCCTCCAGCAAATATTCTATGTCTTGTTCATTGACTTCTCAGGCTGCAGCATGACTTCATGTCTTGGCTTCATTTCCCTGTTCCCGAGTGTTTGCTAGAATAAGGCATAGGTCCAAATGCAGAAAACCATCTTCATTGTAGCCCTTCCTGGACTGGTTTTTTCCAGATTCGGAGTTTGGCTTGCTGGAAGAATGAGGAAGACAGCATGAATGAACTGGAAGGTTCTCTAACACAGGCTTTGAGTCACTCTGTTCATTTGTGACTCTTGGGGAGAAAAGTAAATGTTGAAAAGGCTGGTGGTTAAATGACACATAGGCTTAGACACCTAGTTGCTTACCTAGAAAAGTCATCCTTCCTTCTGTCTTAGACTTGCTTGAGCAAAAAAAAAAAAAAAAAAACCAGAAATGCAAAGTATTTTTTGACTTCTTTCTTTCATAATGCCAAATATCCAGTCCATTAGCAATACAAGTATGTCATATCTGATGGTGAAATAAAATTTTATTGTTTGACTTCCACACTAGAATGCTAACTCGATGAAAACAGAAACCTTGTTTCTACTATATCCCAAGCACATAGTAAATGCTCAGTAAGAATTGGATCCTACTATTACCAGTTGGCGGGATTGGTGGACCATTTGGGGAGGGGGACACTTTCTGTTTATTAGCTTGAAGAAGGCAGACTTCCAGATGTACAGCTGAGAACGTTTTTTGTTTGTTTTTCTGAAAGGGGCCAGATAAGTTCGGGAACCTCTGGTCTAAGTATTGGGGGCAGGGAGGGTGCAAATCCTGCAGTATTCAGGGGGCTGCTCCTGGCTCAGTGTATGGAACTTGCTCCAGGTGGGACTCTGAGGACCATGCCCTTAACTGTGCCCCTGCCTGCGGAGCTTATGATCTGGCAAATTGAACTGTCTCCCTGGGGTCTGATCTAACTCAGCCCCATTTTACTAAAGAATACCCCTTAATATCTTACAGAAAGAGAAACTGTATTCCAAACTGCTTTAGAGAAATGTAAGTTTTTGGTGTAGGACTTGATGGTGCTATTTTGGTGGCAGTGTTATTAATATAGTCTTCTAAAACTCAGCATTAATAAAAGACACAGAGAGACAGTGTCTTAAGATCAGCCCCTAGCCTTATGCTAGTTATGATTGAACTTTATCTTCTGATTCATAGGTATTTGATGTAGTCTTCTGAGAACATCCCCAGCCGAGCTACTTTTAGTATTTGTAGCACTGATGAGAGAAGACAGAAAATACACATTTCCTTTCTGACTTTTCAACCATTAGCCAAGCAGTCTCTCCTAACTGGCCTATCCTAATTACTTAGGACATATCCACATGAGAAGATTTAGCGACTTTGGGGGCTGAATCAAGTTATTGTTAGAAGTATTTACTTGATTTAGAGGATACACAAGATTTCTAAGTCTCAAGTAGAGATTGAAATGCTCAAACCACTGTAGAAGATCTTTCAACCTACAGTGACTTTTATGGGGTAGCATAGAAGTTCAAAGCTTTCCTGATGGGGGAAGTTTTGCTACATACAGGGAGCATAAGCACATGCTCTCTCTAACTGGTGACTTTGCCAGTTCCTTGGATCATTATTAGTGACATATAACATGCTGACCTGTAGTCAGTATGTAATTTCCACTCAGGTTGGGTTTGATCACCATCATGAAGTTAAAGATTAGCCAGTGAGAAGCCTGTAAATGACCCTCTTTCCAATAAAGCAGCGGTGGATGTCAGTAAAATCAGATGCACAATAGAGAATACTGAAGATTCCAGTTTCCTTTGGAAACCTACAGTTAACTAGGTTCTTCTCACTTGCCTAGATAGACGATATAATAGTAAAAAATTAGTTCAAAAATGTTGTTCATTGGCCATATCCTGTTTGAGTGTGGACATCAATACTGGATAAAGTTAATTATGGATATAGTTAAACCACTTTCATTATCTTTCAACTTATACCAAATATTCGGCAGAATATTTGCCGTTATTTGCTGAATTTTTAAAGTCCTCCCTTTGCCTCATTCCCATAAATCCACATAGTTTCTTTAAAGGAACACATGTGATTTGATGGATAAAAAAATTAAATAAGAATTTGCATGTGTTTTTATCGATAGAAATTTCTCCAAGTACAATTACCTTTTTCTTATCAGAAAATCGGTACATAGTTGTAAGGCAAAGGCCCACTGGAACAATAAATCAGCATATTCTGCTTCTGGCGTGGCCACAAAACTAAATGCAAACTTCCCTATGACTTGCAGAGAGAGAGGCGCAGGCCTGGTCAACTTTCATCATCCAGGGTCAAGGCTGATTCAATCTTCAAGCAAGTTTATGAGAGACGCTGATGTGATACAGTTGTTTCTAGTAAAATCAGACTAGCAAGGAGCCAATCTCAGCCCGTCTCCAAGTAAAATTCTATGAGAAACAGATTCCAACTCAGACACAACTGTAAACCCTGATCTAATGAGGGCTTGCAGCTGATTTGATCCTATTGAAAATCTTTAAGCAGCTACGGGACAAAATGGTTTCCACATTGACGGAGGTAGAAAGAACCTTGGTTTTCACCAGTATGCAGAGTAGTTACCTTGTACACACAGTAGCCACTCTTGGAGAATTACCATCACTGCTCTTTCAAAGCAGGTTGATTCTGACCTAGAGTCATCTGTTTTAATTAAGATGGAAGTTCCCAGAATGTGTCAAGTTTTATTTTTCAAAAACCAAGTTCATTGCCAAAAGCAAACAAGTCAAACTTAGACCTGGAAGCCAGCATAAATCAATTAGATCTAGTTCTCCTCGAACCAAAATGACCAAGCGATCACAATTTCATATGGGAGAGACAAAGAAAGAAGGAGACTTGTTTCTGAGTTAGAAGTTTGCACACAAAGTCTCTCCTGGAACTAATTTCTTTCCATGAATTAGAAGCCCCTGGAAATAAGCGTATGCTGTGAAGCCCTACATAGTAAAAGGAGAGACAGACAAAAGTCCAAAGGTCACCACTGCAGATAAAATCTCAGCCTACTTAGGAGGATTCTGGCCTACTTATGTGGGTAGATGCATTTGTTTGGTTGGTTTATCATGTTGAAACAGACACCGATAATGATCTCCTTTACCACTGGAGCTGGTCCCTTTTCATAATTCAACTAAGTTCAGTGAGAACAACAGACTGAGCTCCAGCAAGAATAAATCTCCACCCAACCTGATCTCCACGTTTCCCTGTTGCTGAGCTTCGGGCTCAAGCATGAATATTTGAACTGATACTTCGCAGGCAGTAGTGGCCTTATTCTGTTACTTCAAAGAACCGGAAAAGTGAGTTCATTAAAGGGAAAACGTGAAACTCTAGTACCCTTTACCATCCTATCTGTTAAGCAGTGATATGGGTAGCATTAGTTCTGCTCTTTTGCATAATTACTGCAGTATTGTGAAAACTTTTGGTCATCCAACTGGGAACAATTACATTATGTGGGATCTTGTATAACATTTGGCTTAGAGAAATAAAGTATAAAAAGCACTTGTTTTCTAGTACTCTGACTAACTGCCTGAGTGCATACAGTGTTTGATCAAACGTTGGGTCTTTTAAATAAAAATAGAACAGGGGATTGATGACATTAGGAGATGCCACATATCAAAGTCAATTTAACCTTTATAATTGTTTTGTTTGTTTTGGGTACTTAATGCTTACTCTTGGCTCTGTACTCAAGGATCACTCCTGACATACTCAGGCACCATATAGGATGCCTGGGATGGAACCCATGTGATGCATCAAGGCATATGCCATACCCACTGTACTATCTCTTCGACCCCCTATTCATAATTTTTAAAAAGTTGACTGTAATGTGCCTAGATGATTTTGCTTAAATCATCACTGTGTTTTGAGACTATTTTGCACAGAAAGTGATAGAAGTCTATAAAGAAAGAAATAATGGTGACAGTGTTGAAAATCTGACTTTGAAATATACTTTTTGTGATCTACGTTAGTTCTGTTCATTCCAGCTCTATTTGGGAGGTGTGTGGTACTCTTGATCTAGGGGTCATGAAGCTCCTAGCAGTCTCTGTCAAGACTTCGCAGCCCTGCCCCACCCCCAGTCATAAGTCTGAGATACAGCGAGACCCACATGCATGCAGGAGCTTCAACAACAAGGCCCAGGATCCTTTAAAGTTTTTAAGTCCAGGATGTGTGATCATGAAAACACTGCAACTGATTCTTTCCTTATATTCAATGTTTTAAGTTAAACAAGGCATTCACTTAATCATACAAGCCACTACATTTTAGCAAGGGCAGTAAAATTGGAGTAAATGTCACAGTGATATATAGATGTGATTGTCGCTTTGATTTTGTGGTTTCACACTTGATGTTTTCCTCATTTTAAAGATGGGGAAGAATGAGCTCACAATTGGCAAAAAGATAGTTTGATCAAGGTTGGAGAGTGACCGAGGCATGTTGGAAGTACGACTTCAGTGGGGGCTGCTGCCGAGCATGACACGACGGAAATAACGTGGATGTGTTTATGTTCCGTGTAGAGCTGAGGCTTCCACACAAAGGCACGTTACAGAAATTATGTGACTTCAAATATTGGGATCGCTGCTGAATTACCCTCTCGGCCATCAAAACAAAAGTCTTATTTGTCTTTGTCCTCATTAATTTTCCTAGTTGATTTATGCATATTTTTCTTTAAGCATTTAAATACCCATTTATTTTGCAGCCTTTTTATTAAGGAGGCTGCCTTTGGAGTGTGCTCGTAAAAATGTTGATATGGCCAAACAACATTATCTTGCTCTGGGAACGGCTACTGCAGGCAGAGCTTCTAGTGAACAGCATGGGGGACTGTGGCCGTGTCATTTAGGTCCTGCCACAAACCCTCTCTGCACCCAGGGGAGGGCGGGCTGCACCTCCTTAGTTCCGAGGGCAGCTTTCGCCCCATATCATGCTGCCTCGTGTCTGTGCCAGCTGGCTGTGAAAGGACGAGGGACGTGCCGGAATCATCTAGCAGTAAACCCCCAACTTGACATGTTCTCTGAGCTATTGAAAATCCTCGCCTGTTGAAGCCCATTGATAGTGTAACTGTAGAATTCCTCCGATTCAAGGACCATCTGGTTGTGCTCAAGGCTTTAAAGCTGTTATCTCTGCATAAAATTTCATAGCCCTAGACTTTTTTTCTTCACCAAACTATTCATTTTTAAGCCACAAATATTTTTCCAGCTCTTTCAGATTTTATCTAAAAAGTATATTTTAACAGTATTTAAATAGTTCTTAAACAATAACAATTTATCTTGATAGATGGCATGCTGTGTTTTTTTTCATTTTATTTTAATTAGCCATTGTGGAACCAAATTCCCTTTTGTTTTAGTCTTTTGAATATTGTTTAATTATAGTTATCATGCCAGATATCTTAAAGGTTATTTTACCAATACAGTTTCATTTAACATAACCCATATGGAATCAATAGCCCAGTTTCCTAAAGTGAATGCTTGGAAAATCTTACATTCATATGTTAAGAGTACACATCCTTTCCTCATTAGTTGGAAAGTACAGGGATTTTGGCACCGGTCCTGTGTGGAAGCATTGTGCAGCCTTTATATGGATTTTGTTTTTAGCCTTTGATGACACTGTTTAGAATAGGAAGTATCTAATAAGTAAAGCATTTTGTCTCAAGTGCTGCCAGTGTGTTTAATATATGCCTGGAGGTCTGAAACATTATCTTCTTCACTACAGTAATATGCATTTAATTCTCTGAAAGCAGAAGGTTGAACTTTTAAAAAGGGACGCAAAAGTACATTTTCAAACAGAGTAATTCAAAACATATGGAAGAGGGGACCGGAGTAATGTACAGTTGGTTTTTATGGTTTAATCATGATCATGTTAATGCACACCAGTAGCTAATTAAAGAAAACTTTTATTGTTCCATTTAAATGAGTTAGGTAGAGTGGGAGAGCGAGGCAAAAGCACTGCTCAGGGATGCATGTTTCTTCAGCATTTGCTCACAGCAAGCTGAAAGTGCAGCTCCTGACAACTTAAATTATTATTCCCCTGGACGATCATAAAGCAAAAGTTATTTTCAGAGTGATTACGCTGTGCACTTTGCTTTTTCCACAAAGGAATTGTAAATTGATGCCCGAGTTCAAGGCTTAGCACACATAATTAATTATAAAATTGTTCTCAAGAGCAGGCCAGATATTCTTCAGTGTAATAGATAAGTGTGCAGGGGCCTAGTGACAAACCCATGGAGCTTTAAATATACCCCAGAAATCACCAGCTTATTTGTCTCAGCCTTTCGAAGAGTGCGGAAACTTAGATAAATGAGGAAAGCTTGGCTTTAGAAGTTCATTTTCTAGTATAGGGAAGGTCGTGCTTTTTTCTTCCTCCTTTTCCATGGGAAGCAGTCTTTCTTCTGCGGGCCGCTGGCTCAGATTCCATTCCACGAGGAAGGGAAGAGTAAAGAGTTCCTGTCGAACTTCCGTGGGGTAGCACACGACCAGGCTGCTTGCTGCCAGCCTTCCCCCCCAGGTCTCATCTGACCCCAGGCAGAGTCTAAAATGATAACACCACATTAGGAAGAATAGGCATCTGAACATCAGGAGGAAAATTAGATGCTCCGGATGTACAAAGCATGTCCTCAGGTGGCTGGCTCCAGGATTGATCCCCAACACCACCTGCTGTTCTCTGAGCCCTGCCTGCAGTGATCCCTGAGCACTGAGCCAGGGTAAACCCTAAATGCAGCTAGATGTGACCCAAACACCCTCCCCCTTCCCAGCCAAACAAAGAAATGTATATTCTCGTGTTTTTTTTTGTAGTTGTCTATCTTGATTGAAGGAGCAAAAATACTGAATTCTTCATTTGACTTCGTCATGGACTAACTATAACTGAAAGGAGTTTCTTTTTTATTAGTTCTGCTTCAGGGGAGATCCTTTGCGCTCTCCCAGGTGCAGCCCATGGAGGCCTGCACTGCTTGGTACCTGTCGTTATTACTCTTTTCGTGTATGTTGTTTGAGAGTTCTTAGTTGGTAATGGACTTGGAGTTACAATTGATGTTAGATAACTTTCAGCTAGATAACTGAAAGTTATAAAATTATACAGTTAAAAATAGTAAAATTTAAAATTAATGGTCCTTTAGATTATTGTTCTCATTTTATCATACCAACTTTTTGATTATACCGACTTTTTTGACATTTTGATACAGATTTTAATTAGCTGTGTCCTAATTCATTTGCTCAGGCTGCTCTGCTCCGTGTGACCTGGGGCAGACAAGGTAACTGCCTGAAAATGTCATTCTTCCTTCCGTTGATCTCTCAGCCCAGTGCTCTTAGATCTAGTGATGTATCTCTTTAAGTGTCAGTTTTCTGAGCTATAAAATGGCTCTAGCAATGGATTTTAACACCCAGTAAAGATTTTAACAAAGATTTTAACACTTAGTAAAGAAGATACACATTAAATGCTACATTTGGCAAATAGAAAACCTACTCAATGCATTTTTTTCTTTAGTCTTTTTTTGTTTCTTTGAAAAATAAAAATTCCCTAACAGCCACTTAGCAGTGCTGTGTATGAGGCATGGGCTGTCCAGGAGCCAACTTAGGGTGCCCAAGAAATAGAGGCGCCTAAGAAAATAGTATCAGATATTTGTCAGCCACGTTTATTGGCAAAAGTTGGAATTTTGACTGTCCATTTAAATGGGAGTATTATCACCCTTCTTGAGTGGGACTTACTAAAGGGACATGAGCTTGTGGGGATCTGGTAACATGTCTCTCGAGTAGAAATATGACTGTAAACTGGGAGTGGGACTTGGGGAGCGCCTTGGCACCTGAATAGTCAGGGTGGGAGTTGGCAGAACACCTTAGTACCTGTATGGTGGGAACACCTTGGCACAGTTAGGGGAAGCTCATATGATGGAGTATGCTGTGTGATCAGATGGAGGTCGGAGAGATTGGGGTTTTCACCAGATTGTTTATGGTTCCTTGAGTGAGTCAATTTCTTCATTGAAAATGAAGGGAAGTATCTAGTCTCAAAGAGCATCTCACAACCTAAGGATGGGGGTGGGGGACGGGGACAGGGAGGGTATTTCGGCTATATCCTAGGAGCTTCTGGCTCTGTGCTCCAGGGTTGTTCCCAGTGGTGCTTGGGAACCACATATGGCACCAAGAACTGAACCAGCGTTGGCCACATAAGTGCTTTAAGCCCGCGCTAGCTCTTCTGCCCAAGAAACATGATTTGCACAGTAGCTCTTGGTAAATCACTTTACAGAGTACCAGAGAGACATGTCTAGATGTACTGCTTTGTGTTGGTCCACAGAAAGAGTCTGTCTCTCCACTGACCCCCACTGATGGCAGGAGCACCACGTTTCCTTTTCCCTTTTTTTTTTCTTTTTGGGTCACACCGGAAATGCTCAGGGATTACTCCTGGCTCTGCACTCAGGGAATTACTCCTGGTGGTGCTCCAGGGACCATATGGTATGCCGGGGATTGAACCCTGGTCGGTCGCATGCAAGGCAAAGCGCCCTACCCGCTGTGCTATCACTTCAGCCCCACGTTTCCTTTTCCTTAAGTAGGTCTCTGTTACCTTACCATGAATAATGTTTCAACCGAGCCCCTCTTTGTGCCGATTCTGCTACACGTTTTTCTCCACTCCTTGTGGACATGGTTTCTTAGCAAGCTTCAAGCATTGCCCTTGGCATGTGAGCCATGGGCAATGCCTTCTCGTTGTCCTTGCAGATCTCGAAGCAAGAACAGAGCAGGACAGATACAGTGGAGGGCAGCTCGGCGAGACATCCTCCCGGTACAGCGGCGGCGCGACAGCGGCTCCGGCAGTGACAGCGTCAAGATCCGGATCGTGCAGATTGAGCAGGACAGCGGCACCAGCCGGCACCGCCTCGCGCGCCCCGCACCAGTCCTCCATCGTCAAGAACCTGAACTTCATTCCTTTCGACATATTCATCACGGCCAGCCGCGTCTCCCTCATGACCTACGCCTGCACACCCTTACCAGCACCGAGCCACAGGCTCAGACATTGGGGAACGAAAAAACAGACAAGAGTTCCCTGAATCTCCCAGAGGCAGAGCCCCAGCCTGCCCACCCTGGCCCAGCTTGTATTTCCATGGTGACAGCCGAGGGATCTGATGAGCAGCAGCTTCTCTTTCCCCTCGGGGAGGAAACTTCGGGGTCCTCTCCCTGGAGAGCCTCCATGCCTCCAGCCGTTCCTCTGC
Organism: Cryptotis parvus; assembly: GCA_021461705.1. Classification (NCBI taxonomy): domain Eukaryota; kingdom Metazoa; phylum Chordata; class Mammalia; order Eulipotyphla; family Soricidae; genus Cryptotis; species Cryptotis parvus. The sequence goes on from JAJIBD010000521.1 coordinate 148,498, forward strand.
CAGACAGGCTCTGGGCATCACCGTGGTCCGGCAGCCAGGCCGGAGGGGAGCTGGGGGCCTGAAGCTCCAGCCTTTCCTCTACCTCATCCTGTCCCAGCCTTCTCTGCTGCTGAGTTGTCACCACCGGAAGCAGAGGGTGGAAATCTCTGTTTTTGACGCTGTGCTGAAAGGGGTCGCCCCAGATTACGTCTGCACAGGTAAGGGCCTTCCAACTGCCTAGAAGTTGACCACTAGGTGTCAGTTTGATGTTTGCTGTGCCAAAGTTTCAGGTTGCTCTCCTGGGTTGACAGCCATCAGGTGAGACTAGGCTTTGCCTGCAGAAGATGGCCGTCCTGCCAAGTGTGAGCCCGCACCCAAAGCACGTCTTAGTAAATGCTTGCTGTGAATCCGAAGTTAGTGTTCGCATTTCAAATATATCCTATAGTGCTCACTTTGGTTCAGGAATTGGCTGCTCTGGGGCTCTCTGGACATGCTTAAAAATCTGCTTCACTTTACTTGTATCACTTGTCTTTCCGTTGTTGCTCGATTTGCTCGAGCAGGCACCAGTAACATCTCCATATGTCCTGTCAAGAAGCGAGCAGATGCCTTTGTAGCCCAAAGGCATCTGCTTGCTCCAAAACATGAAGAGCCTCAAACCATTCCTTCAGGTCATGGGAATGAGGTTTATAATTGTTACTGGTTTTTGGCATATCAAATGCAACACAGGTAGCTTGCCAGGCTCTGCCATGGTACACTCTCAGTAGTATGCTCTCATCTCATGCATTTGCTGATGAGCCTCAAAAAATCTGCAGTGATTAGGAAAACAAGCCTTTCTTGATAACAAAATATATGATATATTCATAGCAAATTGCAGTTCTGATTTCCACATTAATGCAAGGAAAAACCTTAGAAGACAGTTGTCACAGTTTTGGTAGACCGCACCTCATCATCTTATGAAAACAGCAGCATGGCTCATGTAACTGATAGGGTCAAAGATGTTTTCATGTAGCACCAGCAGTCAGTGGTGTTGGCCCACTGGGTCTTCCTCCTGTGGTCAGGAAGCATCTGCTATTTGATACTTAGTTGGAAGGGCCAGAGAGGTAATACAGCACTGGCCTTGTGCACCACTGACCCGGATTCTGTGCCGGCATCACATCTGATCCCCTCAAACCCTTCCAGGAGTGATCCCTGAGCTCAAGAGTCAGGAGTAAGCCCTGAGCAATGCCCGGTGTAAAAACAAAAACAAACAGAAAACTTAGATGGAACTTTTGCAGTGAAGAGTGTGCCCAATTTAGACCAGAGAAATGAACACCGGCTCAGAACAAAACATACCAGTTGTTAAGCAACAAGGCTGATGGAAATGAGATCAGACACTGCTGTCTTTTCCCTGAGTTAATGTCAAGTTAGAAAAATTTCTGGCAGACCAAGGAGGTGAGCTGAATCATCTAAGAAAACTGTAAGAGGCCTTTGCAAGTTCAGGTATACTTCTGAGGGCTATAAGGTGGTACCATCCAGTGTGGAAGTGGGGCTGAGTCTTTTTTGTTTGTTTGTTTGTTTTTGGAGGGGCCACACCCTGCATTGCTCAGGGCTTACTCCTGGCTTTTCATTGAGGGATCACTCCTGGTGGGCTCAGGGGACCATGGAGAATGCCAGTTATTGAGCCCAGGTTGGTCACATGCAAGGCAAGCACCGCTTCTGCTGTACTCTTGCTTCAGCTCCTAGGGGCTAATTCACTCTTGTCATCGACAACAGACTTATACAACAGACTCCTGGAGGGTGAATGGCAGGTGTGAAGGTTGGTGTCGAGTCCAAGAAAGTATAGGGGTAAAGGAGCCTTTGACTGTTGGTGAGGTGAGGGCAGGTGTACTGCTTTTTGGAAGGAGAAACAGCATAGCTTGGGGCTGGAGCAATGGTACAGTGGATAGCGCTTGCCTTGCACCACGATCATCACAGGTTCAATCCTTGGGAGCCCATCCTCATACGCTGTCAGGAATAATCCTGAGGACAGCACCAGGAGTAACCCCCGAGCACCACATGGTATGGCCAAGAAAAGAAAAGAAAGGGGAAGGAATGGGGAGCATAGCCAGCTCCCCATTGGTACCATGAACACCCATGGTCTCCGTGGGTGTTCTGGAGCTGGCCCGCAAGGCTCGAGAGAGCTGACAGTAGAGGGTTAGTAACTTTGAAGCCCAGCTGTTAAACCACTGTTCATCTCCTTCAGCCATACCGTGGGTATTTATGTCACAACACTGACAACTGCTGGCAGTGGACCTCCTCTCCAAGGGCCGGTGTTCAAAACTTGCGGCCCCCAGACCCCCTTCCTCAGCTGTCCCATTTACTGAGCTCCCCACAACAGAGCAGCTCATCGAGTGGAGATGGGAGTAGTGCCAAGGAAGCTGGTGTTGCATGATTCTGGGGGACCCACCTGCCTCCTAACCTGAGACCTACTTGGCAAGCTTCTTGGCATTGGCCAATGCTAGGTACAGGATCAAGAGCATCCACTGGGCCCTAAGCCCCCCCAGCTTCCTGGCCTTTCCAGAAGATGTTAGTGAGAGCTTAGTGGGCTCATCGCAGTGATGTGCCTTTGAACTTGAATGGAATTCAGTTAGTTCCTAAGTTGGAATGCTAAAGTACTCTTTAAAAACTAATGAAGAAATCCTTGTCTGTGAACCCACATGCAGCTGGTTTCGGCTGAGAGAACCTGAGGGAACCAGGCCTGATGCAGGGATAGAACTGTCTGAAGGAGGGAGAATCCTCTAGGAGCATCCTCCCGCGTTATAGCCTTGCCAAAGCCTTGTCTTACAGTGAGCACGTCTGCTCGGATAGTCACATCCAAATTCTAAAGCAGTTACCACTGTAAATAATCATATGTTGATAAATTCCTTCAGTGATTCAGAGAAATTGGTGAGAAAGCAAATAGTTAAAATCTAGCAAGGAGCTGGAAAGGCAGTACAGTTGGTTGGGCCACATAGCCAGCCTGAGTTTGATCTCTGGCACCCCAGGCATCATCCCTGAGCGCAGAACCTGGAGTAAGCCCTGAGCAACACTGGGCTGTGTCCCACTGAAAATAAAAACTAAAATAAAATAGCTTGGTGCTGGAGAGATAGGACAGCTTTGCTGTTTACACAGCTCACCTAGGTTCCATCCCCCACACCCTAGATTCTCCCAGGCCCTGCCAGTACTAAACCTTGAGCACAGAGTCAGGAATAAGTCCCAAGCACTGTTGGGTGTGTACATTTCAAGTAATTTTCAAGTAATTTACCATTTCCAACTGAGATCACTCATCCATGCCAAGCACTATCCTGACTGCTATCAATATAATTCTCATTTAATCTTTTTAACAAGTCTGTGGGCAATATTAGAGTCCCCTGTTTCAGATGAAGAAACTGAAGTTTGGGGGAGCTTGCCCCAAGACAGACCCTAGTATTAAACACTGCTAAAAACCCAGGGGTGCAGAGAGTATAGTGGATAGTGCTTGCCTTGCCTGGGGCTGACTCAGGTTCAGTCTCTGGCACCCCATGTGGTTCCCTTGGCCCCCACCAGGAGTGATCCCTGAGTGCAGAACCAGCAGTAAGCCCTGAGCACTGCCCAGGGTGCAGCCCCCAAACAAAAAATCCTAAAATCTAAACCAAGAATTGTCAGTCTCCTATGTCTGGTCTCTAAACCTGTCCAGATCCCTGGGCCAGAGAGGAAGGTGAGGATTTGATCCCTGGACTAGAGAGGTAGGTGAAGAATTGATCCCTGGGGATTTGATCGCTGTGCCAGGGAGGAAGGTGAGGATTTGATCCCTGACTAGAGGAGGTGAGAATTGATCCCTGGGCGGGGAGGTGGGGTTTGTCGCGCCAGGGAGGAAGGTGAGGATTTGCGCTGCTGGCTCTCAGTCTTCTTCATTCCCCTTCAGATCCAGCAAAAAGTTTCCCTCAGGTGGATTTGTAGCTGCTCAATGTTTCCACGCTGTGCCTGCCTGGTAATGTGACAAACCTGCTCTCAATTCCAACTTTGTCACTCACAGATACTTAGCTCTCTCAGAGGGCCACTGTGGGACTGAAGAGAAATAATTCGTGAAAATACTTTAACGTTGAATCTAGCAAGTTATAGACTCTTATAAGAATGTGCTGCTACTGTTTTACGTTTTCTGTAGTGAGAAGATCACCAAACTAGGAAGCAGAAAGCCTCTGGTTTCATATTGGTCCTATTATTAATTATCATTAACATACACCTTAACATATGCCTTTAACATATGTCTCAGAGACCTGGGAAAAATGTAGCATTAACATACACCTTAACATACGCCTTAGAAACCTGGGCCCTATGAAAGCAGGATGAGAACCCTACTCAGGTCTCCCAAAGAGGAATCGAGAGATGGGGCCGGGCAATAACCCAGCAGGCAGGTAGGGCGTTTGCCTTTCATGCAGCCAGCCCATGCCGGCCCGGGTTCCATCCCGGCATCCCACATGGTCCCCGAGCACCGTCAGGAGTAATTCCTGAGTGCAGAGCCAGGAGTAACCCCTGAGCATCTCTGGGTGTGACCCAAAAAGCAAAAAAAAAAAAAAAAAAAAGAACTATGCTTGGAATATCACGCCTCGCTCAAGTGAGAGAAGGAATCTGGAGTTCTGACCTCCATTGACAATCAAGAGTCAGGGGCGCTGTCTCATTTGCCAAGGCATTGAAAATCAGATGGGCTGGACATGTAATGCGACTTGGAGGCGACTGCTGGACTAGAGCCATTATGGACTGAATCCCATGGGATGTCAAAAGATTGTGTGGCCGCCCACCTACAAGATGGTAAGACTTCTTCGTCAAGACCCTGAATGAAAGGTTTGAGGCTCTTCATATTCCTGGAGCAAGGAGATGCCATTGGGCTACACTGGCACATGACAGGGACAAATGGAAATGTTACTGGCGCCTGCTCGAGCAAATCGATGAATAACAGAATGTCAAGTGATCAAGTGATTAATTAGCACAGGGTCTGAGCCAGGCTGTTCACTCTTTGGGTCCCTGTGTCCTTATCTATAAAAAGTGATGGTTATAGTAGACAGCGACAAAGTCCATTTGAAATTTTTTGCCATTCTCTACTCACTTTCTAGAAATATTCGGACTATGTTGTTCTGGCCTCTGGGAGTTGGTCGGTAAGCCAGTACTTCCTGTCAGGTTAAAGTTTACTTTGACTTGTAAAGATGCAAGTTGTCCTTTGTTATTTTAGCAGGGAACTCATTAGTTTATTGGTTTTAAGTAGGTAAATTTTATTAAATGCTAATGAAATTGTTTTTCAAAAAAACTGATCGGGGTTTAAATTGGTTACTGGATGAACTATCCAAGCTCCATTACCAATTTAGTTGTCCAGAAACACTTGATGGAGCACTTTTCTGTTCTGAAATAGTAATCATGTGGGGAAAGAGAACAGCGCACCTGGCTCTCGTGTTAGCATTCACTGAGGAAGCCATGAGGCGGTGTGCCAGCTCTCTCTCTGGATTCCAAAATGAACGACACATCTTAACTGGAGGGCCAAAAAGGAATTACCACCACAGACGTAAAGAACACCTAAAGGGAGATTAAAGAGAGGCTAATGGCTTATGTGAGTTAAAAACAAAAGTATCTGATTGTGTCTTTCTAGACTTTCAGGACTTTCTTCCTTGATACTAAGGTTAATCAGTGGTTTTGGAAGGAAATGCGACTGGCAGGCAGCCGTGGCTGCCCTCGCTGACCACCCCTGCCATCACTGCACACATGCCTGAGGTTGTGGTGGACATACTGGGCTGGCTTTCTTGAGACATCCTAAATATGTGGTGGTGAAAATGAATTCCTAGCACCACATAGTTATAATTGTTCACTGTTCTCGCTGCAAGTCAGGCACCCTTATTACTACGTGCTCATATTCCTGTGTAATGAACTATAACAGACAGATGATACCATTTCACAAGAAGACCATGCTTAGAGGGATAATTGTCCCCAAAACTCTCAATTCTTACAAGAATATATAATGGATAAATAGAGGATTTTATCTGACTCATTAGCTAATGAGAGAACTGGTGAATATGTTAATTAAGAATCCATACACAGAAGACTCGAAAGGCTCTTTTCAGAGATTTTCACTTTCTAATTCATTGGGATCCTGAAAATTGGTCTGAGCCACTTAATCATTAACTTTATTCATTGTTAACATGTCATGGGATGATTCTGCACAGATCGAAATAATTTTTTAACATTAATCTATAAGGACTTGACTTCAGGAGCCAGAGAGAAGGTACAGGATTAAGGATTAAATGTCACTAGACTCTAAATGTCTGCAGGGCTAGCCACACTGTGTAAAAAGAAGAGAGAGAGATGTAGAGACAGAGATGCAGAGACAGAAAGAGAGGAAACAGGGCTACCTGCTATTGAGGCAGCCTGGGGGTGGGTGGGAGGGGGTGGGGTACATTGGTGGTGGAAATGTGGCACTGGTGGAGGGATGGGTGCTGGAATACGGTATTACCAAGAACCAATTATGAACACCTTTGTAATTGTATGTCTCACGGTGGTATAATAAAAAATTTAAAAAATAAATAAATGTCACCAGTTCAGTCCCCAACACTGTCTATGGCCTCAGGCATAAGCCCTGAGCACAATCACCTGACCACCACTGGTTTGTAACCTCATTCCCCAAAACAATGGCATTGTTTTATTTCAAATATTTAGAAGGCTATATTGAGGATCCTCAAACCAAGTACTAAAAATCCTGATATGTTTGAAGTGTAGTATATCTCAAAGGCGATCACATTAAATTAATTTTGCTTTTTTTCAATCACAAGTAACCCTCCTGTTTCACACAGTCAGCCTGGCATTATTTTAGAAAGTACCTTATGTGCCTATTAAGATTTCATTTATATTTCAGTCTACTTGGAAATACTCATTTATTTATCCAACTTGAGGACTAGCTGTTTATCAAGCATATTCAAATGCAGAGAAACCTGTAATAAGGCCCAATATCTGGTCCAGGTAGCTCTCTTAATGCAGTCATCTTACTCTGAATACTGATTAAAGTTCGAAGATTATGTAGAGGCATCATATTAATACTTAAGATGGTTTAAGAGTTATAATGTCTATTTTCAGAGATAGTTTACAAAAGCTTAATGTCAGCTATATAGAATTGTTTAAAGCAGGAAGTCTTAGATAGAGAGCAATAAAATAGAAGTTACTCTTTGTAATTTTGTTAGATTCAGCTCAAGCTGCAACTCAGCAACTCAGAATTAATTTTTAGTGTTTGACTTAATTTATATTTTTGCTTTTTTTTTTCTTTGCTACATCTCTTCATGATGTATATGTTTTATTGGCTAGCCTCAGGTTTCTTATATATGTCTAATCTTTAGTTTGCTTAGTAGTAATATTATCAATCCTAGGAAAATAGAAAAGCCTTGAAACCATATAGGTCTTTTTATTTTCTCTATTTGCAGTTATCATATATTATATCTACATTATTAAAAGCCAAATATAATAATATTTGTTGCAGCATTCTTACATTGTTACAAAATAAATAGGGAGAGTGGTGGGGAACTAAGGAAAGAAAACCTAGTCTTCTATTTCCCAAGTACTTACCAGGTCAAAAACTGTTTCTTTCTAACCAGTTAAAAGTTTTTCTCCAGTCTAATATCCCCTCAATGTTATGAACAGTTTCTTAGAATGTCTTTTGGAGCAAAACTACTAGGAATGAATTTCTTACTTTCCTGTCATCTCTTTCCTTCTCTCTCAAAAATGTATAGCTCTCTCTCTCTCTCTCTCTCTCTCTCTCTCTCTCTCATAAATACAAACACACATACACACACAAATTCTAAAGGATATTTTTGCTAGGTACAGAAATCTGGGTTAATACTTCCTTGGCATTTTTGATACATACTGCCTTCTAACCACTGTGGTTTCTAATGTGAAATCTGTGCTGATATCACTTATTTTTCATGTATATAATGTTTTTTTTTTATCTCATTTCAGAATATTTTTTCTTATCTCTGACTTTCTGTAAGTTGGTTATTATGGAGCTGGGCTTGATTTCTTTGAATTTATCATATTTGAGGTCCCCCAAGGTTCTTAACTCGACAAATACGTTTCTACAGAGTAAATACATTCATAAAGTTATTTTTAGAATAGATTTAGAGAATCCGTGGTTATTAGTTTCTCAAACAGATCTTTTTTTTTTTTTAGGATTTAAAAATAACATTCAGGGGCCGGAACCCAGCGGCAGGGCGTTTGTTTGCCTTGCACTTGGCCGGCCTGTGCGGCCCGGTTCCATCCCCGGCATCCCACACGGTCCTCCGAGCACCACCAGGAGTAATCCCTGAGTGCAGAGCCAGGAGAAACCCCGAGCATCGCCTGGTGTGACCCAAAAAAAAAAAAAAAACCTTCAGGAACTTGTAGCCTTGCTAGTTGTTGGAACAATATCGCCTAACACAGGCGGGGGAGGGGGTGACTAACGGACAGTGAGTACTGCTGGGGTCCCAGCTAGACCCCAGAATCTGCTACCATGGTTACCCCCCTGACACCCCTCCCACAAGTAAGGTTAAGGCTGTGGAATCCATAGGAGGTCCCTTGAGCTTGGTCAAACAGATCTTATACTAGTCTTTCTATTCCTCTCATGAGTCTCAGTGTTAAACTTTTTTAGTATTGTTCCACATATTCCAAGGGTCCTGTGTTTTCATCTTTTTTTCACTTTTGTCCTTTTTTTAAATTTTTATTTAAACACCATGATTTACAAAGCTGTTCACAGTACAGCTGTTTCAGTCATTTGATACTCCAACACCAGTTCCACCACCAGTGTGCCCTTACTGCCACCAAAACCCCTTATTTCCCATCTACCACCACCCCCATGCCTGCTCCCTTAGCAGGCACCGAATTATATTGCTTTGCTTCTTAGAAAATATATCTCAGAATGATATTGCTAAAGTTTTGATTTTTTTTTTTTTTTGCTTTTTTTGGGTCACACCCGGCGATGCGCAGGGGGTTACTCCTAGCTCTGCACTCAGGAATCTCTCCTGGTGGTGCTCAGGGGACCATATGGGATGCCAGGGATCGAACCCGGGCCGGCATGGGCCGGCCAGCGTGCAAGGCAAACGCCCTACCCGCTGGGCTATCGCTCCGCCCCAGGTTTTGATATTTTTACTGGGTTATTACATGCGAGTTGGGCTGTGTTATTGTCTCACTTCTGAACTTACTCAGTCAACTCATCTATTTTTGGAAAAGATATTGAAATTAATCTCTTATAAATGTTCAATAATCAATCCCAAACCCACCACACTTGCAACTACAGACAACAATTATTTCTAATTTTCCCTACCTCTGCCTGAGCCTATCCTAAGTAGATACTCAGTAATTAATCTTGTATTGTTTGCTATATAGATTCTGCTGATATATAGTAGAGAAATATTTTCTTAGAAAAAAGTAAATAAGGATTGTTCAATCTCCCAATGGAACAATCAGGCCACTGAGCCCTTTGTATAAGAAATTACTGATATCATTAAGCATTGTGACTACACATTTTGTTATTGGGCGTCTTATACTTACATCTGAAAATGTAGTGCAGTATTGGTTTAACAGTATTATTATTTTTTAATTTTTTATTATACCACCGTGAGACATACAGTTACAAAGGTGTTCACAATTGGTTCTTGGTAATACAGTATTCCAGCACCCATCCCTCCACCAGTGTCCCATTTCCACCACCAATGTACCCCCACCCCCTCCCGCCCACCCCTAGGCTGCCCTCAATAGCAGGTAAGGAGTACTTTTCTTTATTTGAATATTTTAGGGAAGAATTTTTTAAAATTTTATTATGTTTTTGTTTGCGAGCCATACCCAGTGGTTATCAATGATCACCTCAATAGCAGGTACCCCCATCTCCTCTCTTTTTCTCTCTGTCTCTCTCTGTCTCTGCATCTCTCTCCCTCTTTTTTTACACATTGTGGCTAGCCCTATAGAGTTTATCACTTAAGTCTCTTTGTGTATATTCAATGGTGAGTTTTAATCTAACAGTATTCTTTAGCTTGAGATGTCGTGCCCTAGGAATTACAGAGATTGTAACTGAGTGATTCCACCATGGTCTCCTTGGAGATTTATAGAGGAGTCTCTGGATCGAGACTGCTGACAAGATTACTTTGGCCCCTGAGGCAGTTAATGGGTGCTACCACCGGACCTTCTGGGGCAACGGAAATAGGGGGAGGGTCCCCATCCCGGCTCCATGAAAACTGGAGAGATCAATCACAGAAACCCGTATACCTGGAGTTTTCAGCGGATTCACTCATGGGTGGGGGCTCATCTGAGCAGTGAATTCTGGCCTGAAGCATGTCAGAGATTGTGAGGAGTGGGGATCTTGAGGCTACCAGGGTCTTTGTTGGCCTTCCCCTAACCTGTCTCCTCTCCTGGTGGCTCCTTGTGTTCCTCATGTTCTTTCTTGTATTTGTTTTTCATAATGGATTATTTCTATTAATTTTTAGTACTAAAATTTCCCTTTAATACTTTCTGTTTAGTTCCTTTTCTGTTCTGAGCACTTACATAGTCTTGTTCAAGTGTGCTTATATTTAAGCTATCCAGCATAATTATTGCACTTGCTGCAAGTCTAAACCATTCTCAGCCTGGCCACTTGTGCAGGTGTGCCCATGCGTGCACGCAACACGCCACACACACACACACACACACACTCTCTCTCTCTCTCTCTCTCTCTCTCTCTCTCTCTCTCTCTCACTCACTTGTTGGACAACCCTTGGTGAAAAAATAGGAGATAAAAATTAAAAACCTTGGCTTCACCCCAGGTACCTGATCTTCAACACAGATTTTGTGTGGGACTCTGACTATAATTACCATTTTCCGCACCCTAATTTAGGGCTTACTGTCAAGTCAAAATTACAAAAAGAAAAGCAGACCCCAGAAAGTTAATGTTCTCATTCATAAATGACTTTCCTCCTAGACCTAGGTTATTCTTGTTTGCTTTTCATAGTCATCAAGTGTTGTGGGATTTTTTTGTTGTTGTTCTTTGTGTTATTTGCTTACTTATTTTGTTTTGGGACCACAACTGGCAGTACTCAGGGTTTACTCCTGGCTCTGTGCTCAGGAATCACTCGTGGCAGGGCATAGGGACCAACTATATGTGGTGCCAGGGATCTAACTTGGATCAGATGCATGCAAGGAAAGTGCCTTACCTGCTGTATTATCTCTCCAGCTCCTATACTTTTTGTTCTTGTGAGTATTCAGCTGGAAGCAGCAGTAGAGTTAGGCTATACTGAGCTTTTCCCATTCGGGCAGGCACCCAGAACTCCTGCAATTTAAAAAATAATGGAAATCTTTTCAGGGCCATCAAAGAGGCATGATTTTCTGTGAAACCGAATACAGGATTTCCTCCAAAAGTGATACTTTAATATCTTTATGTCTCCGAGTTAAATATATTGTAACGGATAATTACTGCTCCCAGGGAGTTGTCAGGATTAACTTGATTCTGCCCATGTCACTATGAGGCAAAAAATATGTTCAAATACTCAAAGTGAGAACAGTGTTCTCACCCTGTTTTCCTTAAGGAGATCTTTTCAAATATTATAAACTAGTTGAAGGACAAAGGGCTGTGAAGTTCATTGCCCTTGTGTCAATCTGCCATGTCGGTGTTGGTGACTAGTCTGTAGACTTATGGGTGTGTATTGTCCACAACATTTATGCACATACATACTGAGAAGCCTAAATTTTTTGGTGAGTTGCTATCCCCGAAAAGATAGATGATCAGTGACTCCTCTGTGTATACCTACAGCAGAGCTGTTCTGGAAATCTATAGTGAAATACAGATGAAACCATTGGTTGTCATTTTGGGAGTGTTGTTAATAAATTATGATCCCCATTCTGCCTAGTTTAATGATTGTAAACTATTCCAGCTATACAAAGTACTTTGCTTTGTTCTACATCATTTTAAATGACAGATTCTTTATAGTCTAAATTATCAACATGAATGTCTATTATTATCAATAACCTGCAAGTGATTTTCCATCTAGTCCAAGTGAATGGTCCATTATGAGCTAGTAGATGTCTTTGGAAAGTACTTAGAATAATGCAGCAGGCTTTTGTCTTCCTCACCTGGACCCGCCTGTACCAGGAATGGGAGTGTCTGCCAGTACCTTGACACGCAGCAGCTGTATTATTGGAAATTCTCATTTAAATAAAGATGTATGTAGTTGTTTTCAACATAATCGTATTAGTTGTGTTTATAAATATTTAAAAATCGGTATTTGTTTTGTTTAATGTAATGGAGTCCAGATTTGAAATTGCCTCATGTCTTGACTATGCAGCCCAAGGCAGCCTCAAAAAGTCATTTTTCTTCTTGTTTGTTTGGGGCTTTTTAATTTGTTTTTGAGAAGTGACTGTGCCATCTGGTCAATTGTGAAGGAGTAGAACCATTCTGTGGGGACAGAACTCACCCCCATACTTCCTCGGGACACAGCCCAGCATCTCAGAGGTCAGGCCTTTGAACCGGGAATGAACAGACTCTCTTGAAAACAGTTGCTTCTGCCCTCTCACAGCTCCTTGACCTTCTAGCAGCGTTTCTAGCATCCGAGGCTAAGAACCAAAAATGAGAGTCAGATAGAATTTAGCGTACAGAGGAAATAATAATAACCATGCTAGGAACAGTAACATCCACAGGCATTTTCTCTAGAATGGGACGGAAGTTGTGTAAATGCTAAAGATCTCACAAAATGGAGTTTTGTCATTCGAACTTAGGATAGCTGAAGCAGGTAGTCCAGCGTTCTCATCCCAGTTCTGCTAGGCAGTGCATGACCTTCGACCAGCCACCTCAAAACTGTATGTCTAGGCTCCTTATCTGTAATAAAGGAAGAGTGTGGTAGCTCCCTCTGAGGGCTCTTGGAAGGATTCAGGATGTCTCTGAACTTCTTAGCTAAGTCTACAGCCTAGGGCTAAATACAGCGAGTGTTAGTATTATTGCTTCATTGCTGTTGATTTTATCATTATTGTTAATATCTTTCTGCCAATTTAAAAAATAGTGGTTATAAATGCTGGGGAAAATTGTATTCAGATTAGTTCAGTGCAATTATAGCTATTGTGTAGTTTGAAATTTTTCCATTCCAGTAATTGGCTTCTTTGCCCTTTCATGAATAGGACTGCGGAAAATGTGCCAAAGACATTTGAGTAAACCAACAGTTGGAAAATCATAAACTGGCTTCTTACACCTCATAAATCATATCTTGATTTCATTTAGTTATTGTGACTTTTAGAGAAGGATTGAATTACATGTCTCTTTAGAATTAAAGGTTTTGCTAATGTCCCTGGAAAGGCTTAAAATTAACCTGTGACTTTAATGTCAAAATGATCGCAACTTGAACATTTATCTGAAAATTTAGCTGCTGGGAACATTTCTCACTGGCCAATAATGTGAAACAAATTTTTACTTTGACAGGAATCAGCAAGTAAGTAGGTCTCTTAGATGAGAGGCACGCTGGTCTGCCACTCAGAGAACTGTGGTGGGAAAGGAAGCGTCCCCAGCTGGTTGGGAAAGTCCCTGCAGGAGCGGGACGTATGAGTCCTGGGAACGAAGCTCAGAAATGCTGACTTTTAGACTTGGCTCTGATGCCACCGCTCTTTAATAAAAATAACTGAATTTCTGTCCTTTTTTTTCTTATCTAGGAAGTGTGCATCATGGTATCTGGCCGTTATGCTTTGCTCTTTTAATCTCATCTCCAAATAAGACCATATTTATTAGATGCCTTGGGACTATGAAACATTATTCACCAGTAGTTGTTAGCAGTGAAGGAGAGAGCTTTCCTTTTGGGGCTGAGAGGAAGATTCGTGTTTCTGTCCCACTGGACACCAATTTTATTTTACTTTTTAAAATTAATTTATTTATTTGTTATTGAATCACTGTGAGATAATGATTAAAATCATCATCATTTTCTTCAAATAATTGAGATCTGGGGGGAATGAGGAACGCCTGTGCTGGCTCTCAGTCTCGTGGACTGCAGATGGCTCAGAGCAGAAATGGGTCTGTGAGTTGATGTGAAAATTATCTTTCTTTTTATTTTATTATTTATTTTTTTTATCCCACCCAGCAATGCTCAGTAGCTACTCCTGGCTCTGCACTCAGGAATTACCCTTGGCAGTGCTCAGGGGGTCCATATGGGAATCTGAGGATCGAACCCGGTCGGCCACGTGCAAGGCAAACACCTACCTGTCGTGCTATTGCTCCAGCCCCGAAAACTTACCTTTCTAGGATCTTTGGCTGCATTTTTATTTTCTGAGCTGTGCCTAGTTTTATTCAAATGTTGTCTTATAGAATTTAACAGTAACTAAATAGGAATTAAAGCAAGAATATCATGTGACAGCACAGTAAAAAGCCAAATGAAAGGAATTTGTTGAAAGAACATTTCACACATTATCCACTGGTTAGCATCCTTAAGTAGAAAGGATGCATTTTCTTCTAAAAAGACATGGCTGATTTGAGCCAGTGGGTATTCATGTCCATACAACCTAGAAGCTAGTTCTTGATTTGGTTGTTAACTTCACATTTATACCCAGTGGTGCATTGGACTACCCCTAGCTTGGTAGCAGGCAGGAAGGTGAGAGTCACTCCCAGCTGTGTTCCAGGTAATATGTTTCTGGGGACAGAATCAGGGTCCCAGGTCAGGAGTGAACTCTGCCCTTGAAGAGGGAGCGCAGCCAGCAATAGTGGCTTGGCTCTGCCCAGCCCAGCTAAGGTCCCAGAGAGCGAGATGTCAGGGGGCTCTGGATCGAATTCAGGAGCGCTACTGTTGCTCCCCAGGACAGAAGTGAACCCCACCCACTAAGAGGAGAATGCAACCAGCCATTTCTTCAGCTCCCCATAACACACTGTAAACATACAAAGACATCCTAATTGTAGGTTCAAAGCACAAAACAATACACAAGAAACAACTCCAAACTGCAAAGGTCACAATGATAAAATAGCACAGACTCCACCAGGCTCAGTGAGTTAAGATGCTAGCCCAGACAGCCAAACCAGTTCTAATGAGCTAGAATCGGGGCACCCTCATGCAGAGCAGCACTCCAGCCCTTTGAGCCTCTAACCTCAGCCACTGCTTAATCCTTTCCCTCTCACGCTGCCATTCCCTTTGTGCTCCAGGCATTGCCTTTCAGGCCAGGATGACCTATGAGACAGAGCCCAGTGCGTGGAGAAGGGAAGAAAACAGTGAGCCAGATGCCTGAATATAGACGTGAAGCTTATTTTGCAGACCTGCCATTGAATTTTAGCTGCATTTGATGGCTTTAGGTTCAGTCCCAGTTTAATTTTCTGGCATAGTGAGGAGCCTATGGACATTTGCCTCAGTAGCAAGGAAGGGCTCTGAGGAGACACCCCAAAATGGCTGGCATGTGTGCCTGCCTCATGGAGACCCTCAATTTGATTCTAGGCGCCTCATGGTCCCCAAGCACTGCGGGTTGGCCCTGCCTTCTGGCTTTCCTCACTGATAGACCCAAGCAACACCACCTTGTGCATCACAAGGAGTGACTGTTGGGTCTTCTGAGCACAGCTTGGGAGACCCTTCCCTCTTCCCCCAGAACAGAAAGGGGAAAGCTAAAACTCCGCTTCACGGAAGCATCCTAAAAGAACCAGAGAAACTGTAAGGACCTCCGTAAGCCTGTGGCATTGCTTTTGCACACCTAGCGGTCCTGAAGTGGTGGTTCTGAGGGTGACATCACCTCCATGGCCGGAAGTTGTCTTTCCTGCTCTGGTGCCCAGTCCACACCAGGCCCAGCTGCAGCTTCTGAAATGTGCCGCCAGGAGCTTCAACAGCCCAGATGTCAGAGGTAGACGCAGTCTGTCCAGGGACCACCCCCCACACTCACACACACATACACACGCATGCTTCCTTCTGCACCCCCAAGTCCTGTTCCGTAGCACTTTCAAGTGTCATTGGCAGGGCCTAAAGGAGCTAAGGTCTTGCAGGAACATTTTGCCAGGGAGGTGAGGGAGAGGGGGCTCTCATCTGGTGGATCTAGTCCTCTGTGGATGTCTTTTCCCTCCACCCACCCCCATTTTTCCCTCTGGCTAGCTGTGAACTCGACTTCGTTTCCTTAGAAAAAGAAATCTGTGTGATTGACTTGGTAGACTCGTGGGTTCATGGGAAAATAAAGCCTCATTTCTGCCTCTTCTTTGTTGGGAGGTCAGTGTACCTAGCACCTTCATAATGTGAGTCTCTGGCTTCTAGTCTTAAAAACTGGGCAATTGCCTTTTGGAACTGGCAGATCCTTTAATTCCTCCATTCCTTTGTTGGCCAAATGTTTCTATGGGCTGGGAAAGGTTAGCGTATAATCTCGGTAATTGTCAGACCCAGAGTACAGGGATGTTGTCAGTTCTCAGATTTCTCCTCAGAACAATTTAATAAGGAAGGGGAAAGTGTGGATTAGGATTTCAAGCCTCAGTAATTATTATTTTAAAAATTAAATAAGCTTACCAGTTTAAAGATCAAAATTAGGTTCAGTTTCCACAAGTAAGCAAAGCTTTTTAATTTTTTAACCTTTTATATTGTATTACTCTTATTTTAGATTAATGATGTAAACAATGTTATTTGAAAGACAACCCCCCCCACAAAGGCACAAATACGCTGCTGTTTTGTTTAGAGTTTGTGTTTAAGAAACAAAATAGTGACACCATGACAAGACCCATACAAATCACATTACACACTTTATATCATATTCTCAACAGCCCCACAATTTAATTATACCAATTTGGAAACAAGGAAACTGGAATTGGGAGGTTTCGGTGAAAGGATCTGGGGCCTCCCAGGCCTATCTGAGCCAGGACTCAAGTTCTGGTCATTGCTGACTAGTTTCTCCTATTCTAAAGTCCTCCAAGTGCCCCTGTGGACCTGTGCATAAGAAAAGAGCATGCAAAGCAAGCTGAGTTCCACCCACTCCAGCTCTGGGGCAAACCAACAGCGTATCTCTTCCATCAGACACTACCACGTCACCTGCCAGCTGTCCCCAAGAGTCTGTCTCAGGCCCTTTCCCCACTGTGTAGCTCAGGAGAGAGACAAGTAGACTCAGTCCACAGCCACTTTGGTTCCAGAGTAGCTAGGCCAAGCCTGGGCTCCTTAGCTGAGGCTGACTTGAGTGTTCTTCTAACCAGAGTAGTGTGTCATTAGACACTGAAAAGAGTGAATAAAGCTTAGCCTCAGTTGTTTCTATAAAAGAACAAATGGTAGAGTTTTCTGGATTCTCTGGAGCTCAGAGAATGGAGAGAGTCAGCCTTGACGCCACTTGCAGTGCTCACATAAAGCATCATCTATTCATGCTTGTGGGGCACTTGTGATATTCTAATCAAAATCTACTCTCTCAGAAAGGAAACTCAGAGTCATATGAATAGGCATACAAGATATGGAAATTGAACTTTGCAGGAGTTTGGAGCACGTTCATTCTAATTATAAATCAGCCACAATGCTGACATTAGCATCAGTATGGCTGGAAATTAAAACATGGTGTAATTTCAAACCTTGTTCATAGTGCCAGGGGAGAGAGTAAAGCAGCTAGGGTGCTTGCCTTGCTAGGTCAGTCCCAGATCCACATATGGTTCCCCAAGCACTGCCAGAATTGATTCCCTAAGCACAGTGAAGAGTCAGCCCTGGATAGGGCTGGGTATGAACAATAAAGCAAAAGACGAAGTGCAGTCTGGGTATGTGCCAATTGCTTTTTAATACTTTTCCCCTTGTCTTTAAACACTGATTTACGAAGTTCTTCATAAATAGTTAGGAGCAGTGTTCCAGCTGCAGTCCCAACATCACCAGTGCGACCTTCCCCTCCACCATTGTCCCCAGTTTCCCACCTGCCCCCTTAGCAGGTTCAAAATAAACTTACTTTATATTGCTTGTTACCACAAAATGGCAAATGGAATTATCAAAAAATAGTCCAGTCAAGGAAAATATGTGAAAATTGTTGTATTTCACAGTGGGGTTATTAAAATCATTGTCTGAGGATTTACTGGGCTGTTTGGTGTTAGTTGAACCTTCTGTGTTATCATTTTTGCTTATTGAGCTTACTGGGCTTCTGTGCTACTTTCCCATCTAATTTGCTGTGCTTCTCCTGGACTGTCAGCACTGTAGAACTTGAAGGTGTCATACATACCGCCACACACAACAGGAGCTGTAGAGCTGGAATGGTTTCTTGGCATCTCTTGAGATTAGCTGTGAACTGTGTAGTTGGGCTGTTAGGCTTATGTGCAGCTGCTTTATTTTAGTCTATGAGACATCAGGAAGCTCTGCTAAGTCAACATAGTGATCTGTTCTCTCTTTATCAGCAGCTAGAATTCAATTCAACTTTCACAGTTTAGTTGTACTTTACTGTTTCTCTGCCCATGAAGATTTCATTGTTTTGCATATTTTAATATTTCAAATAATATTAAAGCTAACATCTTGAGACATAGACATTTGCCTATCAATTACTAAATTAAATATTTCTATAAGATAAGATAGAATCCTACAAATGGCCTTTCTAATGACAAAGCCGTATGCATTTAGAATTTGAGTAGATAATCATTTTTAGCCTATCCAAAGAATTTCTCCTCTTCCTGCCTCCCCTTGTAGGGTGTTTAATAAGTAAAAGAAAAA
Organism: Cryptotis parvus; assembly: GCA_021461705.1. NCBI lineage: Eukaryota > Metazoa > Chordata > Mammalia > Eulipotyphla > Soricidae > Cryptotis > Cryptotis parvus. The sequence continues at coordinate 167,064 of JAJIBD010000521.1, forward strand.
ATTCTAGTTAGTTTTAAATGCCTTTAAATATGATTATTACATTTTAATGTTTATATATTGTTTATATACCTTTACTCTTTAGGGATCAATTTTCTTCATTTAATAATTGTTTATTTGGGTCTAAGAAGGACCCTGGGAGCTTAGAGTACTGTGTGGCAAACATGTGGCCATGAGTTCAGATCCGGGCTCCAAATCCAAAGATCACAGGCACTAACTATGGGGCCCCACTCCTGCTGCTCAACAGTCTCCACAGTGATGTTTGACCACACCACAGCCAGATGTGGGTACGTCCCCCAAGGCTGATTGTATGCATGGCATAACCTGATGTGTGGCCTCAGTAAGCAGCACAACTTTAAAAAAAAAATGCTTCTCCCTGAAATACTACACAAATTTAGTGCAGTGCCCTCAAAATCCCCAAGCCATTTTGAGGGGCTTGAAGAAATAATAATGTGAAAGGAATTATAACCCTGCCCAAATAGTTAAAACAATCCTGAGCAAAAAAGAAAATGGCAGTTTTTCCTCTCCCTGACTTTCAACTACACAGTAAAGATACAGTAATCAAAACTGTGGGATACTAGAATAAAAGCATATTCTCAGATCAGAAGACTAGAATTGAGATCCCAGAGAACACTGTCAGTTATGTGACAGTTCATATTTGGCAAAGATGCCAGAGGCTGAAGTAGAGCAGTAAGAGCCCCTCGGACAGTTGGTGCTGAAAAACTGCTACTTGACCTCATGCAGAAAAGTGAAACTGGCTCCTGTCTCACAGCATGCACAGAAAGTGAATTCAAAGTGGGTCAGAGACCTCAATATCTGAACCAGATCCATAAAATACATCGAGGAAGGCACAGGCAGAACTCTCCGTGATCCTCACTTCAGGGACATCTGCAGTGATTTGGAATCTTTGCCTACTAAAGAGGAGGTGACGATAAACAAGCAAGACAATAGCAAACTAAAAGCATTTCCACACTGCGAAAAGAAGTGAGGACTAGAATAAAAAGACACCACACTGAGTGGGAGAGAATATTCACACTCCACACATCAGAGGGCTAATGTTATCCACTCACACAACAACAATGACAAAATATCCAGTCCTGTCACAAAAAGGGGGAGAAGAGCTGAACAGATGCTTATTGAAAGTGTCACATGGGTGGCTAGTAAATGTTTGAAAACAGGGCTGTGTGTCGCACACCATCAGGAAAAGGCAGATCAGAATAGCAGTGAGTGATGTCACCTCACAGCACTGAGGATGGGACACCTAGAGAAGACCGTCAGCAACCAGGGCTGATGGAGATGTAGTGGAAGAAGAGGCCTCATTCACTGTGGTGGACTGTACCCTGGTTCCAACCTCGATGGAAAACAACATAGAAACTGATCAAAAAATTGAGAATGAGCTCACACGATCACGATCTTCCCGTTGATCATCTACTTGCTAGAGCGGGCACCAGTAATATCTCCATATGTCCTGCCTCATGCCAGTAGAGCCAGGGGCATCGGCTTGCTACAGGAACATAAAGAGCCTCAAACCATTATATTAGGTCATGGGAATGACCTAATATAATTGTTACTGGAATTTGGCATATCATATACAACACGAGAAGCTTGCCAGGCTTGCCGAGCGGGGGGGCAAACTCTTTTAAACACCTCCAAATAAAGCATTTATTGATGAACCGCGCAGCCACTTGCGGCCGCGCGAGCCGGGCTGTGATGGGCTGGTCTGCTGGGTTGAGTTCTGACGAGAGGTAAGTCCAAAAGTGGAAAATGGCGGCACCCGTGGAGTGAGGGAGGGGTGGTCTGGCTTGTTGTGAGGCTCTGCTGAGGTGGTGGGCCAGGGCTAGAACCCGCAATGCCTCCCGACTGCCTCATGAATGGCTGTGCACAGGGAGAGCAAGGAACAGCTCTGCCCCATGTGTGAGAGTCTCTGGACCAGCATACCTGGGCCGGATTGAGGAAAAGGCTGCTGCAGGGTGGGTGTCGGTGATCCGAGCTGTGATGGGCTGGTCTGCTGGGTGGAGTTCTGACGCAGAGGGAAGTCCAAAAGTGGAAAATGGCGGCACCTGTGGAGTGAGGAGGCGGTGGTCTGGCTTGTTGTGAGGCTCTGCCGGTGAGGTGGGCCAGGGCTAGAACCCGCCATGCCTCCCGACTGCCTCATGAATGGCTGTGCACAGGGAGAGCAAGGAACAGCTCTGCCCCATGTGTGAGAGTCTCTGGACCAGCATACCTGGGCCGGATTGAGAAAAAGGCTGCTGCAGGGTGGGTGTCGGTGATCCGGGCTGTGATGGGCTGGTCTGCTGGGTGGAGTTCTGACGAGAGGGAAGTCCAAAAGTGGAAAATGGTGGCGCCCGTGGAGTGAGGAGGAGGTGGTCTGGCTTGTTGTGAGGCTCTGCCGAGGTGGTGGGCCAGGGCAAGAACCCGCCATGCCTCCCGACTGCCTCATGAACGGCTGTGCACAGGGGAGAGCAAGGAACAGCTCTGCCCCATGTGTGAGAGTCTCTGGACCAGCGTATATGGACCAGGTATGCTGGTCCAGAGCTCACACATGACCCAATAAATCCATTTCTGTGTGTGTATGTGAGTGTGTGTGTATTGAGGTAACTTTTTTTCACCTCACTTCTTAAGAACCTAATAACAGTCATTAAGAAAAGATATTTGTGCTTCTTTGCTCATTGTGACACTATTCACAATAGCCAAGATGTGAAAACATCCAGGTGCCCAAGAATGGATGAGTGGTAAAGAAACTGTGGCTAGTGGCCCAAAAACACAATGCAGAAAAGCCATGTACACTCTCCATGTACACTCATTATAGCACTATTCACAATAGCCAGAATCTGGAAACAACCCAAGTACCCAAGAAGGGATGAGTGGATAAAGAAACTATTGGTACATCTACACAGGGGAACACTACGCGGCTGTTACGGAAAATGAAGGCATGGAATTTGCATATGCAGGAATGGACACAGAATAGCTGAGAGAAATGAATCTGAGAGAGAGGGACAGACAGAATGACCACATACTTGCCAGATAGAGATAAAGACCTAGATCTAGATTTTTTTTAAGCATAGTATGTGAATAGTACCCAAAGACAGTAAAAACAAGGGCCAATGTAACTAGTCCAGGTAGGAAACTTGCTACAGGGTGGAAGGGTGGTGAGGAGGGCAGTTAGGACAGAGAAGGGACCACTTTGGTAATGATCGTTGGAAATGATCACTCTGAACAAAAACTGAGTGCTGAAAGGAAATAAAGTAACAGTACTGCCTAAAAGGAAAGTATGTGTGTGTGTAAAAAGAGAGAGAGAGAGAGAGAGAGAGAGAGAGAGAGAGAGAGACTGCAAATTCAAAGAGAAAATATCTGCCATAGAGGCAGGCTGCGAGGCAGGGTGTGGGACACTGGCGGGAGGGAAACTGAGGACATTGTTGGCAGAAAACATGCACTGGTGAAGGGACGGGTATTGGAATATTGTATGACTGAAACTCAATAGAAACAATTTTGTAACTGTATCTTACAGTGATTAAATAAAAAAATTTAAATAAAAGCTGTGGGCCTGCAAAGGAATCCTACTCAGCTATAAAAAGATGAAATGCTGAAATGTGCTACTGTTGGAATACTTCCGGGGATAAGATCGTGCTGAGCAAGTGAGTCAGAAGGAGGGCAAGGACTGGTCTCACTCACACATGGGATCCAGGGAAAGTAGTAAGGGAACAGACAATGGCCAGAAAAGACTGTGTGCCTATGGAACTGAGTCTGCTAAGCGTGAAGGGGAGAGTGGAAGTGGGGAGTGAGCAGTACCTGGACACGGGTGAGTGCCATCGCACATGGGTGACTGGTGTGGAGAGGCAACATTGTGTTCCTGAGACATTCATATTAACAGATTGTCAGTCATTAAAAATGTGTTTCTTAATGAGAGCACCATAACCAGGCCTGTGTCCAGTCTTCATCACAACACCACCCTCAACAGCACCAAAGGAAAGGACAGGCAAGGAGAGATTAAAGAAGAAAAAAAGCAACTAGTAATAATTGGTTATTTTAGCTCTACCCATTTTCTACCTGTATCAGCATTGCTGTTAGAAACTTTGTGTGTTGAAAATTCCTTTTTGTCATTTAGGTTTGACTATATAATTCCTATCATTTGTTCTTTTTACTTATTTTTAGTTTTACCATTTTTTCTATATACTCTTAATATCTCTTTGTCAACTCACCTCTGTGCGTTATCTTATTGCGGGGTCCGCTTCCCTTTGTTCAGGCATTGCTTCCTCCCTATATTGCATTCTCTTCAAGAAGGTGCTTCCTGTGTAGGTTACTTGCCATAATAAAAACTCACATAGCCCCTTACTTGGTAACTGCTTCCTGACAGTGGCTTCATAGATGAGGTTCTCGAACCTGCCTCTGAAGTGCTGACAGCTTAGCTGCTTCCTACTCCATGATCATGAATCTCCCAGCAGTAGACTTTTTCCAGCTTCCCACCAGACCTGTTCTGCTTGAAAGCAAGAGCTGTAGCTACTCAGCAGTGGATCTACGCCACTTAGTCTCCCTAAAGTCCCCCATCATAGAAAAAGAGAAGAATGCACGTACTTGGTGTTTGATCTTTACCACATAGACCTAAGTCGCGATCAATTGCTTTCAGTATTTTCTTTGAAATCACATAAAGGTTTATATGTGCCAGATTTCATAAGGATCACATGATAAGGTCAAGAAATACAAATACCAACACAGAATTTATATGCCCAGTTCACATGTGACAGTAATACTGTATAACCATATGTTGGGTATAACACAGTGTTTGTAAATGCTGTTCTTGAAAGCAATCCAATCAATAAATCCTAAAATAAATAACACTTTAATAACACGTTTCAAATAGACTGAAAATGGAATAGATGGACTCTGTGGCAAGAACATCCCTATAAAATTGACATTCAGAGGCCATTAAAACACAGTCAAACAATCTTGAAACTAAAGGAAAACTGTGAATATTTAGAAGTTTTTAAAAGCCTACTGAAACGTATGCCAAGATACAACAGTCATTTTACTAAAAGAGCTTTTGCAATAGAAACTGTTCATTGCCAAGCATTAAATGGCAAATTCAACTTGCCAGCACCAAGAGCTGAATAATACTTCAAATATGATATTAGCCAGAAAAAAAATGTTCAAAATGTCACAGTATTTAATAGAAGGGTCAGAACAGGGGGAAATGTCAGATTTTTAATCAAAATTGGGCATATTAGAAATTGTTTCATTTTTATCCCTCAAGAAGGTTATGGGAAGGCTACTGAAGTGAACTTCAAAAGCCTCTCAGTAAGAAGTGGTGGTAATGTCCGTAAAACACAGAAGCAGATCAAATAACCCCTAAGTAGAGCTAATCCTCTGCATCTTTGAACTTGTAGATGTCTTCTTTTAAGCTAGAAGGGTCACCCTTTTTCCCTTTAATTTGTTTCCTGCATCCTAAAAATAAGCAAAATCCAATGAATTCCACTGTTGTTGGATTATCAGGAGCCCAGAGAGTGTACCTCCTCTCAGAGATGCCAAGGGGTCAGATCTGGAAGGACTTTGCTGCTTTGTCCGAGTTGTGGAGTGTGTAGTTATAGCACCCCTCCTTGATCATGCCAGAGGAGCTTGCATATACATCTTAGAAGTTTCTTCCTTATTTCTTAGCTCAGGCTCTTCCACCACATTGAGATGTTTGTGATGTGATGAGTGTTTTTAATTTTGTCACTTCAGATCCTGGGAAGACTCTGCCAGAATCCCTGGATTACTGCACAGTTTGGCTCCAGACAGTGCCTGGAGAAATAGACAGCATGAGTGGAATTCCACCTTCCCTTATAACACTGCAAATCAAAGACTTTCTTAATGGACCAGGTAAGACTTACATCCTGCAAATGTGTGTGCCTCATTCATGTGAATATATTGGTAGGGTATTCAGGCTGTTGATATTCCTTGCCACAAATGAATTATGATATAGTTACCATGAGGACTCTTTGCAGCTGTCCTTTCTGGAAATCAAAAGGCATGTATCAGTCATTTGTCACTTGTCTTCCCATTGTTCATCGATTTGCTCAAGCAGGTGCCAGTAATATCACCATTCATTGGGAATCAGGTCCATTACTGCTACTGGTTTTGGCATATCGAATATACCACGAGTAGCATGCCAGGCTCTGCCATAGCTCTGGGTTCATCCCAGGGGGCCAGTCTTTTTTCTGTCAGACCATCAACCATCCATGGCCCACGGGGCAGAGCCCTGGGTGTATACAAGCCTGTCTCTTATCTGCCACCTGCTGATGCAGCCGAGCACCACAGCAACCCCTGCAACACCTTGAGGGGCAGGCATGTATCAGGCATTTAAAATTACCTTTAGCTTATAAAATGGATGTAATTTAAAGTATATTTGACTAGAAGCCAGAGAGCCAAGATGTTATTTCTAGTTTTTGACTCTTTGGTTTTATCTGTGTTATTATTCTGAGAAGTATAAAATGGATGTGTGAAGAGAAGGAAGAAGGAAAGAATGGGGCTGGCTGGGTGGATGGTGGGTGGATGGATGGGTGGATGGGTGGTCGATGGTGGGGGGGTATGGATGGATGGTGGTGGGTAGATGGGTGGTGAGTGAACGGGTGGGTGGTGGATGGATGGGTGGATGGATGGATGGCTGGATGGATGGATGGGTGGGTGGGTGGGTGGGTGGGTGGTAGCTGGATGGGGAGACTGGATGGGTGGCTGATGGATGACGTATAATATGTACATAAATTACCTGGTATACACCAGTGAGGTTGATTAATAAACATTGGTTTCAAGTGCCTAAAAACTGCTTGAGACATACAGAACAGTTGATATTAGATACCGATGGTGGTATGTAATTGAGCAGACCAGAGGCAACGTAAGGGATCTCAGCTGTTTGGTGGTAATGGAATGTGCATCCAAACTATGAGTGCTAACACTGTTGTAAACATGTAACCTAAACGGTGACAATTAAATAATTTTAATTAAAAGAAACAAAATATATTGAGTATTTTACATATTTATTTAGACCCAAAATTATTTTAAAAAGTGAAGTAAATTGCCCACATTCAGAACGGCTTGACTCTAAGCTTCTATGCTACAATGAGTTAGCATAACTAAAGATTTCTCCTCCCTCTCCTCCTCCTCATCTTCTTCCTCCTTTATTCCTTCTTCCATCTTCTCATATTGCTCTTTTTTTTTTTTAATTTTTTTTATTCTTTATTATACCACCGTGAGACATACAATTACAAAGGTGCAATTGGTTCTTGGTAATACAGTATTCCAGCACCCATCCCTCCACCAGTACCCCATTTCCACCACCAATGTACTCCACCCCTCCCACTCACCCCCAGGCTGCCTTAATAGCAGGTAGCCCTGCTTCCTCTCTTTTCTCTCTATCTCTGCATCTCTCCCTCTTCTTTTACACATTGTGGCTAGCCCTGCAGATATTTATTTATTTATTTATTTATTCCACCTTTTCTCCCTTTTTTTTTAATTGAAGGATGCTCATGTGGAGTCCTGGCTCCACAGGGTTCCCAAGATGCACCCTCCACCCGAACCCATCTCCTATCACCAACGCCCTGTCTCCCCCCCCCTCCCGAATCCCAATCACCCGGCAGGCTCTATATGTCATCTCCTTCCTCTGTATATCTCCCTCTCAGCAAACCCTCCTGCTGTTCGCGGAATGCAGTGTACCAAAAAACATCATTGTTTCACCACCCTATTGCCTAGTGCGCCAAGCGGCCGCAACCTGGGCTCAAACCGGCTTTGCTGGTCCTCTGGTCGTGGACATTTTCCCAGCATCTGGACAATGAAAATGGTGGCTAGCGTGGTGGACGAGTCCCATCCGCTGCTTCCGGGACCCTCCGAGGCGACGGGCCCACCCCAAAGCCCCATCTGCCCTCCTTGGGGTTCCATAGTCAGCTGAGGCCCGGCGCGAGCCAGGCTCCCGCCCCCGAGCCGCTCTGCAAGACTCTGGATGCCGGGCCCGCCAGCGGCTCCTGGGCGGGAAACCGGGCTAGTCACGGGGGAGGGGGGAAGGGGTGACCGCCCCCGTCTGGACGACTTCCCAGTGCTTCCCGCCTCTTGGAGCCGCCTACTTGGGCTCGAACCGGCTTTGCTGGTCCTCTGGTCGGGACATTCTCCCCAGCGTCTGGACAGTGAAAATGGTGGCTAGCGTGGTGGACGAGTCCCATCCGCTGCTTCCGGGACCCTCCGGAGGCGACGGGCCCACTCCCAAAGCCCATCTGCCCTCCCTCGGGTTCCATAGTCAGCTGAGGCCCGGGCGCGAGCCAGGCTCCCGCCTCCCGAGCCGCCTGCAAGACTCTGGATGCCGGGCCCGCCAGCGCTCCTGGCGGGAAACCGGGCTAGTCACGATGGAGGGGGAAGGGGTGACCGCGCCTCCCGCCTGACGACTTCCCAGTGCTTCCCGCCTTGGAGCCGCCTACTTGGGCTCGAACCGCTTTGCTGGTCCTCTGGTCGTGGGACATTCTCCCAGCGCCTGACAGTGAAAATGGTGGCTAGCGTGTGGACGAGTCCCATCCGGCTGCTTCCGGGACCCTCCGGAGGCGACGGGCCCACTCCCAAAGCCCATCTGCCCTCCTCGGGGTTCCATAGTCAGCTGAGGCCCGGCGCGAGCCAGGCTCCCGCCTCCCAGCCGCCTGCAAGACTCTGGATGCCGGGCCTGACAGCGGCTCCTGGGCGGGAAACCGGGCTAGTCACGATGGAGGGGGAAGGGGTGACAGCGCTCCGTCTGACGACTTCCCAGTGCTTCCTGCCTCTTGGAGCCGCCTACTTGGGCTCAAACCGGCTTTGCTGGTCCTCTGGTCGTGGGACATTCTCCCCAGCGCCTGGACAGTGAAAATGGTAGCTAGCGTGGGTGGACGAGTCCCATCCGGCTGCTTGGGACCCTCCCGAGGCGACGGCCCACTCCCAAAGCCCATCTGCCCTCCTGGTTCCATAGTCAGCTGAGGCCCGGCGCGAGCCAGGCTCCCGCCTCCCGAGCCGCCTGCAAGACTCTGGATGCCGGGCCCCGTCAGCGGCTCCTGGGCGGGGAAACCGGGCTAGTTGGCGATGGAGGGGGAAGGGGTGACCGCACCTCCGTCTGACGACTTCCCAGTGCTTCCCGCCTCTTGGAGCCGCCTCTACTTGGCTCGAACTGCTTTGCTGGTCCTCTGGTCGTGGGACATTCCTCCCAGCGCCTGGACAGTGAATATGGTGGCTAGCGGTGGACGAGTCCCATCCGGCTGCTTCCGGGACCCTCCGGAGGCGACGGCCTCCACCCCAAAGCCCATCTGCCCTCCTCGGGGTTCCATAGTCAGCTGAGGCCCGGGCGCGAGCCAGGCTCCCGCCTCCCGAGCCGCCTGCAAGACTCTGGATGCCGGGCCCGGCCAGCAGCTCCTGGGCGGGGAAACCGGGCTAGTCACGATGGAGGGGGAAGGGGTGACCGCACCTCCTGGACGACTTCCCAGTGCTTCCCGCCTCTTGGAGCCGCCTACTTGCTCGAACCGGTTTTTTGCTGGTCCTCTGGTCGTGGGACATTCTCCCAGCGCCTGGACAATGAAAATGGTGGCTAGCGGGTGGACGAGTCCCATCCGGCTTCAGCAGTGATTTCTAATGTGACATTATAGTTCCTAATTCCCATCAACCTCCCTAGTTTGTTACAACTACAATGATCATTATGTTGTACAGATGTGAAAGATCCTGGGAAGGACCTGTCCCAGCCTACTTCATTATCCAAGACTCTTGCGTGGCTGCACACTGTTCTTCCTATGTCAGACCATCCACCATCCAGGGCCCACAGGTCAGAGCCCTGGGGGTGTAGACAAGCCTATCTCCTGTCTGCCACCTGCCAATGCAGCTGGGCACTGCAGCCACACCTGCAACACCTCGAGGGGCAGGTGGCCCTC